>JAJHZJ010000958.1:651584-1056584 GCA_023548195.1 Bettongia penicillata ogilbyi | reverse complement strand
CCAAGACCAGCTAAGTGGCAAATGTGATGGTGTTGGAGTCAGGAAAGCTCATCTTCCTGAGTTAAAATCTGACCCCAGACACTTACTGTGAAATCCTGGACAAATTACTGAGCCCTGTTTGCCTCAGTTTCCTCATCTGTAAAATCAACTGGAGAAGAAAATGACAAACCACTTCAGTATCTTTGCCAAGAAAACCTTAAATGCCGTAATGAAGAATGGAATGGGACTGAACAGTAAACCTGGCTCTGTCCAGTTTATGACCCCTAAGGTTTCAGTTTCCTCATCTGTCAAGCTGAAGAAGAAGAAATTGACTAGCCGACCTTCAAAGCACCTTCCACCAGAGCAGGTCAAAGTTTCCATACTGATCTGCAATGAGAGTTGCCCCTCAATGTCCACTGTGCTGCCAGCCTGGGCAAGATAGGGTAGTGGAATCTTGAAAAAAAAAAAAAGTCCCTTCAAGCTGTTAGCATTGCATGAATAAGCTGTGTGCATCCTCACTTACATGGGGTGACAGGGATCACACTGACTATTCTAAGGCAAGCAAGTGAACACTTGCATCATGGCTGTTTATCCTAGATCTTCCCGTCCTATTAACTGTCTCCATATCTTTGGAACAAGAATGAATCACCCAAATGTGGAACAAAGAGGGAATGGTCCATTAACATATTGCAAGGTTGAGTGGTTCCCTTAATGTCAGGAACCCAGGGAGCACAACTTGGAAAAGTGCTCATACCCTAAGGTGGAGTTATAGCCCTAGGGGCCAATTCCCTTACCACTGTAACTGTTCACAGCTCAGCTTGTCACGTAATTTAAAGAGAACTGCTTAACCAGACTCCTATTTTAGTGATGTAAAATTAGTACTCAACCATTGGCAGAGATTTGCACATCTTTGACCAAATTAACAAAGTACAGTAGCTAATGATAGAATAAAAGGAGAATTATTGGGTCCCTTAGTGTATTGGGCAGGATGGTTGCTCCCTAGATTTGCTGCTGCTCCTCTGTCCAAATGACAGAGAAGTGGAGTTGAGGTCACCACCAAGCAAGGACAGAGGGCCGTTTCTTTAGGGAAAGGAAAGTTGAACAGGAGGGGACAGTTGGACCTGTGATTTCATCTATTTGGTACAAAAACTTCCTTAACCATTGCAAGATCAGCATTCCTTCTGTAACCCACAGCCTGAGGAACTGAGGATAAGTGACTTTCCCAAAGTAAGTGTCACCCTAAAAGTAGGTGTCAAAGGCTCAACTTGAACGAGTTTTAATGACTCTCAAACCAGTCCTTGGTCCACTGTGCTAGCTGCCTTTCTGTACAAATCTTTTTCAGAACTCTTCCACTGTGTCAGGCATAATATTTTTTAAAATTTATATTAAATAGAATTCATACAATTGTTAAATGCAAATTTCTTTATTCAGGCTTTCACCCTGATTAATGAGCCAAAACTCAGGCAAAGAGAATTAAAAGGAATTTATTAAAACGCTAAGGCAAGAAATCTTTGACTATAGCTTAGATCAAGCAAGGTTGGACTCCCACCTGCAGGTTTTTAAAGACAATCTGATGGGTATACATCACCAAAAGGGAATTTTGGCTTAGTTCCCCCTTAAGTATTTTGATTGCTCACATTTCAAAAGAGGAACCAGGGGTGTGCATGTGTGGTAGCTGTCGCCTTGTGTTCCACGTAAAGAGATGAGTTGTAAAGGGATGGGAGTCTTGCTAAAAGGTACAATTGTAGCCCATGTGCACCACTAACTGGCAGATGGGAGGATGGGAGCAAAGTGCCAGTCAAATACTAGCTGATGCCTCCCTCCACAGACTAGCAAGTACCTGGGAGGCAAGCAGGACGGGGAACAACAGGAGTCATTACATAAATTTCAGTACAACATTATCCTGACTTAAATTGATATCCTTCGATACATGGAGAAAATTTAGGCTGAAAATCAAGTGGACTTTCTTACTTTGGTTTGGGGTTGAGTTTTGTTTTTTTTAACAGTGCCAGACAGTGGGCAGAGTTCAGAATTGTGAGTGAAAGGACCTAAATTTGAATCCTATCTCAGCTACTATCCACCTGTTTGACTTCGGATTAGTCACCTTTTGCTTGGGTCTCAGTCTACTTTTCTATAAAATGAGGGGTTGGACTAGGTAGCTTCTAAATAAGGTCCATTCCTGTATAAAATCTGTATTGAGGTAGCATAATAGCTATCATTGCAGAAAAGTAGCTTTATTGGATTTAGTGTAAGTAAAACCTGAGTTCAAATTCCCTTCCTGGCACTTAACTAGCTTTGTGACCACTGGCAGGTCATTTAACATACATTTTTGCTTTTAAGGTTACTCCTTAAGACAATAAATTGTTAAGACTGAAATCTCCACACCAATGAAATTAGAGTTCCTCAATGATACCCATCCCTCTACTGTAGGGACAGCAGCCCTAGCATTTTGTGACATAGTGAGACATAGCAACATGTCTTTAATTGTAAAATGAGGGAGGTTTAGTGACCTCATCTCTAGGGTGGCTGCTGGTTCTGCATCTTCTGATAATGTCATGCAAGGGTCACCATGCTATAGTGGAGTTAAGCCGTGCTGGATACTAATCTCTTCTCTACTTCTAAGTTATGTGCTGTTGGACAAGCCAAGCCTGTTTCTTCATTTGTGAAATGAGGGGATTGGACTAAATGATTTCTAAGGCAACTTTCATATCTAAACATCTGTAATAGTCTGTGCATAGAAACATTATTCAACTACAATTTCATCATAATATCATGGCTTTAGGACTGAGATCTTACAGGCCATTTAGTCAAATATACTTATAGATGAGGAGACTGAGTCTCAAATGTTTTGGGCAGGATTTGAACCCAGGTTTTTCTGATTCCAAGTCTAGTGCTGTATCCTCTCAGTCATGTTGACTCTCAAATTTGACCTTAAATCCCTCTATTGAGTTGTTTAAGAAGAGAATAGACTGTCCTAAATGTTTTACATATTTCCTGACAGTAGACTTTATCAAATAAATTCCTGAGAGCCAATTTTACAGTAGAGGGCTTTATAGTATTTGTTTCTTTAGGTCCTTCTTCAGCATGGTTTGCTGACTAAGGAAATAGAAAGGGAATTATGAAATAGCTGTTATTCAGTTCAAAGGTAAAAGATTATCCATTCAACTCTATCAGAACTCACTTCCCTAAATGGGGTCATCAAGTAACAGGAGTGCAAGAATGCCAGCAGGGTCTAGTAGCGGAACTGTGCTGAAGTGGCATCCCCAATGAAAATGGACCCCAGGATTCAAGGACAATTGGAGCCAGAAAGCCCCCTCTGCCCTGGGGTCCCCAAGTTCTATTCCCAATTCCTACATAATGGATTAATGCACTAAATAGGATGATACTTTACTCTAATCTGCATTTTCTACTCAGTTGCAAGCATGCCTTGGGCATCTTTCCATGAGACAAGCATAAAAATGAATCACTAAGCACTCCAAGAGTCAGCAGTGGTGTAAGATAGAAAACTGGTCTCCGAGTCAGGAGACTTGGATTCAGTTCCCATCTCAGACTCCTTCTGCCTCTGTGACCCTCACCAAGTCACTTAATCTGTCTCAGAGAACTATATATACTCCAGAAATGCTCATGCTCTAAAATGGAGTTAGAATACTAGAAGCCAATTGCCTATGATTCTTTAATCACTCAGCATCATTTATTAGGGGCTTACTATGTGCCCGGCACTGTGTTAAGAGCTGACGATATAAAGAAAGGCAGTCTCCGTCTTCAAGGGGCTCTTATTCAAATGGGGGAGATAACACGCAAACAACCATATATGTGCAAGATAGATACTGGGCAAATGGGAGATAATTGCAGAGGAAAAATACTAGCTGGGAGAGAGGAAGTTTTCTTCCACAAGGTAGGATTTAAAGTGAATCTTGAAGGAAACCAAGACATTCAGGAGGCAGAGCTGATGAGGAAGAGTGTTGCTGGCACGGGGACAGCTGGTCATAGAATTAAGAAAGGGGGGATTGTATGAGGAACAGCATTTATACAGTATCTATAATGTGCCAGGCACTGTGCTAAGCACTTAAGCACTGGGAATAAAAGAAAATATAAGCAAAAAAGATAGTCTGTAAGTTCACCAAGGAGCTTGCATCACAACAGGGAAAAACAACATGTAAAAGGGAACTGGAAAGTGGTCTGGCAAGTGGTGAGGTGGAAAAGTTCAGACAGTCAAGAGTGGAACCGGGGAGGAGTGAGCACGGATACTGTGGGTACTGTACAGATACTGTGGGTACTGCATAATTGTGGTCCTAGGCACAAATTCACCAGAGGACAAGAAGAAAGGATGATTTTTTTCCCCCTTTCTCTTAAGTCATTCTTTCTTTGCCTTTCTTTACTTCCTCACTTTCTTTCTGCTCCCTGATTCACTCATCTCTTTTCTTTATTTCTCCCTCTTTGTTTTTCTTTCTTTTTTCTTTCTCCTACCTTTTCTTTTCCTTCTCTTTCTTCCCTTCCTCCCTTTCATTCATCAGAGTTGGATCAAATCTTCATATTATGTTCACGGGTCTTTTGTATATAAAAAGATAAATAAGACACAGATCCAGTCCTCAAAGTGCTTACAGTTTAGTAGGAAAAAGGATACATAAACATAATATCTATAATGCAAGACAGATATGATAAACTCGAGTGGTACATAGTGCCACTGAAAGTTCCATGGAAGAACACAGAAGAAAGAGATCACTTCTTGCTGGAGAGATCCAGCCCTTTGAGAGTAACTTTCCTAAGCTTTAAAAAAACAAATGTATTTAACAGGACTCATGACACTCAGATTTTATTTTTACTCCATCAAATACTTAAGGCAAATAAATAGAGACAGAGAATAGAACAGAAATGGCAACTACTATCCATCTTATGTCAATAAATTTAATTCTTTTGATTGTTGAATTTCCTCAGTTTATTTTTTCATATTCCATCTATGGAGTTGTATTAATATTAAATTAGCAGCTTAGATGCTTTCCCTACATGCCACCATGTTCTCACAGAGCTGATCTGAGTTTAGAATTCACACTGACTTCAAAAGAAATTTTGTAATCACAGTGTGAAGCAAGACAAGAAGAAAGCCCATGGATGTCAGTATGAAGGGTTTCAGGCTCAAAAATGTATGAATGATCAGGATATAATAATGACAAACTTGTGTTACAAAATTGTGTTACAGAGCTGTCTTACCTTCTCCATATTGGCACTAATACCTGTCTCCCATCAGTTATCCAGAAATGTTTTATGAAGCAAAGAAATGGTATTGTAAGGATTGGGGGTAAGTGTAGGTTGAACTCCTAGGAAAATTCAAGTACAGAAATAAAAAGAGAGATAAAGAAACACACAAGTACATGAGAAGCATCATGATTAAAGTGAAGAGAAAGTTGGCCTTACAGTCAAGAAAATGTGTGTTCAAATCTTGCCGATGACACAAGTCACTTAACCTCTTGGTGCCCCAGGAAATTATCTAAGTCTACAAGTTACAAAGAAGTTTTCAATGTGTATTATTACAATTACTAATACTATAACTGAGTTCCTTTCTGGGATGAAACCATAGGTCCAGACATACTCTATCTGTAGAGTTCCTCTGATTCTGTACTGGAAGCTCCTCACACTAATGAAATCATATTGTAAGGATCTGTACTTCCTTTCTCTCTGTCTCTCCCTTTCTCTCTCTTTCATACACACACACACACACACACACACACACACACACGTACATATGCAAATGTATATGACTATGTATATGTATTATGCATGCATATGGATACATATGTGTATAATATATGCACATACTTGTATGCATAATGCATATGCCCAAACAGAAGCATATTAAAATAGGTACATTTATGTAAAGATGCCCATGAAATTGGGCAACAATAATGTTGATAAGGTAGAACATATCCTGCCCAGGCACTTCGTGCTGCTGTTGCTGGTCAGTTGTGTCTGACTCTTTATGACCCTGTGGACCATAGCACGCCAATATGGCCATGCAGTTTTCTTGGCAAAGATACTGGAGCACTTTGTCATTTCTTTCTCCAGTGGGTTAAGGCAAATAGAGGTTAAGTGACTTGTCCAAGATCACACAGCTAGCATATGTCTGAGGCTGTATTTGAACACAGGTCTTCCTGACTCTAAGCCCAGCATGTTATCTGAGTCTTTTTCCCCAGTAATTGGGGTATTTAGGTTTATTGAATATCATAATTTGCTTTTGAATCTTATGTGCCTAATCTGTCTACAAAATTAATTTGCTTTTCTATTTTTAATCTAATCTATCGTACTGATAAACTTTTCTGCTTTGGAACCAGAACCAAACAGTTTGATCCACTGAGCCAGCCTCTAATTAATAGACCCCACCATATGACACAAGTATCATTTCATTTTCTTATTCGTTTTACTGCCCATTTATCTTTTATAGGAGATCTTGAAAATCATTAATACTGTATTCTTCCCTCTTACAGACAAACTGTGCACCAGTGACTTAAGTAGGCTAATCTGCCTTGGCAATGAATAGAGAAAAAAGTTAGGAAATATGTGTAAGCCTCATGTTTCCATGAACTTCCAAGTGGTGATTAAGAAAATAAAAGGAAATGAAAAATGCCTCCAACCCTGTCCTTTAAATTTGTTCCCATAATATACAGCTACTAATAATCAACACTTCTGTAACACTTCACATTTTCAACACATTTTAATATTGAATGCCAAAGGCAACACCTACTACAAGAATTATTTTCTCTGCCTTAATTCCACGAGGCTGCAAGAATGGTGTAATGAGCTCTGCTTTTTGGGGAGGTTGGTTTTTGTTTATGAACACACCCTCCCCTAGAAGTCTCCCTCTCAAGCTTTGTTGAAGTATGGCGGTATCCT
The DNA here is from genome assembly GCA_023548195.1 of Bettongia penicillata ogilbyi. Taxonomy (NCBI): domain Eukaryota; kingdom Metazoa; phylum Chordata; class Mammalia; order Diprotodontia; family Potoroidae; genus Bettongia; species Bettongia penicillata. The sequence continues at coordinate 1,049,720 of JAJHZJ010000958.1, read as the reverse complement.
TTGGGTTCTCCAAGATTATGTCAGGGGAATGAATATGTTGGCAGGGCCTGTCAAGTTTCAAGTACAGATCTGGCAGCTATAACAAACTGAATGTCTCTTACCCATGGACCCAGGTGAATAATTTTGAAGTCTTACCACCAAAGCACTAACCACAGGGCGATGAATTTTGTCAGACAACACTGAAATTGTCGATTAATGCACTACAATCTATATTAATGGAGGGGATCCCCATTGTAACAAAATTCTATGTCCATAAAGTAGCATGTATACTATATTACATGTAGCATGGATACTATGTACAACTGGATGAACTTCCAACAATGTCCACTCCTTCTTCTTTGCTTATGTTTTCAGTATTATCCCAGAGGCACCAAAATCTCAAAAAAAATCAGTATTGACCAGTCTCACCCATCATCAAGAATCCCCTCTAATGCATCCCCCACAAGTGGTCATCTAGCCTTTCCCTGAAGTCCACTAGTGTGAGAGGGAAGAATTATCATCTTTTCAGGAAGCTCCTTCTACTTTTATATAACTTTATTGACTGGAAAGCTTTTCCTTGAATTAAAACTGAATAAAATTAGAAAGCCTTCTTTGGTCCTTCTTCTTCCCCAGGAGTTAGGACTTTCTACCTCAAGCCTCATATTGTACTTTGTTTTTTTAATCCTCTAATGATCTTCTCCTACAGTACTGAATATTATACTTACCTGTTGGTGTCTTATTCCCCTACTAGGCTATACTGTTCTTGGGGGCAAGGAGCATGTGTTATCTAAAATTTGCATCTCACCTCCCTAATGCACATAGTACTCTCTGTATACAGTAGGTGTTTAACAAATGGTGGTGATTGTTCCAATGTTCCTTTTAAAAATAAATGGAGGCTAGGAATCAACCCACCCAGGAATGTGCTTTTCAACTTGCTACGTGTGAAGTTCAATGCTTGCTATATGTAAAAGCTCTAGAGCGAATAGACTGTATTTTATTGTCATAGTTAACTTGAGATGCAGAATAAAGATGAGATGTAAACATTACCCATCCTAGTCATCACAGCCATACCAGACCTTTCTTTATTCCTGTAATCCAAAACAACTGAAGGTCTTTAAGAGGCAGTAGCCTACTTCTGACACTCCTAAATGCTTAAAGTCTTCTTAGTGATCCGGCTTTGACGTAGTCAGCCATCATAATGTTATTACAATTAGAGAAAAAGATGCAGGGGAAAGTTAAGATTTGTCCAAATACATAGAGTAAATCAGAGGTGAGTTACGATCCTACTTGTTCTCCCTATCTCATTAAAATCCTTGTCTATTTGATCCCATGATCTTTCAGAGCCACTGGAACTTATTTATCTTATTCCCTGGTTAATTTAATGTTTTATATTTCTATTTCTCCACTTACATTTATATTTCTTCATTTATTTTTATTATGTTTCATATGGTTATTTTTGGTCCAATATTGTAGCATGTCAATATCTGTTTGGATTCTGATTCTGTCATCCAATGTCTTGTTAGGTTCCAATTTCATGTCATCCGCAAATCTGATAAGCATGTAATTATTCTTTCATTCAAATCATTGAAAAAAATAAGTGAACAAACAAAATACAGTGAGCAGAATGGAGTTAAGGGCAGAATCCTACAACCCTCCAAACATCTATTTCTGGATTGACATCAATTGTCACTCATTATTCTTTAGTTCGAGTTCAGTTGCTAGTTCCAAATTCACCTATGAATATTTTTATTTCCAATTTGTACACAAATGTGCTATGAGATTTTTTCTTCACTGAAAGCCAAACATATTCCTACAGCAGTCCCCTGATGTAGCAGTTTAATTATCCTATCAAAAAGGTAAATGAGAATAGTGTGGAATAACTTGTTTCTGATGAACTCACATGCTGGCTCATATAGTGATCAATTTCTAAAGTGTTCAGGTAGTCAGTCAATCAACCAGCGCGTTTTTATTAAACTCTTACGGTATGCCAAGCACTATCCTCAGTACTATAAATAAAGATAAGACAAAAACAAAATAATGTACTCATTTGAGTGTAAAAAAATACAATGAAATTTTAGGGATAGAGGGACAAGCAGCTTGGTGGGCTGGAAGAAGGTTTCAGGTAACTTTAACTCTGCTTTGAAGGAAAGGGTAAGAAGGGGTTGTGGTCCAGGCCCTGGGGATAGTCTGTGCAAAGGCACAAGGAGAGGAGATAGTGTCATGAATGAGGAAAGGCAAATCCGGCAGTTATACAGTGCTTTAAGGTTTGCAAAGAGCTTTACAAATATTATCTCACTTGTTATTATTACCCCACTTTGTAGATGAAGAAACTGAAGCAGACACAGACTAAGTGACTTGCTCAGGGTCAAAAAGCACACAGCGCTGGACTATGAACTCAAACCTTTCTGACTCCAGGTCCAGTGTTAAGTCCACTGCACTACCCAGTCTGGAAAGATAGGGTTCAGGTGAGAGTTAAGGAGGGCCTCTTTTTCTAAATCCTTTTTTAAAAGAAGGATGACTGTTCATTTCTAGTCCTGTGGTGGTGTCCTCTTCTTCAAATTTTTTCAGGGATCATTGACAATGGCTCAGCAGTATGGCATATCTTCAAACTTTTTTGATACCATTGAATGTAGTCAGTTGAACTTGATTTTTCTAACTCTTTCAGAAAAGCTGTGTTCTCTTATCATATATCAACTTATTTCACATTTTAATTCTCTGTTAACCACTTGCCTTCCTAGTTTCAAGAACTACTGTATAGAAAACAGCACCAAAAGAGGAGCTAAGTAGTTCTGTCTTTTTTCTGTCATCCTTTATCATCATTTCTTTTATTTCAAGCATCTGCTCTATGTCTTACTTGAGTTTAGTGTTGTTCCCATATAGTTTAGAATCCTTTTTGTTTGTCTGTGGTATCCATCATCAGCCCATTTTGAATCGCAATTATCTTCAATTACTTGCTGTGAATTCCATTTTCTGAACCAGGTCTTAAAAATTTGAAATGGTTGATGAGTTAACCATGAATCTACATCAAGTTCCGCTTTCTCTTCCCCATTGAAACAATTTATGTTGTCAGAATTTCATTCCTGAGAGCATCATATATTTTTCGAGTTGACTTCTGTTATAAAATCATAGACCATGATTTTATGGAGTCTTGCCTACCCTTTTCTCTCAACTCTTTGAAATCAGAGTTCCAACATTTAAGGTGCACATCACAGCGTGGTAAACTTTCCCTCTCCTAATCATAAAGTTCAAAATGGTCCTCGTCCTTTCTACTTTTGTAAACAAAGATGCTTCAGTTGTGTGACTGGTATGTAGAGTCCTCCCACCCCAACTAGATTTGACCTTGAAAAAAAATACCATGCAGTGATAGGCCAATTCTATTCCCTTTTTATAGAAAGAAATTTTCTTCTTCATAAAATAACAGAATCTCAGAGCAGAAGAGAACTCTGGCACTATTGAATTCAAGCTGTCCCTTGCTCAGAAAATCCTCTACTGTCTTACAAGGCTAACAGTAAATCATTAGTGATCTCAAATATCTATGATTTTTTTACTGTGAATCCATACCAGGACAAAGTTTGCAATGTAACCCTAAGCACACATATATGATTTATTTCTGTATCCCTTTCTCTATTATGTACAACTCTTAAATATTTAAGTGCCTGTGAATCCCAAGGAATGATGAGTTTATACCTTGTTTGTAAAGGACAGACTTGGAAGAGATCACACCAATAGCGCTAAATAAGCAAAAAACTACCTTAACCTGTGTTCCATTTTGTGCTGTTTCCACTTCCTGAATTTTACATCATTCATATTTATTTATAAATGAAATGTATACTACTATATTAAAATATCATGCGTATGATAAAACACACCCAAAAAGACATGAACAAGGAAGGGATAAAGATGAAGTAAACAATATCCTAAAATAGATTTTTAAAAACCTATTTGCTCTCACTAAAATTGTTAATAATAATATTTTAATGAGAACTTAATGACTGGATGTGATTAATTATTTTTGGAAATCTTGATTTAGCACTTTGTGACACAACACTTCAAAGGTATGGTGCTAAGTTGTTTATTTCCTTGCTTGATTTTAATGGCTCACATAGCTGGGATAAGAAGAATTTACAGACTCTAATTGCTGGAATGCACAAAATAGCATATTTTAAAGATGGTGGAGTGATTTGTAGGTGGAAAAGGATTGTTTTAATCTCCATCTCATTATACTCAGAAGTGTTCCTCAATAACCCTGAACAAACTTACAACTCAGAAAAAAAAGTTTAGTTCCTGGAAGTACCACCTCCTATAAGAGACCTTTTTCAGATTTTCCCAGTTGTACTAACAACTGCATCTCTGTCCTCCCTCTCCATTTACCTTGCATTTGTTTTATATTTTTTCATATTTACTTATGTGTAAAGGGGTTTAAGCCTGTACATTTGCATAACAATCTCCTTATTGGATCCTACATGGGGTGGAGGGTAAGGGGTTGAATTTTGAGTAAAAATTCTCCCCACCATTAAGGAGAGTTTTAATCCAGTTAAGCTCCCTGAAAACAGGCACCATTTCGCATTTCTCTTTTTAACCTCCATGTAAAGTAAGGTTTTGTTGGTCTGAAGTTGCTGAGCTGTGTCTGACTCTTCATGACCCCCATTTGTGGTTTTCTTTCTGCAAAGATACTGGAGTGGTTTGCCATTTCCTTCTTCAACTCATTTTACAAATGAGGAAACTAAGGCTAACAAAGTTAAGTGACTTGTCCAGGGCCACACAGCTAGTCTGAGACTGGATTAGAGGATTCAGGTCCTTTCTGATTCCAGACCCAACACTCTATCCACTGTACAGTAACTAGAAAGGTCTTAATTCAGTTGTTGAATTGAACTGTCTGTATGCATCTCTCTTCTCCACTATGTACAATCCTTTCACTAGTGACTGTGAACACTAAAAATTAATCAATTTCTATTCCGTTGGTAAAGGACTGGGAGATTACCCAGCAGTACTGAATAAGGGGGATGGGGAAGGGATTCCTTAATCAGATTCTGCTCCATTCAGTTTCCACTTCCTGAATTTTACATCTTTTATCCCACTAATGTTAATGACTATTCCACTAGCATACATCACCCTGTAAACACCCACAGGGAACAAAAAACAACTGTATTTTATGACTATCCTAGGATTCCCTTCCTGTTACAAAAAACACCAGGCCCAAGTTTCTGAATACATAACGTTCATTAGAGTGGGCATAATGTAGGAAGGAGAAAGGTGGGGGAAGGGGAAGAGATCTCTTGGTGACCTAGGAAAACAAGGGTGTCACACTTCATCTCACATCCTGAACTTTTACTAGCCCCTTATCTCCATAAATGAAGCTCAATTCCTTAATACTTTACTGCTGCAAATCAATCTCACATCCCTTCTTACTTATTGAAAGATTTATTATGACTCTAGCCTCCCTCATGGGTTATACGAATCTGAGTATCTGGAGCCTCATCCAGACCTAAGTACTGCCCGTGGAATGAATTCCTTGCTCTTCGGAGCTGTGCTAGATAAAATAGGTGGGATTGAAAATGGAAATAGGAAAAGAGAGGAGGGTGCCTTATATGAGGAACAAAACAAGGACTTGTTTCAAGTATGTTAAGGATAAAATCTTCTGCTTATTAAGGAGCTGGGGCTAGCAGCATTAACTTGTTTAAACCATCTCCAATAGTGGTCTGCCAAATGAGTAGGGCATCTGGAGAGTGCATAAAGTTTCCTGCTTCTACAGTAGATCTTCCCCCTCTTCTAAGCATACCAATTCCCACTGTCAGTGGCTAAGGAATTGTAGTGTATTATACCTCATTTTTTTCCCCAATTTTTGCAGTCCCTGGAAGTGTAGAGATGATTACTCTTAAATCTGACCTATAGACTGAGGGCATGTATGCTAAATATTAATAAGCCTTAATTTTTCTTATTTTTATTTGAAAAGGTAACAGAAGTTCTGTTATTCCCTCTTTCTTTCCTTGCCCTGTTCCCTTCCCCTACCTTCTATCCCCATGAATCTTTTTACCCTTTTCTGGATGACATAGTCCTACTTTGGAGAAACAGTGCCCTCATATACTTACTACATCTAAAAGTAGCCCATTCCATATGAAGATAGCTTTATCATTTGGAAAAAATTTTTCCCATATCCTGAACCCAAATCTACTTCTCTGCAACTTGTATCTGTTGAGAGCCAAGTAAAACATATATGAACCTTTTTTTTAAACATGTTGACTCTTTAGATACTTGAAGACAACTATCATATACCACCCCACTCCTAGACTTCAAGAGTGCTCTTCTCCAGGATTCCTTCTTCTCTGAACTAATCTTCATATATCATGGGTTTAAGGTTTGGTAAGAAAGAACCTTAAACCCATTTCACTCTGAAGGTCATAGAGCGAACACCACTTAATGGCTAATTTTTAGGCCATCCTGGCTCAGAGTGAATGTAAATAGCAACTGTTTCTCTTTTGGCTGGCAACCTTGAGAGTCTTCCCCTCCCAGTTTGATTTTTTTTTTAATTAAAGAGGCCATCCTTTGACACTTCTTAAACAGGCCTATTCTCTGAATGGATATTACCTCACTCAAAGTGAGAACCTGAAAAGACCTCTTAGCCTAAAAGGGCCAGGGTCTCCCATTGCATCCTGGGCCATCTCCAATCATCCTGATGAATATCAGGCCACTAAACCCAGATGGCTCAGGAGGAGAAAGTGAGGCTGGTGATCTTGCACAGCTCTCCTTCACTCAAATCAAAGTCAACTCCAAGTTATGTCATCATCTCCCTGATGTCATGGTCCTCTTTGAGAACAAAGGACAAACACAATAACATATATCATGGTCTTGAGGCCACTCACCATGCTGATAGGGATCTCCCTTTTCCTCCTCTTCCTTTCCTTTTGTTCCTTCTGTTTCAAGAAACTTTGTTAGCAATATGACTAAATAAAAGACCACCAATTACATATTTTATTTGTCATTCAGTGACAGAGGATCAGTAAATCTCCACATAGTGTCAGGAAAGGAATACATGACATTGAAACTCAATTCAATTCCAAATAGTAATAGTACATAGATTTAGTACATTAACATTTGAAAAGATCTTTACAAATAGTATCTGATTTTATTTTGACAATCTTAGGAGGTGGGTACTTTATAGTTGTCCTTTGTTCTCATAGAGGACCAAAATGGAATCACCATGATAAAGTGAAATTTCAGTGTGTTGGACTGTGTCTGATCAGACCAATAGGAGCTCAGAATGCTTTACCACAGGTTGGGCACAAATTGTCTGGTGAATATTGAGGTGGATACCCCAAATTTACACATCCTACATTTCCTTTGTGCTGCTTCAATTCTGCTTTGCTCATAGAGCAAATTGGGCACGCCATGCAGAACAGTCCTGTGCCAATGTCTCCCATGTTGCACAGTTAAATCCAAAGTTCTTGAGAGATACCTTGAGAGTGTCCTTGTATCATTTCTTCTGACCACTATGTGATCATCTGCCCCATGTGAGTTCTCAATAAAATAGTCTTTTTTGGTAAGCGTGCATTTTGCATTCAAACAACGTGGCCAGCCCATCGAAGTTGCACTTTCTGAAGCATAGATTGAATGCCTGACAGTTCAGCTCAAGCAAGGATTTCAGTGTGTGGTACCTTATCCTGCCAGATGATCCTCAGAATCTTCCTAAGACAGTTCAAGTGGAAGCGATTCAGTTTCCTGGCATGGCACTCGTAGACTGTCCATGTTCCACAGGCATGCAAGAATGATGTCAGCACAATGGCTCTGTAGACCTTCAGTTTGGTAGTCAGTCTAAGCCCTCTTCTCTCCCAAACTTTTCTTTTTTATAATCTTTATAATCCCCATACAAATGATGCAGATAGAGGTCAAATGACCAGGGTCACATAGATATTAATTGTCTGGGGCTGGACTTGAACTCAGGTCTTCCTGACTGTGTCCAGCAATCAATCTACTCCACCAGCTAGTTTTAGGAGAGGTGATAGTTTGCAAAGTCTATGTTTGTAATACAGATACTACAAAATATCTACCAAATCAAATTACTCACAATATATAGAACTTCTATCTCCTCTAACACGAAATAGAAGGGATCAAGATTAGGGGACCATGGGAGCATATCAGCCATTCTAAAGAGAATGACTTAAAAAGCGTTTCAGAGATTCACATGCAGACGTTATCACCAATACCCTACCTTCCTCCTAGTTTCCCAGTTTCACTTGATCCATTCTACCGATTGTGTAAATTAATACTTAGGAGGCTTCTTTGGATCTTCCCTCTCCTTCATTCCTCTTGTATGATCAATTGCCATTATCCTTCCACCATACACCTTACATTTATCTCCTTCTTTCCATGAATACTGAGATCATACTAGTCAAGGTCCTCAATCAGTTGCCTGTATTATTGTACTAGCCCCCAATTCTAGCCTCTACCTTCTGCAATACTTCCTTTTTGAAGCTACTAAAATATTATTACTAAGGCATGAGTCTGAACATATCACTCATCTTCTCAAAAAAAAAAAAATCAGTGATTCCCTACCTCCAGGAAATAAATTAAAAACTCCTTTGTTGATCAGTCTTTTTTCAGTTGTGTCTGACTTTATGAACCCCATTTGGGATTTTCTTGACAAAGACACCAGAGTGCTTTGCTATTTCTTTCTCTAACCCATTTTACACATGAGGAAACTGAGGCAAGCAGGGCTAAATGACTTGCTCAGGGTCATACAGCTAGCAATTATCTAAAGCTAGATTTGTACTCAGGAAGAGGTGTCTTTCTGACCCTAGGTCCAGTATTCTATGCACTGCATCACCTAGCTGCCCTAAAAATTCCTTTGGCTTATATTTAATACCCTGTACAATCTTTTTCTATTATTTTTCTCTTTCACACCCTCTATATTCCAGCAAAAATGGCCTAGTGAATTTGACATTAACTTTCCTTAACTTGACCATGTCTAACCTCCATACATTTGTTTACACTGTCTCCCATGCCTGGAATATACTCTGTCTTCTAAAAGACAACTGTTTTTAGAATCTGTCTTCCTTCTAGAGACTTCTTCAGGCAACATATTTTTTTTTTATCAAATCTTGTCATTATCTTCATAACATAATTAAATCCCCATCTCTCCACTCACAGAGCTCTCATCACCTCTTACCTGGGTTATTACAATTGTCTTCTAATTGTCCCACATTTCTACCTACTCCAATCCATTTTCCACTCAGTTGCCAAAGTGATTTTCCAAAACTATAGATTTACTCAATAAATCATAGTGCCTATTACCTTGAGGATCAAATATAGTCATATGTTACAGCATTTAAAGCCCTTCATCAACTGGCTCCTCCATACCCTTTTCATCTTCTGATCCTTGACCCCTCCCTTCTCACTCCACTATCCAGCTTCACTGGCCTACCTGCTGTTTTCTTGCACATGATATACTATCTCCCATCTCTGTTTCTTTGAACTGGCTGTCTCCCATTTCTACCCCCTCACTTCTACCTCTTAGCTTCCTTGGCTTCAGCAAAGATGAATATATCCTATTGGAAGTTAGTTATTATATATTGTCTCCTTCATTAGAAGGTAAGCTCCTTGAGGGCAGGGAGTGATTTTGCCTTTTTCTTTTCTTTTTTATATCCCCAGTGCTAGGTACCTTGCCTGTCACTTAGGAAGTACTGAAGGTATATTTATTTTATTGAATGGATGAGTCACTTAACCTCAGCACCTCAAGTCAGTCTCTACCAATGTGTGATGGAAGAGTTGCTGATCTGCATCTGTGGAAAGAGTTCCCACACTCATACTTCCCTACGCTGATAAAATCTCTGGGTCAAATGTACCTAAAGGTACTTGAGGGAGATCATTTCATGAGATACTTGGTCATTTCACATGAGTGTAATTAAAGAATTTCATGAGGATAATTGCAGCTTACTATAAAGATAATCAGTAACTGTTGTAGATGATGAAGGAGTTTCCCTGGAGATGATGGCAAACTCCTACCAACCTAGTCATCATATACCATGATGTAACAGCACCTAGTACTATGCCTGACCCATAGCAGGGACTTGAAAAAGACTTTTTTTGATAATTGGTGTATTCCAGGCATGGGAAATGGTCAGAGAGAATTCCTGGAGCCTAGAGATGGAGTATCTTATTTGTAGAACAGCCAAGGGGCAGCCAGTGTCAATGGATCAAAGACCACATCGTGTCAGAGAGTAAGATAGAAAAAGACTAGAAAGATAGGAGGGGGCTAGGTTCATTAGAAAATTCATTTACTTTGGAACAGTAAAACACTGTCGTTATGGTTTTCTTTTACCAAAGTATCTCATCACATTTAATGTAAGGGGAGGTAGAAATTAGTCCTCTCTTCATCTCACTCCAATTTGTTCTGGCTAGCACATATTCCATGGAGTGCTTAGTTTGTGGACTGGCCACTTCTGGGGGAAACGTGTTGCTCAAAGGACTTACTAACTTGATATGAATCAGAAAACCCTGAGGTGTTTCTTGTAGCTCCACATGTGAGGGATGGGAGTGATGGGGTGCTCTTTCCCCCAGCCAAGCAGCATGGTTATCTGTGAGCACACAACAGCTAAAGCTGGGATCCAGCTAGACAAGATGAGCCTGGGCCTTAAACCTCCGGTTGCCTTTGCTGCTTTGTTTCTTTACTGAGCAAAGGTCACCAGTGATACTGTAGTGAATGTCTCCAGTTTTGGAAGCAGTCTTGTGAATTTGAGGGGTCAGAGCTCCTGTGTTCCTCAGTTGAAGCTGATGGACAGACTTCTAGCACTAGAGAGTATGACCACCTTTAGCAACTGTTGCTCTACCCCTAGTCTGGCCTTCCAGAAGTCATGGACCATGAGGAAGTTGTTCAGGCAGTGAAGAACTGCAGCGAAATGTGCAATAATGATTTAGTTGTACAACAAATGGCATCTTGTTTGTTTTAAGTATCAGTCTCCTGGGAGAGTATTATAGTAGTTGGGTTATTGCTGTTACTTAAGTTTTTCTGTCAACACACACTTGTGAGTGTGCGTGTTACTGTGCATGCACTTATGTATGTTTTTAGTATTTATCCTTTATCTGTAGAAGAGATAAATATCTGTTCTATACCTAATTTATATTGTACATTGAATACCATTTTGCTCCTTCTTTTGGGAGGAGATTATAGACGTGAGCTAAATGAAAGCATTAGTCAGTTTTCCCCAGAGTTCCTGTGTGGGTTTGTAAAGAACCAGAATATCAGAAAAAGATCCTAACTCCTTTCTGTAGAAGTCAGGCTTTCCCAAGATTGAACCTGGTCTTCATGGATTCTGAGTATTGGTCCTTTCCTTAGTGAAAATAACCTACCTTCCCCTCTCTCTGTCCCAGTCCTAGGAGAACCTTAAGAACAGTGTTACATTAAGATCATACACATTTTCTTGACACTACACTATGAGCATAAAAAATTGTTATACTTATCTTGTAGGGTTGTTGCAACAATCAAATGAGATTAACACATGTAAAGTACCTTGTAAACTTTAAAGTGCAATATATACTGGCCATTGTTATTGTATATATAGTCACAGGGATAACTGTTCAGCAATACTCAGTATCAAAATCAAGTGAGACACAAAACCGGGAGACCTAACATGTGCAAAAGTTATTTCCTACTATAATGGAACATAGTGTATGCAGAGTCCAAATGGAATAAATATTCCCTCCCCATATATGGTAAAGTTCTGCATTTCCTTCTATTTACAGATGACACTCTACTGAAGGCACCAAGACTCCATTATAATGCAAGGTCCCCTCAGATCCATGGCCACTAAAAAATATCACTTTAGCAATCCATACAGAAAAAAGTGGATGGAAAATGCATGTTACACACAATGTGACATGAAATTATACAACATTGAATAAGTTCATTGGTACTTACATCTTGAATAGACATTGAAGATGGAACTCAAAATTGAATTAGCAAGAGAGAGCTTCTAGATCACAATGGAGAAATTCTGTTGTGCTTACAATAATTCCAAGCTATTCCTTGAAGGAAAGAAACTCCAACTTTTTAACACCAATGTTCTTCTAGTAGTGCTATTTGCCTGCAAATCATGGGATATGGATTCTCAGAAAAATTAAAATTTCAGGTAACCCATAGGAGAATGAAGAGACATGCAGTCAGTGTAGGCTGGCTTTACAAATTGCCAGCAATGACAAGTGCACAGCAAGAGGATTAAAAGATAATGCCTAGCACATGTAGGATAGGAAGAGGAGCTGAAATGAGAGAAGTATTACAGATGAACAAACAGCCTTAATACTCAACTGGTCACAAAATGAAAAGACATAGAATCCAGCCATTCTAGGGAGCAATTTGGAACTCTGCCCAAAGGGCAACCACACTGTGCATACTCTTTGATCCAGCAATACCACTGCTAGGTCTGTATCCCAAAGGGATCTCATTTATTTATTTATTTGTTTGTTTGTTTGTTTATTTATTTATTTTTATTTTTGATGTTTCACAATCCCTACCATAAAACTTAGATTTTTCCCCCCACCACCCTTCTCCCTCCCCAAGACGACATACAATTCTATATAGGATCTACCACGCTTTCCTATTGAATACGTTTTCACTATAGTCATGCTGTAGATGAACTAAAATAAATGGAAGAAATCATATAACAAATCAAAACAAAATACACACACACATAAATGATCTGCTACATTCTGTGAATGAATTCCATAGTTCTTTCTCTGAGTGTGGAAGGCATTTTGCCTTAGAAGACCACTGGGAACTTTTAATTTAAGTTCTTGCATTGTTATGAAGTTCCAAGCCTACCAGAAAAAACTCTCGCATGCTGTGGTCATTGCTGTGCACTCCCAAAGAGATTTTTAAAAAGGTGAGGGAGGAAAAGATCTATGTGTACAAAAATATTTACAGCAGGTCTTTTTGTGGTGGTAAAGAATTGGAAATGGAGAGGAAGTCCATCAGTTGGGGAATGGTTAGGAAAGTGGCATATGATTGTAATGGAATACCATTGTGCTATAAGAAATTATAAGCAGGATGATTTCAGAAACAAACTTGGAAAAGACATGAACCGATACAGTATGGAGTGAGCAAAACCATGAGAATATTGTACACAGCAACCGCAATCTTGTATGATGATTGATTGTGAATGATCCAACTATTTTCAGCAGTACAATGATCCAAGACAATTCCAAAGGACTCATGATGACAAATGCCATCTACCTGCAGAGAAAGAAGTCATGGAGTCTGAATGCAGATCAAAGCATACTATTTTCATTTATTTTGTATGTTTTTTTTTCCCTTCTTGATGTTTTCTTTCACAACATGACTCATTTAGAAATATGTTGTACAGGATAAGAAATCATGTGTGAATGGGTCAAAATCTATACCATTGAAGAAAATGCTCATATCACTGAAATCATGGAACTATTATTTTGAAGTATAAAAATTATGGTTATGGGGGAATATTGCCAAGCAGTCTTGTGCTAGCTTATAATTTATAACTCTACTCTAAATACTTTTCAAATTATGATAATGAAATAGCATTAAAAATTTTAAAAAATTCACCCATTTGATACTTAAATAATATTTACCTGCTACCCAGATCCTAACATGGAATAATTCACAAAAACCTATAGCTTCAACAAGTAGCAAGCAAGAGTGAAGCTGGGCAGAGAAGAGTTAAGGTGGGTAGGGTGCTGGCACAGCTTGAGACCATTAACTGTAATCAAAGGACAGCACACACACACACACACACACACACACACACGCAGCAGCAGCAGGAACAGTGGGTTGAGGTGTTTTGCCTGGCTGGATTATAGGAGTCATCTGGACAGAGGCAACTGGGTTTAAATAGTGGCAAGGGAATTTTTCTTTGTTTGATCTTATTTTAAGACCAAAAGAAGGGCCACTGATTGGTTTGAAGTTGGTTTAAAAGACCAAAGGTAGAAATCTCTGCTATAAACAGCTTGAACTCTTTTACACTGTAAATGGAGATGTGGGAATGATGTGTTGTATAGAGCCATCTTTTGTGTATTAAGCACATGATCATATTTTACTTCAAAAATTATTTAGGATATTTTTGTAGCTCTGACTCCCAACACTAGCAATTATTCCATGAAGCCATCCATGTTTTTAGTCCTTTGTATTGTCTCCTCTATCATCTCTGTATAAAATATTTTCTACACTCCAAAGTCAATGCACTTTCTCTGTGGTCTTAAATTATATTTCAGCAACTGCCATTTTCCTTTGTCATTCCAAGATTCATGAGGCAAATAAATTTATATTTCTTCAGTCAGAGAGTGCATTGTAACCAGCACTATTTTAAGAAGATATCAGATCTATGAAGTCTTTAAATTGGATTTTCTTCTGAGCTGAATATTATATTTTTCTCATTTAATAACTTGTTTAAAATGGATTCCCTGCCCAATATTCAACATCTAAACCTTGACTTTTCTTGAGCTCTTTCTTTGATGTCTCAAATCCTAGACTCTAATCCTCTGCTCTTTTTGATTTATCTAAATCATTAAGATATGATAAGCTCTGAAATTTCAGAACATTGGCTGCCTGGTAGAATTATCTCCAGAGCCAAGCATTCCAAGCCACTCAAAGGAAAGTCTGCATTTGTTTCAAAGTAAATGGCACACTTGGGTGTTATTCAATTGGTAAGACACCATTAAGGCTAAGGACTAGCCTAAGCTGCATCCTGTTGGGTAGGACACAAATGCCTGGTATTTAAAACACTTTCCAATCTGGCTTCCACATAACTTTCCAGCCTTTTTTGTATCTTTTAGCTTCATGGATTCGTGTTCCAGTTAAACTGAATGACCTTATTTCTGAAATCTACTTCTTCATCGTCTGCCTCTGCACATTGCATGCTTTGCTTCCTAGGCAAGAAATACCCATCTTCATTGGTACCTTTTATAATTCTTGTTTTCTTTGAATGCTTAACTCAATTCCACATTCTTCTTGAAGCCTTCACTGGCTTCTTGTAACAGCTCAAATCTCACCTTCTGAAAGAGGTCCTCTCATCTGCTCTTGACTTTCTCTGCTTACTTGCCATCTACTCTCTGTGTGTGCATGGTTATTTACTTGTTTCCCATGTTAGACTGTAAACTTCTTGAAGGCAGGGGCTATTTTTTTGCCTTTTATAGCACACTTCAAGACAAGTACTTAATAAATGATTTTTATTGCCTTTCCTGTTCTACCTTAGTTGTTAGTGTTTCTACAGTCTTAATTTTCCTTGTACTATGCTTATTTATATATAGTAGAACCTCGGGTTTTATGAGTAACCTGGTTGACATATGCTTTGCTGGACAAGGAAAAATTTTTCGCAAAATTTGTCTTTCAGGATGAACAAAAGTTCACAGTAGGAACATCAAAATTTTGTTGAAAAATATCACCCAAATAAAGCTGTAGCAATGAGAGCCATGAATATTTTTGATGATAATGCAATGTCACATTTCCATGACATTCTTAAAAAACATCGAAAACAAGTGTCATTAGATAGATTCTTAGTCAGAAGCAAATATAAAGGGGAAAAAATGAGTCAAAACATGGAAATGATACTAAAAAACAAAAAATAAGTGAAGGCAGTAATGTTAGTTTTACTTTTAGTGAAAGTAACAAGAGAAAATACTCCCGACATTGAAATCCCTCATGTTCTCATAAAAGGAGATTCTCCATACAAGCAATAACCCTTCCTCCTCCTCCTCCTCATCACCAGAGAGATGCCAGTCACGACACTTCTCAAAAGTAAAGTGCAGGTTAATTTATTTTATTTTTGGTTTGTATTGTGTACTAATCATTGCTATTGTATTTCAGGCACATTACTTACTTTAAACTTACATAAAGTTATAAATAATTATTTTATATGAATATATTTGGAGGTGTGATGTCAATCATCCAACTTTACGTTATTTCCTATGAGAAAATTTGCTTTGCAATACGAACAGATTGCATGATGAACAAAATCTCAGAACGAATTAAATTTGTAAACTGAGATTCTACTGTATATGTTTTATTTCCTTCTCTGAAAGAAAGAAAGCTTCTTGAAGGCAGGGACTCTAATTTTTGTCTCTCTGTCCCCAGCATAGTGGATAGAAAGTCATCTCAGGGTCAGCAATGCCACAGGATAAGTTACACTTCTTACACATATGGGCTATGTGACCCTGGGCAAGTCATTTAACTGAGTCCAGAAAAGCCTTTGAGATCAGTGGTTATGGAGCAGGTACAGATCTGTATTGAAAAAGAGAGTTTTCTTATTGGGAGTTCCATTAAAGCCCATAAAATGAAAGGTGCAGACAAAAGAGGAAAAAAACCCTCAGCATCTAGCATAAATATTGCTTTACCTTCCAGTGTGCATTCAGAGGGCTATGACCTCTGGTATGAGGGCATGTTGAGCCCTTTCTAGGTCTGCTCATCCCCTTTTGGTGTCCACCTGATACATCTGACTCTCACCTGTAGCTCCAAGAATGTAGCATGTGTAGTGGACATACCCTAGTAAACCATTTCAACAGACTGGTTAAACCAAGTTAAGGGTAACCAATAAACATCAAATCCATGAGTGAGTTAGGGGGATATCTACCCACCCTATGCATGTGAAGACTTCTCCTTGTGGAATGGGTAAATGAGAACAATTTGTTCCAACAGCCATAAAGGTGGAGGAAGCAGGTACTGTGGAATGCTTAGAGCTTGGTCAGGCATTATGGATGCCAAGATCATTCACTGTATCCCAGGTCACTGACAATTGTCTTGACTTTTATCTTGCCATTGGAGTTGGATGACTCTGGAAGACAGAGCGAGGCTGATGACTTTGTGCAATTCTGCCTCACTTAAATCCAATAAGCAAAGGATAAACAACAGATGCTTAATAAATGTTTATTCAGTTGAATTCTCGAAGGCTCCAATGATAGTATAATATAGGCCTTGGCAGAGACTACCAACTGGAAAGGCTGAGTGGAGAAGTGAAGGACGATTTTATGAGAACTGAGTTAGCAAAAGTCACAAAGGCTTATCCCTAAGATAATGAATTCCGTTGGCCACAGCAACTCATGAAACCCTCGACTAGAATACAAAGAAAGGAGTGACATTCTGTATCAACTGGAGAGAGTACTCACAATGATGAAATTACAAATATTTTTGAAAAATACTAAGGCAATATTTCCATGCTCATATTAATACATGCCTAAGGTTAGAGGTGAACAAGCCATAGACAGTGTGATTGATGTGAGCATCATGGAAATTCATGAGATGTTCTAAAATATCACACGGGAATCCAAGATACAATAGTCTCTTTTAAGAAAAAATTTCTATTTACATTTTTATATCACCTAGATCTCTCCACAAACCCCCTCCCCTCCAAAATTCTTTATAATAAAAAAAAAGCAAATGAAAAAGAGAAGATAAAAATTCAGCAAAATCAATCAATGTAGTGGGGAAAAATCTGGAATATGGAAAGTGTCCATTCTTGTGGACTCTCTGATCCTTCCCCTTCCTTCTCTCTTTGCCCCCACCCACCCACATTTTAGCAAAGGAAATGAGGAAGATATCTTCTCATATGTGTTTTTTGGAACTAGACTTATCCATTATAATTTAGCAACCTCCATTTTCAATTGTTTTGTGGTTTTTATTCTTTTCATTTAAATTGTTGTCATCCTTATGTCCGTTGTTTCCCTTGCTCTGCTTATTTTACTTTGCATGAGTTTATATAAATCTTTCCATGCTTTTTTGTATATATCACATTCATTGGTTCCTATAACTCACTAATATTCGATTACATTCATGTATCACATTTGTTTAGCCATTCCCCAATCACTGGGAATTTACTTTGTTTCAACTCTCTGCTATCACAAAAAGTACCACTATAAATATTTTATTGTATATGAGGCCTTGATTTTGTTAATGACTTCCTATGGGTATGTGGTTAGAAATGAAGTTCTAACACTTTCAAAAGCAGAAAGTGGAAAGACCAAGGAGCCATCTGGATGCTGATAAGGAAGGTAAGCTTCTTTGAGCAGGGCTGTATGGTGAATGAATGCCAGACAGGGAACAGAGGGAGGCAGAAGCAAGCAGCCCTGGGTGGGGATGGGAAAGGGGATTTGTGGCTTCTAGCACCTGTGGCATCACACTGGGACTGAGTGTGTGATACCAATTGTGTTCTGAACAGTGTCACTATCTTTTCTTTTTATACTATTATTACTATTTTTAATTACAGTATATCTACATTGTGCTAGACACTGGAAACAGAAAGATGAATATCAACTTTCTGCCTGTGTTTGAGGAGGCCCTGAGTTTTGTGTCTACATAAAGAAGGTAAAATGGGATAAGTTCAAAGGTGAGGACCAGACTTCCCATTTAGGACATCACTGCTTCCCATCATGCAACTTCGAAACCATTGCATGTAATAGATCCTTCACTTAATAAATCTCTAAAAATATTCTTTAGGATAAGTTCTGAAAAGCCGATCTATTTACACTTTGGTCCAATTGAAAAATAATATTTTGAAATTTAAATTTAATCTGGAAAACATCATTGGTCAGTCAATGTTATCTTAATATCTATGTACCTTAGCGTCCCTGTCTCTAAGAGAGGGGTGAATATTCCTATTTATCTTTATCTGAAAGGGCTCATTAATGTGTAAAGATGGTAGTCCTAGACTGCCTTGATTTTAATGATCTTGGACTTTTACTTAGAATAGTTTCTGCCTAGTATTGGTTCTCCCAACTTCACATGCAGATGTGGCATCACTGTCAGATGAGTCTTTGCTGGCCTGGGTCCTAAAAGTCACTTCTAGCTACTCAGGGCATCAATGTATGGCCGACTGCCAGACATCATGGGCTCATTTCCTGGACTCTCAGAAGCCTCAATGGCCAAATGGCTCAAACTCCTGACCTTTTGAAACTCGTAAGGCTGTATGTAGCCTTTCATTCTTCTATCTAAAATGAAAGAACAAATGCTGAGGCAGGTAAAGAAATGAATTCTCTATTCCTGGGTCTATAGTTAGCCTCTGAGGGAGAGTGCCCAAGACCAGCACTGTCTCTCACCAAATCCTCTGTCAGAAAAGAGGTCAAATCGAGAGGCACTGG
Organism: Bettongia penicillata ogilbyi; assembly: GCA_023548195.1. Taxonomy (NCBI): domain Eukaryota; kingdom Metazoa; phylum Chordata; class Mammalia; order Diprotodontia; family Potoroidae; genus Bettongia; species Bettongia penicillata. The sequence goes on along the minus strand of JAJHZJ010000958.1, from coordinate 1,030,655 downwards.
AGTAAATGCTGTAGAATTGTTCCAAAACCAATTTCAGGTAATTTATTTAGTATTTAAATACCTACTTTATAACTAGTTGGCAAAAATGTGACTAATCATAGAAGTCAGCTTTTAAAGAACTGGGTCGGATAACAGTGGGAATACTGTACTCCTCCCAAAGTAACTTCTCTGATTAAAAAGAGGCAATATTTTTTCTCTCTAATCTTGACCTATGTTTAAATCCTGGCTTTACAACAGTATATGAGTATAAAGGCAATAACTCCATGTGTATGTGGAGCCTTCATTTTTATCACTGACTTTATTCTTGTCAGTGAATGCCTAGTAGTGAAGGTCTAATACTTTCAAAAGCTAAAAGCACAAACACTAAATAGTGTCCTGGATGCTGTTAAAGGAGGTAAACTTCTTTGAGCAGGGTATATGAATATAGGCTACAGAACTCTAGGTTCCTAATCTGCAAAATGAGGATAATACTACTTGTGTTACCTATCTGTTGGGGTTATTGTAAACAAAAGTGCTTTGGAAAACTTAAATGCTAAGTTGTTATTGGAGATCTTAATAAAATTTCTTTTTTGAGATTTTGTTGTAGACTGGTAAAGGAAAGACTTAGGAATTTCTTAGAAAAAGAGGAAATTCTTTAAAAAGAAAGAAAGAAAAGAAACCAATTATTCCATTGAAATTTAAATGGAAAATAAGCGTGGTATTGGAATTTTTACAGTAAAGATGGCAATGAAGACAGAGATATTTTTGTAACCAGGAGATGTCAAACAGAATTTGCAATGACTTCAACTTTAGGAATAGCGTGCCTTTTAATTTTTAAGTGGCTGGAAGAAAAGCAAATTAAACTGCTAAGGGAGTAGCAATGTTTCGTTCCCCTCATTTACTCATTTAGACTCACATTGAATGAAGTATTTTAGCTTCTTAAATTTGCCTCACTTAGAGTTCAGTTCCTTCAAATTAACCAATCAAGTAAATAAGTATTTATTAAGCACCTACTATATTCTAAGCATTGTGGTAGACCCTAAGAATACATTTGACAAAAGAAAATAACTCCCTGTGTTCAAGAACTTATATTCTCCTTAGTAAAACAGCTTGCACATATATTTTGTTTTGTCTCACAGAGTGGATTGTTTTGACTGGATTTTATCATTGGAAGAATTTCCCTCTACCAATAATGATCAGCTCCTTTCCTGTAATTTATAGTCTTAGAGAATGATTTGGTATGCTGAAAGGTTAAGTGACTTATCCAGGATCACACAGACTTATCCAGGAGTCACACACTTGAAGTCTTTCTGACCTGGGGCCAGCTCTCTATCCACTCTCATGCATATGTAAATTTATGCAGAATAAGTATGAAATAAATAAAAGCCAGTTTAGGGAAGGAGGACAGTAGCTATTGGTGCTACTTCTTGGAACCGAAGGAGAGAGTATATATCCCAGGAATAGGGAATGGCCAGGTCAAAGAGGAGATTGAGTGTTGTGTATGGATAATATCAAGAAGATCACTGACTAGACTGTAGGGTGCAGAAAGAGGAATTATGGATAACTGGCTGAAAAAGCTAGTTGGGATAAGGTTGTAAAGGGATTTAAAGGCCAAAAAGAGGCATTTATAATTTAGCTGAGAAGCAATAGGGAGTCACTTTATCGAATAAGGGAATACAGTTTGATCAGACTCACACTTTAGAAATAGCACTTTGGCAGTTGTGGGAGGGATCAGTGAGAGTGAGAAGGAGCTTGAGGCAGGAAGAGTCCATGAAAGAGGTGATGAGGGTCTGAGTCAGGGTGGTGGTACACATATGAGGGCTGAAAATGGTCAGAAGTGAGAGACATTATGGAGGTAGAAATGGCGGGCTTTGACAATTGATCAGATTTGTGGAGTGAAGGAGAGTGAGAATAATGCTGAGGTTGTAAATTTGGGAAACTGTAAGAATGGTGACACCCTTAACAGAAATGAGGAAGTTCATATAGGGAAAGGTTTAGGGGAAAGGAGGAAGATATCAAGTTTTTTTTTGTTTTGAGCGCTGTTTGACTTGTCTTTGAGACATCTGTGCTGAAATGACCAATAGGTAGTGAGGACCAGAACTGAGAGGAGTGACCAGGGGTGTGGATATAGGTCTAGGAATCATCTGTGGAGAGTTGAGAAGCAAACACGTGGGAAAACGATGAAATAACCAAGTAAGAGAATGCAGAGGGAGGAGAAAGGTGAAGGGGAGGCATACCCACATCTGAAGCACCCACGGGGCCATGATGTAGCAGCAAAGGAGAGTGAGAAGCAATCAAAAAGGCAAGAGAAAAACCAGGTTAGTATCATGATAAGTTAGAGAAAAGAGAGTATCTAAGAGGAATGGTAATTAAGTGTAAAATGTGGTGGAGAGGTCAAACAGGGTAAGAATTGAAAAAAAGACCATTGGATTTGGCCATAGAAGAACACTAGTAACTTTGGAGAGAGCAGTTTCAGTGGAGTCATGAGGCTGGAAACCAGATTGCCAAGGGCTGAGAAGTGAGAGAGTTGCTTCAAGTCTTAGCTCAAAACACCTTCTTCTACATGAAACCTTTCCTGATTCCTTCCATTAGTAGAATCCTTCCTCTTTAAACCATATATGTGTGTACACACATACATACACACACACACACACACTTAATTGTACATGTCATCCCCTTCAATCAGATGTAAGACTGTTGAGGGGAAGAGGTGTTTTATTTTATTTTTTTAGTTTTGCCTTTGTACTGTGAATAGAATACTGAACCATAACCTCAAACACTAGCTGTGTGAACCTAGGAAAACTGTTTAACTTCTCTCAGTTTCAGTTTCTTCATCTGTAAAATAATAACTACTTCACAGGTCTGTTGCAAATATAAAATGAGATATTTGTAAAGTATTTTGCAAACTTTAAAATATTATATAAATGTTAGCTATCATTTCTCCAGCTCTTAAACTTTGTAGGTACAGTAAAAACACTGAAATTCATAACATATAATAGTCTTAAATCAGAACCAAGGTGTTTCTAGCTGTGTTCCTTGGCATTGTGCGGTGTGATGGCATGCTGAGTGGAAAGTGTGCATTTTTTTGTGCTCAGAAGCAAAGCTACAGGGAAGTTGCGTCATGAAACGTGGGCAAGAGTTCCAGAAACACCTTAGATTCATTGCCTGTTTGATTTTGATTAATTTTTGGTCGTTGCACTTCAGAAACCTTTCACTGCTGCCAAATTTTCCTTGACCTCCACATTCCATTATGTGACCCCATGTAGGATAGCAACCCACAGTTTAAGAGGTGCTGCAATAGTATATTGTTGTAATTTCAGTGAATTCAGTTTCCATGTATAAAAAAGAATTTGAACAAATGTACAAGGTTGCTTTTTGTTCTTGTTGGCAGTCAGCCAAAAAAGCATTTGCATGTCAGACACTGTGCTGAGCGCTGGGAATGTAAATATGCAGAAAGAGAGTCTGCTTTCAAGGCTCTTACAGTCTAACCGAGTAAGATCACATATGAAAGCAAGCTGAAAGGTGGGATGGGGAAGACGGAAGGCACCACGTGTCAGGGCACGGTAAATAGAGTCTAGAGTGCAGTCTGAGAAGGGAGAAGACAGAGTTGACCTGGGAGGAGCTTTCTATCCTCCAGTCAGAACGAGAGGTGGCAAGCAGAGAAGGAGGTTACTTCCAACATTTGAATGACATGGCGTTAGTAAACTTCCTGGTCGAAGAGGTTTCTGAGGGCTTGGCAGAGGAGGTCCTCAGTGAAGCCTGGAGAGGAATGCATAAAAGTCATTTTTAGATGACAAACTATCATTTCAGAGTATAACAGATGTTTGTAATAGATCTATAACCCCATTATTCTAAGTGTCAGATGGGGAGAAGATGAAGGGACCTTGTTTTTCACATGAATTGACCAAGGTCATGTAGCTAGTTGAGCAGGCACTAGGAACTGTTTTCCTCATTCCTTCTGTAGGGCCCTCCCCATTGTTCCCTGTCTTTGAAGAACATGAAATCTACATTAGGGCCAGTGTATACAAAGGAAAAAAGCATGATCCAGTAGAAAGAGACTTATGGAGAGGAAGTCTTGGGTCTGAATTCTGCCTGTAGTACTTAGTAGCTGTGTGACTCTTGTGTGACTTCTGAACTTCATTTTCCTCATCTGTAAAATGGGGATAATAGTACCTATAGTTGCTTCCTCACAAGAGGTCTGGTGAGGAAAAAAAATGAGATGATGTATGGAAAGTTCTCTATAGATGCTATTATAATACACTGATTTATTCTCTTGTGTTAACTGTGGCCTAAGGGAGCTGCCTCCAAAGAGGAGCTCTAATTAGAGCATATGAAAAAGAAGCAACTGAAAATGTATAACACTGAGGAGAAATTGGAATGGAGATTGCAAAGCAGAACAAAGAAAAACCTGCAAAACCCGAGAGTTTGTCTGAATATTTCTAAGGAAGTACTGAGGGAACATGAGTTTTTACCAGGAAGACATTAATGAATTTGCTGATAAGCTTTGGTGTGCTTTCTTTTGGTTTCATTTTCCTATATGGTACCCTCTATCCTGCTGCCATTGAAATGATTGACTGATTTCAAAAATCAAGTTATTTGGTTCCCTTTTAAAGAATTTAAATCTTCATCAAGGAAAAAAAAAACCAAAAACCCAGCACTTTGAAATATAGATGACTGAAGGGAAGTATTTTTGGAATTGTCAGATATGTGTGACTGCTGAAAGATTGTACTTCTCTTTTGGAGATCACAGTAACTAAGGCAACAAGAGGAAGCACACTGATTTGGGGTTTCTCTTGAATTCTCAAGAGTCTTCTCAATCACCCAGTATTTAGGAAGCACTTACAGTGTGCCCCCACACTGTGAGAGGAGCTGTAAGGAATACAAGAGAAGGTATAAGATCCAATTTCTGTCCTGGAGGAAGTTACAGTCTAGCTGAGCAGAGAAAACTAAAGCACAGGAGACAGTTCAGGTCTAAACTGTATGGTGCTAATGCAAGTGCAGGAGAGCTGGCCATAGGCTTCCATCTTAGAAGCCTGTTTATAGACCACATCCATCCAGACTAAGGTGTAAACGACTGAAAATACTTGCAAGTGCTACCTGGGGTAGAGTTCATGAAACCACTGGTCACTGGTAAAGGAAAAAAGAAAGAGGGAAGAACTTTAGGGAAAACTGCCTCTTTCATGACTTTGTGCTCATTTGCTGAGGCCACAGACACACCCAGGGTCACAAAACAGAAAGGGTAGTGTTGGTATTACAGAAAGAGTAGTAAATTTGAACTCAAGAGACTCTGGCTCAAGATCTGTCTTTGCTTTTTATTAATCACATGACCTTGAATAAGTCACTTGGTTACAGAATCTCATTGTTCCCAGGGACCTTAGAGGCTGTTGAGTTCAACAAGAATGCTCTCTCCCACCTAATGGCCAACACTGATACACTGCTTAACTCCCTGATGGTGTGGACTCTCTTCTGCCTCTTTTTGTGTCCCCAGTGCTCAACACTGTGCCTGGTACACAGTAGACATTTAAAAAACGGTTATTGATTCATTGGCTAGTTGGTAGTGCTTAAACATTTGCAAAATGCTTTATAGACATTATCTGGTCTGATCTTAACAGCAACTCTGTGAGTCAAGAAGCAAGGTGGCTCAGTGGATAGAGTGCTTGGTCTGGAGTCAGGAAGACCTGAATTCAAATGTGACCTGAGAATTTATTAGCTGTGTGACCCTGGGCAAGTCACTTAACCTCTGTTTGCTGTAGTCCCCTGGAAAGGGAAATGGAAAATCACTCCAGTATGTTTGCCAGGAAAACTCTATCTGAGGTCACAAACAGTTGGACATGACTCTACATCAACAGTTTTACAGATGGAAAAAAAAGAGTAAGATTTGTAAAAAACAAATTTTTACAAAAAAAATAAATTTACATAAAAAATATGTAAATTTTGAACCCAGAGCTTCCTGATCGCAAGTACCACACTCTATGCATAATAACATATTACCTGACAAATACCCACCCATTCTTTGCTTAAAGATTTCTAGAGAGATGAAACCTAGTACTTTCTCAGGGACCTCATTGCACCCTTGAGTAGTTCTGAATTTTAGGAAGTTGTTTTCTTCTTACACTGCTCTCTAGTCTGGCTCTTTAAGACTTCCCCCCACCCCTAACCCTCCCTGTTATGATGTCTGGGACTGAGCAGAGCAAGTCAAATCTCTGAGTCTCAGCTACCTCATCATGGGGTTGTTGTGAGGAAAGCACTTTGTAAACTGAAAATAACTGTACACAAGCTGCTTTTATTCGATTATTCTTTGTATAAGGATGTTGTCAGAATTAAAAAGTAAAGTCAAAAAGGAGGAAGTTTAGATGATTTTTAAGGTCCCTTTCATCTCTAAATTCTAGTATCTTTTGGCTTGATTGTAGGATAACATGCAACAAAAACTACCAGTCATTCATGTGGCAAGTAGATCGATTCTTTTTTAAAAATTTTATTTTATTTATAATTTATGGAATAAAATATGCATTTCGGTGACATGGTATAATAAAAATGATTACACATGAAATTGCAAATTTGTTATGTGCAACTTGCTATTCCTTTTAAATATATAATAAAGTTATCATGTAAATTTTTTCTTCCCTCCCCTGACCCTGCCTTAGAGATGGCTGCCATTAGACACAAATAGGTATATGTATGTAAAATTATTCCATTCATACTTCCATTTATCAGTTCTTTCTCTGGATGCAGATAGTGTCTTTCTTCATATGTCCTTTATTTTTAATTTGTGTATTTAAAATAGTCAAAATGATTTAGGTGTTCAAAGTCATTCTTAAAACAATATTGCTATCACTATGCAATGTGTCTCTTGGATCCATTCACTTTGCTCTGTGTCATTTTGTGCAAGTTTTCCCCTGCCTTTGAAATCAGGGAAGGAAAAGCATTTATCCAGCACTTACTGTGTGTCAGGCACAGCACTAAGTCTTTAGAAATACTATTTCATTTGATCCTCCCAATAATTGAGGAAGTTAGTCCTGTCATTATATCAGCATTTTACATCTGAAGAAACTGAGGCAGGAGGAGGTTAAATGACTTACCCAGGGACATACTGCTAGTAAGCATCTGAAACTGGATTTGTACTCAGGTTTTCCTGGCCTAACATTCTATTTGTTGCACCATCTAACTGCCTCTAGGGCAGGCAGTGAAAAAGCTTAAGAAGACAAGGGAAGGGAATTCATTCAAGATATAAAGTAGGATCTAAGATTCATGAAAGACAGTGAGGCACAGTAGAGACAGCAGGTTCTGGAGTCAGGATGTTGTTTCTGACACATACTAGAGGGAAATAATTTAACCTTATTATCATCCCCCTTCATCCCCTATTATTTAAGACTATGATTTGCTGATTTTCATCTTTGGAGGGAGTTTCCATACCAGGGAGTTCCCCAAACTAATGAGGAGAAAAATGATCCACAGTGTTGAATATTACAAATTCTCATTGCTTCTTGGAGTTCCTGCTGAGATGTTCAGGGCTGGCACAGAAATACCTCTTTAGACTGCCTGTATTCATCCAACCACAATTCACAAGATCACAGTGTAATATGGAAAGAAACTTAGAAGCTATCCAGTTCCCACCCCTACATTTTATAGACAGAGAAATTGAGTCCCAGAGTTTAAGGGACTCTCCCAGAGACACACAGCTCTTAAGTTTTGGAGGCAGAATTAGCTGCCTTAAAAAGTCTATGGGGGGGGTGGAGTCAAGATGGCAGAGTAGAAAGACTCAAGTGTGCTAGCTCCGAACCCACAGCCCATGGATTTCCTGTAGGAAGAACTCCCCACAGGTTCTGGATCACTGCAGGGCACGCAGAAACACAGTGGAAGAGATTTCCGTTCCAGAGAGCCCTGGAGAGCTGTCCCCAGGGTCCGTCGTGCCCCAGAAAGAGGAGTCCACCCCAGCGCTGCCCTGGCCACGGCCCCAGAGGAGCGGATCCGAGCAGGCTTCAGGGATGGAATCTCCAGCGGCCACAAAGGTCCCTCCACCCACAGACGCTACAGGTCAGTGACAGAGACGTCTGGGCTGCCCAAGAGGGGAGCTGGGTGTCTCCGGGACTCAGGCCCCCTCGGGAGGAAGCTGCGGAGGCAGGGGCAGGAAGTGGTGGAGGCAGAGGCAGGGGCAGTGGCAGAGGCAGTGGCACCGGCCGGGACTCCCCGAGAAGCAGGCAGAAGCTCAGGTCTCTGCATAAATCCCCTGAGGGAGCTGAGCCTGGGAGGCGGCCCTGCCCCAACCTGAGCACCAGAACTAAAGCTCACATTGAATAGCAGCTGTGCCTGCCAGGGAAAGCCCATTTGAATCTCAGACCCGAAGCACTAGCTGGGCGGATCTAGGCAGGGGTGGACAGGAATCTCAGAAGTCAAGTAACTGACTGGGAAAATGCCCAGAAAAGAGAAGAAAAATAAGACTATAGAGAGCTTCTTTGAGCAGGTGCAAATGTTCTCGCCTTTCAATTCTGATGATGAGGAAATATTCTTACCATCAGGGAAAGACGTGGAGGTCGGGCCCTCTGTATCCCAGACATCCCAGGGGGATGTCGGGTGGGCTCAGGCCTTGGAAGAGCTCAAAAAGGATTTTGAAAAGCAAGTTATACAGGTGGAGGAAAAACTGGGAAGAGAAATGAGAGAGATGCAAGAAAAGTATGAAAAACGGGTCAATATCTTGGTAAAGGAGACCCAGAAAAATGATGAAGAAAATAACACCTTGAAAAATAGGCTCACTCAATTGGCAAAAGAGGTTCAAAAAGCCAATGAGGAGAAGAATGCTTTCAAAAGCAGAATTAGCCAAATGGAAAAAGAGGTTCAAAAGCTCACTGAAGAGAATAGTTCTCTCAAAATTAGAATGGAACAGATGGAGTCTAATGACTTTCTGAGAAACCAAGAAATCACCAAACAAAACCAAAAGAATGAAAAAATGGAAGAGAATGTGAAATATCTCATTGGAAAAACAACTGACCTGGAAAATAGATCCAGGAGAGACAATTTAAAAATTATGGGACTACTTGAAAGCCATGATCAAAAAAAGAGCCTAGACATCATCTTCCATGAAATTATCAAGGAAAACTGCCCTGATATTCTAGAACCAGAGGGTAAAATAAGTATTGAAAGAATCCATCAATCACCACCTAAAAGAGATCCAAAAAGAGAAACTCCTAGAAACATTGTGGCCAAATTCCAGAACTCCCAGGTCAAGGAGAAAATCTTGCAAGCAGCTAGAAAGAAACAATTCCAGTATTGTGGAAATAAAATCAGGATAACTCAAGATGTAGCAGCTTCTACATTAAGGGATTGAAGGGCATGGAATAGGATATTCCAGAAGTCAGAGGAACTGGAACTCAAACCAAGAATCACCTACCCAGCAAAATTGAGTATAATACTTCAGGGGAAAATATGGTCTTTCAATGAAACAGAGGACTTTCAAGAATTCTTGATGAAAAGACCAGAGCTGAAAAGAAAATTTGACTTTCAAACACAAGAATGAGAACAAGCATGAAAAAGTAAACAGCAAAGAAAAGTCATAAGGGACTTACCAAAAGTGAACTGTTTACATTCCTACATGGAAAGACAATATTTGTAACTCTTGAAACTTTTCAGTATCTGTGTAGTTGGTGGGATCACCCACACACATACACACACACATACACACATGCATGCACATACAGAGACAGAGAGCACAGAGTGAATTGAATAGGATGGGACCATATCTTAAAAGAAATTAAGGTAAATGGTGAGAGAGAAAGGTAGGGGGAGGAAAGAGGGTGAAATGGAATGGGGTAAATTATATGTCATTCAAGAGGCAAGCAGGAGCCTTTTTAGTGGAGGGAAAAAGAGGAGAGCTGAGAAAAAAAAACAAGAAGTTTACCCTCATCACATTCGACTAAAGGAAAGAATAAAATGCACACTCATTTTGGTATGAAAACCTATCCTACAATACAGGAAAGTGGGGGAGAAGGAGATAAGCAAGGGGTGGGAGATGATGGAAGGGAGGGCAATGGGAGGAGGGAGCAATTTGAAGTCAACACTCTTGGGGAGGGACAGGATCAAAAGACAGAATAGAAACAATGAGGGGCAGGATAGGATGGAGGGTAATTCAGTTAGTCTTACACAACACGACTATTATGGAAGTCATTTGCAAAACTACACGGATAGGGCCTATATTGAATTGCCTGCCTTCCCAAAGGGAATGGGTGGGGAGGGAGGGATGGGAAGAATTTGGAACTCAAAGTTTTGGGAACAACTGTTTAGTATTGTTCTTGCTACTAGGAAATAAGAAATACAGTCAATGGGGAATAGAAAGTCATCTGGCCCTACAGGACAAAAGAGAAGATGGGGATAAGAGAAGGGAGGGATGATAGAAGAGAGGGCAGATTGGTGATAGGGGAAATTAGAAGGCTCGGTGTATTGGGGTGGGGGGAGGGGATAAAAGGGGAGAAAATTTGGAACCAAAATTTTGTGAAAATTAATGTAAATAGTTAAATAAATAAATTTTTATTTAAAAAAAAAAGTCTATCTGGTAGAAAGCAGACTAGATATGGAAAGACTCCTCAAGGTCTCTCTGTGATTGAAGTATCTTAAGAGTCAATCAGGGAACTGAGGCTCAGATGGTGAAGTGACTTGTTTAAATTGGGAACAAGCGGAAAGGTGGTGTAAAAACACAATGACCTTCAACCCTGACTTATGAAGAGAGGTGAAGAAAGAGAACTTTCCGACCTAGGAAGTCTGTATTTGGATATTTGAAGGATTTTGCCCATTTGAAAGGCTCTTTAGAATATATTCTCCCTTGAAAGATTAGAGCCCTTGGTAATTAAAAACAAAGAAAGAAAAATCTGCGGTGGGGGAAAGAATTCAGTGATACCAAGAAATAGAGGAACGAGAAAGAAAACAAAGGAAAATTCAAACACTGATTTTTGTGCTAGTACCTACAGGGACCCAACTGATAAAGACTGAGATAAGGCTTATGGCAAAACATGTTATGGAAGAGAGGAGTTTCTGCAGACACGTTATGGGCCTACTGAAGAAGAAAGAACAGATGAGGTGAAACAAATTCTATGACTGAGGCTATGTTTTGTTACATTCAGTAGTTTCAGTTATAGCTAACTCTCATTTGTGGTTTTCTTGGCAAAGATGCTGGAGTGGTTTGCCATTTCCTTCTCCAGCTCATTTTACAAATGAGGAAACTCTGGCAAATAGGGTTAAATGACTTGCCCAGAGTCACACAGCTAATAAGTGTCTGAGGCTGGATTTGAACTAAGGGAGATAAGTCATCCTGATTCCAGGCCCTATATTGTATGCAGTGCACCACCCAGCTGCCCTTGAAATAATGATAGTTCACATTTACGTAGTAAATAGTCTGTGCCAGGCACTATACTAAATGATTTACAATTATTATGTCATTTGTTCATCACATCAACCCTAGAGATAGATTTTTTATTGTCTTCATTTTTCAGATGAGGAAACTGAGGCAAACAGAGGCTATGTGCTTTGCCCAGAGTCACAGAGCTAGTATGAGTTTGAGACCAGATTTGAATTCAGGTTTGCACTCTATCCACTCTATCATCTAGCTGCCCTCTAAAAATGAGTCAGGTATTGGACTGGAAGCAAGCTATAGCACTGAATTCTATGTTGGATGACCCGGGTTCAAATCTTGGTTTTATGATTATACAGTAGAACTTGTATATGTCAGTGAATTTCACTAGGCTTCACTTTCTCCCTTTGCAAAACGAAGATAATAGACTAAATTGACTTCTGTGCTTCCCTCTTGCTAAATATTATGATGATGTTATTGAACATCACAAGCAGCATATGAATTATATTTAACAGTTTTTGGTCTGTGAAAAAGGAAATTTGGATATTTCAGGAAGCCTAGAGATCATACAACTAGAAAGGTCTTTAGAGAGATTTTTGGAAACCTTCCTTTGGGTTTCTGTGAGAAGAAAGCCATGACTGTTGCATTTCATCTCTTATATAAGCCAGATAGGGGTTGGGTCACCCCAAGAACATCCAAGGAGATGCCTTCTTGGAAGAGAGCGACAATTAATGGCATTTTTTCGTGTTGCTGGACTAATGAGAATGTAGTCCCTCTGGAAGACTGGGATAGAACTGCTGTTTCAGTGTTCAGGTTGTTCATGTGTTCCACCTTCCCTCTCCTGCCCTCCTTTTTCTAAGATCTGAAATTTAATGAGAAGAAATATGGAAAGGCATTAGTATCAATTTCTCACCTTTTTATTCCTAGGAGTGAGGGCGAGCTCCACTTACTTCCACAATAATGTCTGCGTGGTAAAAAATGGGGTTAGCTAGATAATGGGAGCAGGAAATCACATAAGGGAACATCTGACACCTAGCCACAAGCGTGCAGTGGGGTCAACAGGCTGATGGAGGGAAGATAGCAAGAGCAAACTATTTTATTAGTCGTCCTGGGATTTAAAGGTACCTCTTTCACTGCCCAAACACTGTAAGCTGGATCAGCTTCAGTTCACAGTATCGGAGTCTGATAACTCTCCTGTTCACACAAGGTAGCTTGCTAATCCTAATAGAGGTCACCACCAAAGAGTTTACCAACTTAGAGTTTCAGCCCTATTCTAAACTCCACCCTAGCAAGACGCTGGGGATAAATCTCATGGCTTGGCAGTGTCAGATCACTGGGGCTCCTCTCCTCTTGCTTCCTTTCCTTGTAAGGCCAATTAGTTTGCTATGTGTCTTCCCTAATTAAAGCCAGACTTCATTTACCCCTAAAATGTTTTGAATGAAGAAGATTAATGGGAGAGTAACTTTTCTCCAAAAGAGGGACCTGAAGAGGGACAGACTCCCTTCCAGTTGACATAGTTTCAAGGGAGGTGATCTTGAAGTCTTGGTGAAATGACAAGTGCCAGTTTTAAAAAAGACAGAAGACACTTGGTCCCAAAATTGGGAAGTGTGAGCAGAATGTTTCAGAGTCTTAAGACAGCAGCCACCCAGGAAGGCTCCCCCATGATCTGGAGTGACAGATGAGCTGTAAGTGAGCTTGTCTGGCCAAATTAGGGAAAGGTTAAGGCCACCCTATATTTGCCTCTTTTGTGTGTGGTTCTGTGTGTGTGAATGATGTTATTTATAAGACTGGTCAGAATTAGTTGTGGCTGAATTTATTTTTTTCATATTTTCATCTTTATCATGAGCTTAACCATCCTCAACAATTCTACACATTTCAATATATAAAGAACAAAAATAAGGATTGATCTACATGAATTTCTCTTCATACAGCTTTTTAAAAAAATGTCTATTAAATTTAACAAGGTGGTAACAGAATTGTACCATGTGTACTCCCTTCTAAACTTGTTTTTTCTTCTGTGTATTGTCTTAAGGCTTTATTGATGCTCTTTCTTTTACTTTGGGGTTGTCTAGCTTTAAACTATGTTATAAGGAAAAGCCAATGACCATATTGACCTTTTCTTCCCCAGGTTTGGCATTTGGAGATATAAATCAGGATTTGTGAGTTGCCTAAAGCCTTAGGGGGCAGCTTTTGGAAATAACAAAAGTAGCAATAACTAGTGGTGTTAAGACTTAGGATGACAAGTGCTGTTGATTAAGCTAGGAAGAATTAATTACTCAGCGTGTTCTTGCAGAAAACACAATCAGGACTCTCTTTTATCATTCTGAGGTGGGAGGGCTCAGAGAAGGGAAGGGAGATTCATATTTTGGTCACATGCCAGTATTTTAGAGGTCAATTCACTTTTTTTCCGAGGCAGGATGAAGGCTTTTAAGAAGTGTACAACAGTGGTCAGACTGATGAATCCATTTGGAGACACTGAAATGATGTAATAAGTACAACAATGTTATTTTTACAGCATTAGAAAAGAGGAGAACAAGTCCTGGCTGCCAAACTCCTTGGCTGCATCGATCCTCAATAAATCCTAACCAATTTACAAAACTCTGGTCCCATGGCTTGCGGAGGGGCAGGCTCTCCCCGACTGAAGATCCATTACCTTGACTTGGGAGGAGCATTTGAATAAAAGCTGCTGGGGTGTCATTGTGAAGAAGGGAAATCCAAAACATTTCTTTTTACCTTTTTGAAGCCACTAGCTTCTTTGAGGGCAGGATGTCTGTTCTTTAAGGTGAGAAAGGCCAAAATCCCAGAGGAGGAGAGTGGAGGATCTGATGGGTTAGGGTCAGGTGAAAACTCGTCAAGGTTTTTAGCTTCTGAACACAACTGCTATATAAATTTAAGAGCCTATGTTATTGAGAGACAGCCTTACGTAGAGGATGAAAGACTGGTCTTAGAGTCAGCAAAGTTCAAGTTCTGTTCTGAAGTATACTGGTTGTATGACCTTGGGTAAGTCAAACTCTCATTGTTACAAAGTTTCTCTGGGGCTTCGAATCATCAGCAAAGTTCCGTCTGGCATTGGTGGGGAGAGTTCTTGTCCTGGGAGTTACCTGTGAAAATCCAGACTTTTCCCAGCAACCAACAAAAACCAAAAAACCAAAAACTATCTTTGTAAGCGGCAGCAGGATTGAATGCTTAACTTGGAGCTGGTAACATCCAGTTTTAAAATCAATCTTTTGACACTAGCAATTTGAAGCATGAGAAAGTCAATGCTCTGGTCTTAGACAAATCTCAAAGACCATAATTTATAAAGAATTGACATTGTTGGTGGTTGGTTATCTGTACAACAAGGTACCTTCTCTCATTATATACATTTTATTCCGGTCAACAAACATTTAGGTAGCCAAAAACCCTGGGTTCTTGGTCTACAGCTTACTTTAGTTCTTTGACCACTTAACTTCTCTGAAGCTCAGTTTCTTTGGCAATAACATGGGCATAATGGTAATTGTATGACATACACCCAATCTTTGTAAACCTTAAAGGTGTATATGAATATGAGTTATTTATAATTTATTAAGCACTCAGTATGTGTGAAGGACTGTGCTAGATGCTGGGATGTAGAGATGAATAATATATGAATCCTACCCTTAAAGAAGCTTATAATCTATTTGGGGAGATAAAACAGATACGTAAATAAGTGTAAACCAGATAGAATATGTGTATAAGAATGGTAGAGACAATATGTGAGGGACCAGAGGAGGATACTAAATTCTGGGGGTTGGGGGGCACCTGAAATATCATGATGCAGTGGTCAGTATCTAAGCCCGACTCTGAATGATGGAGAGGGTTCCAATAGGTAGAAATGGGTGTGCATTCAAACCTAGGGGACAGCACCAGCAAACTCACCTGGGCATTTCCATTGACTAATGGCTTTAAATAAAAGCTCCTGGCAGTGATGAAATGAGATCTGAATGAAGGCTGGGGAGCACAACTGAAGTGCTTCACTTTTTGTTCCCATGTAGGCAGTTCTGTACCCCTCTCTATCTAACTAATGTTTTCATTATTAACTAAAACTCCAAAGAACTTTCCCTCCCCAGAGCCCTCTTCTTACAGGTTTCAGGGCAAACTCTTCGTTTAGTGAGAGAATGGAATGGAATGGAATTCTGGGAAGTCCAGAGGTCCAGCTTGCCCCCAGAGCATCAGAAAACCTTCAAATCAGGTAACTCCTGCAACAGTTTTCATTGTGCACTCTTCAAACAGCACTCGGCACATAGTAAGTGCTTAATAAATGCTCACTGATTAGATTTGATTTGGGAGAAGTTTCTTGTCTGTGTGTCAGAAAGGAAAGCTGAACATCCTTGTGATGTCAAGTCCAAAGTTCTGATGATAACATTCATTTCAGTCATATCTGGCTCTTCATGACACAATTTAGGGTTGTCTTTGCAAAGATCGTGGAGTGGTTTGCCATTTCCTTCTCCAGATCATTTTACAGACGAGGAAACTGAGGCAAATAAGATTAAGGGACTTGCCCAGGATCACACAGCTAATAAGTGTCTGAGACTGGATCTGAACTAAGGGGGAGGAGTATTCCTGATTCCAATCCAGCACTCTACTGGGCCAAATGCAATATCTATATATCATCTATATCTATTATGTATGTGTATCTATCTATGATCTATCTATCAATGTGTGGCCTAATGAGGAATATAAAAACCCTAAAGTTTCAATTCCTGGCTGTACATGTCAAGAAACTTTGCCTGGGATCACCACTTACTGATTGCCAGAGGTCGAATTTTCACTCAGACTTTCTGCCTTTAAGTTCTGCCACTCTGCTGCCTCTTATAACACGGTATTATCTGTTCTCTCCACTCAATGTTTACTCCTCCCATCTACAGAGTCTGTGTGATCAGAATTGGATGGAAGTGCAGCCATGGAATCCTGAACCAGCTCCCCACCTCTACTGGGGAAGCAGATCATCAATGACAGACTAACGTGCTCTGGGATATGAAGTATTTTCTTTATTGCCACTAAGAACGAAGCCTCTGACTCAGCAGACCTCTAAAAGGAGGCAGTTCTACCCTGACCTCTTCCCACCTGTAGATCATGTCAGAACTATTCAAGGACCTACTGCCCTTCCCCCACCTCAGCTAGATGTTATCTGTGAGCATGTGGCTGCTAAATTATACCTGTTGACTTTGGCAAGCCTGAAACTATATTTCCAAGCCATGGCTGCTTTTCCTGCCTTGCGCTTTTTTCTCTGACCATAGGTGACCGAACAGTGACCATGATCTGGAAGGTCCTAGTCTTGGGAGCAGCCTTATAATTTCAGGTCATCAGAGATCCTAGATCATTAGATTAGAGCTGATTGTCAGTGCAGTTGACCACTGACATAGAGGGAGGAACTCAGGCCTGCCTTGGTAGAGGACAGAGATTTAAGATGAAAAATAAAATACCTACTTTTGAGAGTACTGCAAACTGCATCATATCTTGATATTTTATTGATATTTTGATCATTGATATTGGTATTTTGATACTTTATTAATTGATAATTTTGATAATTGATATTTCATGATATGACATCATCATATTTTGATATGTTAATTATCAACCTTCTATGAGAGCATATTAGTAGACATGCTGTTGCTTATTAAATTTTCTATTGAAGCACAATTGTGTGTCGTGTGTGTTGTGCATAGTTTTGGGATGAAGTCAATAGCTACACACTACATGATCTATGCTATGTATACATGAAGTACTTTTCTACTCCTCCATTTGGGGAGACCAACCCTAGACTTGAACCAAATCCCAAGCTTTAAATCATTTCCCCCTGAGGCACCAGGAATGGAGTAGAAAGAGCCAAAGAATATGAGAAAAGGAGCCTCTCATTAAAGGCCAATCTGCTCCACAACTGAACCCAGTTCTCCTGGATCCAGAGCTAAGAGTCCTACCCTTTGTTGGAATTGCAAAGGGATTGGGTGCCATGTTCCAGCTCCTTGCCCTCAGCCCTGGCTGTTATTGTTAAATTGTGGATGCCATTGCATTTGTAAATTGTCTATCTTTCCTCCACCCTAGCCAATATGTGGCACAGGTCTTTTGTTGGTTTGTTTTTCTGCATGGACGTTGCTTTGCTGTTGAGTGAGAGAACAAATGTAGACATGCTCAGTTCCACAGGGGTCCCACAGCTGAGCTTCATGGTATATTCAGTCCTGGACAGGATAAGTCAATCATTCCAGGGGAAGGAGAAAAATGACAATGAAATGGGTGAAACACTTCTTCCCCCGTATCTATCCTAAACTCATGCAAAGAGCACGTGGTATTCTGAGTGCTCTCACTGTTAGAGTACGAGTGTGTTATCACATTCCAGTCAATACTTAGAAAACTGAGCGGGATCTCAGAACATGAAGATGAAAATGTTGGATGCTCAGCAACTTGTTTCCCTTTGAGAAGCAATTACCTCATTCCTGCCTTTCATTAAATCTGTCTCAGTTTGGAAGAAGGGCACGTAGTGGTGGGGGGAGTGAGGAGGAGGAAAAAGGCTGGCATGGGACTATGCAGTGTAAAACAGCAGATGTGTACCAGGGACTCTGGTACCATTCTGTCTGCACTTAATAAATGCAAATAATTAGGGATAAAGACAGGTTTAAGGTTTGCATAATGATGTAGAAGAAAGAAGGGGTAGAAATCCCCCAATAGCTAAACTGATATGGGTCCTTATTCTAACTTGATCTGCAGCACAGGTTTATCTCACTTCACACATAAGGTATATTCCTTAAAAGAGTTGTGTGAATCAAATCCCACTTTAAATGTACCAGGGGAGCTTGTTATTTAAAAGAGCCCTTTATCCAACAATTGCCCATTTTCTAAGTTGACCTGTTTGTGATTAAATGAGAGAATGCCTGTGGAAGTGCTTTGATAACTGAAAACCTCCAGACAAATGTAAACCTTTGTTATTTACAGCAAGGTTGGATCTTTCACCACTAGATTTCTTAGAGTTAAAACATCTTATTGAGGCCTTGCCGTCTTCCTTCTCCAAGAAACCATTTGGAGGGATCTCAAACGAATCTAGCGATATAGAGGAGGCTGCTGTAGCCCAGATTCTAATTTTCTCAGATGATAAGCAGGCTTTTGCCCAATCCCTTCTGAACTCCTCACTGCCTCAGGATGGACTTGAATTGGTGGTTAAGTCCCTCTTGCAGTAGAACAGCCTTTCTCATCTTCCTTTTCTTTCTTTTTTTTTTTTTTGGAACATCAACCAGCTGGCAGCCACCTTCATTTTCCAATATGATCTCTCCAATCATGATCTGATTATTTTTTTCTTTTTGGAAACTTACAATATTAAAAGCTATAAGCAAGCTACTTCTCAGCCTTCAATGGCTTCCAGGTTTACTTCCCTTGGCCCTGAGTCACTAGCATGTAATTGGTGTCTTCCTTTTTTCAGTTCCAGAGAATTTGCTTTTCCCTGCGGCTTTAGGAAGCCTCCACCTTTGGAGCTATGATTCCAGCTATGGTTAATGGTCAGCAGAAGCTCCTCCCACTCCATCTCTTTCATCTTCTTTATGGTTGAAGTTTTTTAGAGGAAAATAAATATTCCCACCAAATGGAACTTACTTTTAAAGATATTTGAGTATAACATAAGCTGAAGTTTCCTTTTAAGTAATATGCAAAGAAAATAAAATGAGTCTAAAAGCTCTTAATCACCTTTATGAGGCCGAACCAGATTGCCTTTCATAGGGCCTTCTGTGCAAGACAGGCCACAAACATGCTGATCATTTTAAAAGAGACTAGGGGTCTGCAGACGTGTACACACAAATTCAAAAAGAAAATCTTTAAAACAAATTTTGTGTATTTCCTGTTTAGTAGCAAAAGAAATCTCAGGGGTCTTCATAGGCCAAAAAATAGAATGAGAGGGAAAAATAACAGATATGCTGTTTTCTGCTTTCAAAGATGACGCCCTCTCAAGTACACAGGAAGCCCTCTTTTAGCCATGAAAGTCTGCAAAACAGTTCACATGTAACCTACATACTATCATGCCCCAAACAAGAGCTGTCTATCTCTCATCTCCATATACTGTAGGGGACTGCCTCTGCTTTGTGGGGCTGCCTGACCCACTGATAAAGTAAATTATCATCCCGGTCCTGTTAGTAAGCCCAGGACAAGATAGTGCTCTGACAGAAATAATATAGGGAATAATGTAGACCCAGGTGTAAATAATTAAGGCCGTAACTCAAGCGAGGCATACCAGTGACATCATTTATCAATGTCACTAGAATCCCTCAATGGAATTACAGCTTCATATGTAGAATTTAGATGTACATTATTTGTTACAATACATGAAGAATGTTTCTATTAAAAATAGACACTCAATATGTTAACTCCAAGGGATTGGTGGTAG
Source organism: Bettongia penicillata ogilbyi (assembly GCA_023548195.1). Classification (NCBI taxonomy): domain Eukaryota; kingdom Metazoa; phylum Chordata; class Mammalia; order Diprotodontia; family Potoroidae; genus Bettongia; species Bettongia penicillata. Next base: position 1,010,958 of record JAJHZJ010000958.1, on the reverse strand, counting down.
CTTGGTACAAAGAACTCGGGTGTTGTTTCTTTTTTTCCTTGCCTAGTTTGACCCGTAGATCACCTACTTTCTGGGTGAAATAAATGAAGGCCTAGCTTGAAAGTGACTGGCCTAATTTCAGATAGAGAGTTCAGAGAACAGAACACAAGACAAAGAGGGCCAAGGAACGAGCTACTGCCCTAGTGGGAGTTAGGAAACAGAAAAGAAGAAACTGTCTAAAGGCTTTCCACTGGGCCATAGGAGAAGCTGCCATTCTCTTTGTGTCAGTATTGATGTACGGTTAACAGGTTTCCACAACAGAGAAGCAAAATGCCAAGGCAGTGAGATTATAGAGTCCCAATATTCTCTAGCCAGCTCAATTGTTTTAAATTCATGGTTCAGAATGAGACAAAAGTTGGGTCATAATCCAACTGTAAGAGTTCTCAACAAAAGTTAAAGACAACAGGCCTCTCTAAATAAAAGGGATGGGAAAGAACATTCCAGAATCATCCCCACGGTTTTCAGCTTGTCAGGTACCTAGCTTTGAGAATGTATTCAGCAGGAGTCAACTCCTGGAAAGAGAAAAAAATTACCCTTTTCAACTTGTTCCTTTCTCAGCGATAATCACCAGGAAAAGGGAACAGTCTGGCATCTTTCTATGAAAGAGATATTTCTATGAAAGAGGTATTTATAAAAGGGGGAGGAGGTATAAGATCTGCTATTGTATGTCTGTGAACAGATCACATAACAGCTTTTGTCAGTATCCATATAGTGGTATTTGGACTTTATCTGTACTCTCTTCTGTCTTGTTGGTCTAGGATTATACGAGAGAGAAAGACAGAGAGAGAGAGAGAGAGAGAGAGAGAGAGAGAGAGAGAAACTGAATATCTTGCAGAGACAGTCTGAGGCTTATAAGTCCTTACTAAGTCCTTACCTGCTCCTGTGGAATTATGAGGGAGAGAGAAAGGCCTAAGAGGTCAGAGGCCATGTGCATGGACTTGAGAATTTAGTTTTATATTGTTGCTGTTGACTTTAGAATGTAATTCTCATGAGAAAGGGTTGTTTCACTCTTTGTGCCTAACTTGTTTGGTGCCTAACATATACTAGATGCTTAATAAATGCGTATCAATCAATTGATTAATTTCAAAGGTAAGCTTTCATGTGCTTTTCTCTAATTTTTTTTTTCAGGGAGAGACAATATGGGGGTAGTAGATGAAGGATCAACCTTGGATCCCAAAAGATCTGGGTTCAAGTTCTGGCTGTGTGACCTTGAGCAAGTCACTTACCTGATTAGCAGCCTAGCCAACCCTGTAAGGCTATAAGCTGCAGGGAAGGTACTGACCTGGATTCACAGGGGAAGTTTCCTCACATGAGAGTTCTTTATGCCAGTGAAATCATAGGCCCTGCTCCTAATATGTTCCAGGCTACACACAAATATGAACCCTTGGACTTAGCAGGGGCTCATCTGACAGACAGTAAGGCTGATAGTATTATGGAACGAGAACCATCTCTGGAGTTCAAAGATCTGGGTTCTAATCCTGCCTCTGATACTTATTATCTGAGTGACTGAGGGCAAATTACTTAACCTCCCTGAGCCTCAGTTTCCTCGTGCAAAATGAGAAGAGTTTAGGCTAGATGGCTTAAACATTCTTTTCAGTTCCAGTTCTGAAAACCTTGGGGCTTGTGCATGTCTTCTGGTTACCTGTTGTGCAAACCTGGATGAACTGGAATGTTTGAATGATACAGTACTTTGGTTAGTTGAATTTCTTGGTTAATTCAATAAACACAAAATCTTTCTTTTGGAAAACTTTTCTAAAATGCATTACATCCCTTTCCTGCCTTATTCTCCTGTATATGGCCAATTCTGATTTTTAGGGCTATCGTTCTGAACAATGATTTTCAGCGGGCAGCACTGTATGCAAGTAGGGTGTGAGAGAACGGACTGGTCCTACTTTTCAGTAACTAGAGGATATACTCTAGAAATTATGCTTTACACTGAAACCCTGGGAACTTCTCTGAGAAACGTTAAGCCAATGAAGAGATGTGAAAATTTAACTCTGAGATTCAAAGAATAGTGTTAAATTGGGTAATGCACAAAACTAAATTGGAGGCTGCTTTTTTCCTCCTAAAAAGTAGAATGTGCCAAAACAATTCCTGTTGAGTTCCAGTTAGGCAAATTTCAGTTAAGCATAAGTGTTCTGGTGCTGAGGAAAAAATGTTAGATTTGGAACCCCAGTTTTGTGACCACGGACAAGTCACTTAATCTCCCGTGGCCTCGGTTTCACCTTTTGTCAAATGAGGGGTTGGATTTAATGGCCTCTGAGGTTCTTTCAAACTCTAAATCTATGGTCCTATAAGCTGCATTCTTTTTCCCTCTGTCAACTTGCCCCTTCCCTCTTCTATTTCCTTCCTGTGAAAGGATAAAGCAACCTAGATACGAAAGCAGGTAACTGGGGAAATCTGAATCCTAATGATATATTTATGGCTACTTGAGATTGATAAATAAAAAGTACCTGGTTTGAAATCCCATGACATACCAGTTAATTTAAGTCTTGCAGTGATTACAATTGTCATTTTGTGCCTGAATAGAACTCGTGCAGCTGTATTCACTGAGTTGGGCCCAAGAGTCCGCTTGCTCAAATCCTGGGTCTAAAGAAGAGATAAGCCCTTCTTTGCTCCTTTCCCCATTCAGTTTCCCTCCCCATCCAACCTGGTATTTTCTTCATCCAAGTAGAAGAGGCTTATAGGTTCAATAGACCCATATTGAAAATCTACTGATTAATCAGATAGTATAAGGTCAAAGAATAAACACTCTAGTGGCTTAGAAAAATAACTTGACTTAGGGGATGGAAGAGCCTTCTAGAGTTGGGTTCTCAAGGTCCCCTTTGGTGAAATTGTGAAGTAATAAAACATCGAGCCTGCACAGTCCAGGGGTGGTTGGACTGTCCAACTGGACTTTACCTGAGCCCTCCCTACATATGGACCACGATGTTACTGCACAATTTTGCTGTTTGTGTTTGTCAGAGGGCAGCATTCTCCCTTCTCTCCTTTTTTCCATAAAGAAGTCTGATTACCTTGTGCAGACTTATGTCAGACAACCTTCTCTCCTTATACGCACAAGGAGAAAACAAGACCCAAGAGAATGCTACTCCAGTGGCCTGAAAGTTAATGTGCCTCCCTCAGTACCTGACTCACACCCAGGGAGTATTTACTCACCTGAAAGAATCAAGCCTATCAGCCCTTAAAAAAAAATTGGCCACAATTTGCTGCTTTTGAGCAATCTGTCCCCTGTTACCGATTTACATCACTCAGTGGGGCTATGTTAGAAAAACATTATTATTATTAGCAGTAATAATACTTGGCAGCCACTCAGCACATTTCATCAAAGACTCAAAGAGCCTGACTATCAATCAAATCTCCCTTGGCAGGCTCCTGGGAGGTAGGTGGTATTATTTCTGTTTGGCATAGAGGTTAAGTGACTGACCCAAGGCCCCAAGCAACTTAGCCTCAGAATCAGAGTTGAACCCAGGAGACCTGACACCCAGCACCCCACTCTTGCCCCCAGAGCACATTGCCTCCCTCCCATCCATCTATCTTAAGGATGTAAGGATAAGCTAAATGTTGGAATGTAAGAAAAGGGCCCTGCTACCCAGCATGTGCACTCTTGTTCGAGCCCTACTGGTATCAACTTGGAAAAAAAAAACAACACAAGAAAATTATCCCATTCAGAAATTGGGTTGGTAACTTCCATTTTTTTTTCCCCACTTGCTGTGAGCTGAATGCTGCTGCCTGGGGTATGTTTGCACCTGCTGCTTATTCCTCATTTGAAGTCCTACTTCTCCATTTGTAATCTCTACTTTAGCTACTAATTAGGGCAACCAGCAGATAATAATGGCCCAAATTCTTCTCTGACATCACAGCCATTGAAATCAATATGCTGCCTGCACGGACCCAAGGGTCAGATTTGGCCCTTTGATTTCAAGTAAAGAGTAGGTATTAGAGAGAGCCTCTATGTTCTAATTTTATAGCTTTCAGTGGAGGGTAGTTCCTAAGATGCTGTAGGATTAGAACATGTCTCCTGAGGAACAAAATTATTTTTTTGTTTTGTGTTTTGGCTGCCCTTGGTGCTTAATCTTTTTTTGTTTTAATATACCGTTAAGAAATTGAAAACACCTGATATAAGAACCAGCTTTAAACATTTTTCCTTCAAGGTAGAATGTGATGAATTCCTCACAGAAGAGAAATTCATCTAATAGAATTCCAAATTAAGAAATCGGTGAGTTGCTACAAATTCAAGATGAGAAATAGCCACTGGACTTTAAGAATTGAGGGCTACTACTGGACCATCATCTTCTCTCTGTAACTGTCACTAGCTAGAATGTTTGAATATCCCCAAGGTTCAGGTTAAGCTTTTGCAATGGGCTAATGTCTGAGTAATAGTGTTTAAAGCTGAACATAGACATGGACTGCATTCATTGTTCATGGATGGGCATTATGTGATTGAGTGAACCTCCTATGCTGGGTATCATGTATTCATAGATTTGGGGCTGAAAGGGACATCAGAATCTAGCTAGTCTGAAACCCAGGGGTAAGGAGGCTTGTCCAAGTTCACACAAGCATAAAGCATCAGAGATGCAACTGGAACCAGGGTCATTTGACTCCAAAGTTAGTATTCTTTCCTTTGAACATATCCTGAATCAAGAGTGAGCACTCTTTCCATGGTCTCATATTCCTTGCCAACATTTTGATAGAATACTTAAGTTCATAGTTTTATGTGCTGATGTCTTCTCCCATCTAGAGATATTGTAATGAATGGAAAAGAAGTGACTAAGTGAAAAGATTTGTCGATACTGCCTTGCCTTAGGAGAGGCTCCTGATACACGGTACTGGGTGTCATCATCAAAATGATGAATGTAGAAAGGGAAGAGGGCTAGGACAATGACTGGGAAGGGGACACCTGCATATAAGTGACTACACTAATGGAGTGGAAGATGTTACAATAAAAAAGGTCAACAACAGGCAATCATAGAGGTAGGCAGAGACTGGAGTGAGAGCAGTATCCTATAAGTTTAGGAAGGAGCCAGTACCTGGAGGACTGCGTATGCAAGGGTATCAAATGATGCAAAATGATCAAGGACAATGAAAACTGAAAAAGGTCATTTGCTTTAGTAAGCAGTTACTGGAGACTACTGAGAAAGCAATTTCAGGGCCCAGAGAAATGAATTATTTTGTTCTGAGATTCACAAAACTCCCCTGATCATATGCTGAAACGGTGAAGGAATTAAACACCTCAGGAAAGGCTTCAGTGAAAGTGAAAGATAAAATTCTATGGGGTGGAGTAAAACGTGGAGTGAGAGAATGAATAGGCTTCCTGGCCTTCATAAGGATAAAACCTCTCAAAATAAAAAAAAAAAATTACCTTTAAAAATCAGAGGGTTCTTGAATGAGAGTGAGATCAACAGTGACCTTGAGGGTCTGAAACAAAAAGATCTAGTTGATTTTAGACCCAGTCGGAGGAACTGTTCTCTTAGGGAGTTATTCAGGATAATATGACCCCAAGTGGTGTCAATAGACCACAGCCCTCTATTTCGGAGCCTAGTAGGGATAGACACTCCCAACCTACACAACCTACACAAACATATACCATAGCCTGCTTGCTGTCATAATCAATAAATATTTATTAAGCATCTACTATGTGGTAAGTGCTGAGGCTATAAAACAAAAACAAAACCTGAAAAAGATAGTCCTTGGCCTCAAGGAACTTACAATCTAAGAAGCAAAGAAAATACACAAAAGAAAGACATACAGAAGGGAAGGTAAATTTTGGGAAATATTGATGGAGCTGTCAAAGAAATCTAAAATGAACACAGGAGAAGCTAAAGAAGTCCAAAATGAGCATAGCTCGGAGGGAAATGATATGGATGTCTGAGGAGATGCTGTCTCCCTTCAGTGGTGCTTAAGGAGTTCTTATACCTTAAGAATTGCACAGCTTTGGTTTTAAAATAATAGTTTTTTTTGTGGGTATTTTTTTTTGGAGTCCACATTGTCCTCCTCTCCATATGTCCTACCAGAATTGAACCTTCTTTTGTGACCAAGAAAAAAGATTTTTTTATTTAAATTTTCTCAATTAAAAAGCTATTTTTTTTCTCCCACCATCACCTCTTCTGCAGAAAAGGAAAGAAAAACTGAGTTCAGCACTTCTCAGAAGTAACTGACATGTTTCATCATGAGGATCCTGGAATGTTGGTTGGTCATTTGAACTCATCAGAAATCTCAGATCTTTTAAAAATAAAGAAAAAGTTGAGCAAAACTACCGATAGAGAGACCATTTATAATAATGAATGCAACACTCTGTCCCCAACGTCCCCTACCTCTCTTCTGAAAGGAGGGAGATTTTTTTTCCCCTATTCTCTGGGATCAATATCATTTATCATAGAACTCAGAGTTTGCCTTACTTCTAGGCCCTTCACATTATGACACTCATTGTACACATTGTCTTTGATTTTGTTCATTTCATTCTGCATCAGTTCATACAAATATCAAGTTCCTCTTAATGCCTCCTCATTTTTATGTGTGTATCTATGTATGTGTGTATATACATATATATACATACACACATTCTTATTCTATGGCATTTATTATGAGCCACACCTCAGTAGCCATACACAAAGAAAGATTATGGGAATTTACAGTCCAAATTATAGTATTTGAACTCTAAGTCACTGAAATGACTGGTTATAGATATAGATCAGATCATATAGAATAGTCTTTTGATATAGTAGGAACTGTTAGGCTTGGGGTGCAAGCAGACAATCATCAGAACCCAAGGCACCAAAGATGAGGTTCATGATGCAGTATTTTTCAAGTATTTTTTTCCTTAGAAATTGGATGATTTAGCATAATGCAGAACTCCCAGGATTGATTGTTTGTACAAGGTGGGTTGTAATACATATTTTAGAGTACCAGAAGAATGTCTTTACTGAGCTTTGTAAATTATCTCTTTTATAAAAAATAGCCCCTGGGAACAAATGCAAGCATTAAAACATTATGGTATTTAGAAAACATAAATCTAGGACTTCACTAGCTAAAACAGCTTAAATAGTCATTAACAATCTATTAGGATGATATCTTAAGAGTGTCTGGAAAGGCTCATTAAAAAAAAATAACCCTGCACTGTGTCTTGAAGATCGGTAAACTGGAACTTTGGGGGGAGGTAATCACCTTCTATGAAAGAATTCCCTTTCCTTCTGTGCATATCTATGTTTTGATACTAAATGGAAAGAAAAAGAGACATCCAGGTCCTAAGCTATCGATGACTTTACATCAATTAATTGCACTGATAGTAGAAGCACAAAGGTGGAAGGCACCTTAAAGATAAACATTTTAAAAGTAAACAAATTGTAAACTGGAAATTAAGACACGTGCTCAAGGTCACACAGTTTAGTAGCCAGCAGAGCTGGCCCAAGAACCTATGTCTTGCCTGCAGCCAGTAGTGTTCTTTGCAGCTTGTTGTGCCTGAGCATCATTAGAAACAATGAATATTCTGGTTAAGATGTTAATGGGCCACATTTAGTGGGATGAATGGATTCTGACTGGTGGTAGCCCATTGAAAACCCAGTGCAGTGATCCATGCTAGAAGCTTCAAAGCCTAGATGATTGACCGCGGTTCTTAGGCCAAGTCTGTGGGGGAAGAGACACCGGTAGTCATTGCTGTGCATTGAGATTTCAAGAATACATCAATATTTAGAGTAGCCTTTAAGTGAAAAACAAAAAACAAGAGAACCCCTCAGTGTATCCTCTAACTGAAATTCTTCCTCTCCCCTGCCTCCCTTGCCTCTGGAGCCCCATCTCTGCCTTATCTCATTTGACATTCTGCCAGTTCATTTTCTTCTGAGCCCCTAGTTCAACCAGGCACTGAATAAGCTGTATAACTGCTCTGCCAGGTTCTGAAAAGGAGATGTAGAACAGAGTATCATTAGCATCCTGATGATATTCCAATATTTGCATTAAGGAGATCATAAATATTTTTAATTGGAATTCAGAAATTCCTGGTGTCTAACTGGACCTACACAGGAACTCCATAAAGAAATTCGGTAGAGGTAAATCATGGGGATAACAGGAGAAGATGGATTGATCTTGGCAGGAGAGAAGAGTTGAAATTAAAAACCACAAGCTCACATAGGTCATGTATTTTTGGTACATTTTATGTAGGCTTAAATGATTCTATGAAATTGAATTTGACCGATCTTTTTTAAGCTGACTTCCAAAAAAAAGTATTCTTTGTTGTGCAAAATAGAAAGTATCCTTTTTTCTTAGACATGAGTATAACAAGTATAACAGAATGTCAAAACATTCTAGTTAAAATGCACATTGTCAGAGACTCGGCTTCATCGCTATTATGTTAGATCAGCGTGGTATCCAAGAACAATGAGGCAGGAATGAACTCTTCCGGGCCTACTCTGCCTCATTCGAGCACAGCACTTTTCTTAGCGCTAATTTACCTGATTGACAGCAATCTCGGCAGTGGAAAAGAGTATATGGGTGTGATTAATGACAAGCACTGGAAGCTTTGAGGTATTTTTATAAGCATTAAGTCTTTCAAACTAATACTGTACTAGAACCTTTACTGAGATGGGAAACCATGGTACTTAAAATGGAAATATACCGTGTTCCATAATGTTCCCAAGCAAAGGCAACTTTACAACTTTTCTGGAGATAGGTGGCAGTTTATCAACCGGAAAGCCTGACAAGGATGAGAGGCCACTGGAATTTTTTTTGGTGGGGGGAAAGAAATACTTTCTTAGTCTACACTTCCCCCATAAATGTTTATGCATGCAAAGCCCTCATTGATATTGGCGAAGCCCTGTCTGTATTAGAAACTGCACTTGGTCCCATACTAAGCAAATGAGATTTGCTGTTAGAAACTAGACAGAAGTGATGGGCTTAAATTCCAGGAGATTGCATTAATGTTCCCATAAATGGAAAATCAAATTGTCATTGTCTTAGAGGAGGAGAAGGGAAAAAAATCTATTTATACCAGACACATCATAAAATTAAGTTACTTCACATAAAATATGAATTACTTGAGTCCCAAGAGAAAAATCATTAAATATAGGCATACACAATGACGTTTTTGACAATGACACAAGAGAAACAAACTCTGGATTTCACTGGGCTATTGCAGAGGGAGTTATTTTCCCAATGGAAGCCTGATGTTAGGGATCAGAGGGTGCTTTCTTCAGTCTCCGGTGGCCCTTTCCCCTCGGGATCCAGGGGTTTCCTCTGCACATGGAAGATCCCTCTGCTAATTGTCCTGCCAGCATCTTTCCTTTTTTCTGAGTCCTGTTCTGATTACTGCTGCCTTTTTACATAGCTCAAAAAATCATGGACTGTGACAAGGAAATAGACTTTAAAAAATTGAACGCACATACAAACTACTTCCATGTTTTCTAGCTCAGAAAAAATGGATGTATAACAAACAGCAGCAACAGCAAATTCAAAATTGACTTTAAATTTCAGGTAGATGATGTAAGAAGCACACACCGGATCAGCTTTGGAACTAAGAGATGCATTCAATGTTTTCACACTCCTTATACTCATGGTACCTTTATCAATTTTTCTTTTTCTTTTTTTTTCTTTCCTCCTTTCTTCCTTCCTTTCTTTCTATCTCTTCATATTATTCATTTGTCATCTACCTACCTATTTATCTCTATCATCTATTTCTTATCTATTTATCTGGAGAAAGGTCGGCAGGGAGGGAGATGTACAGAGATATAAAAGGATGGGGAGAGAATCTTTCTTTGGTTCCTTTAACTTACTGAAGAAAACATGCAGCAGAGGATTGAAATCCACTGGAAAGGCCTATTCCTGGTAGAAAGCATTGTTTCTATTTTCTGTTTAATTACTGTGAGTGCTTACACCATTGGCAGCTTTGCTAGAATGAGGAGGGTTACATTCTAAACATACAAGTGGGGCCCAAGATTTCAGAGCTGCAATGGTGACTCTCTCTTTCTCTCTCGCCTCAGGCAGGTCCTTTAACCTCTCTGTCTTGGTTTCCTCTTCTTACAAATGAAGAAGAGCCCTGTTCTTGTGCTACGCAGCTCAATGGAAACACTACAGTGTCCCCTAATAGAATCTCAGGCAGCCAGCCTAGGGGGACTCATGCCAACTTCAGGGCTCAACCTGGGGGCCTAGGTGGGCGAGTGCTATGCTGCCAGTGACTAATCCTTTGGACCTGCCTAGGATCTGCCTCCTAGGGGCACTTTGTTATTCAATCCAAAGCAGCTTGAAATGAAGAGGGGAAAGAATTCATCTGTAAAATTTTAGTTGCTGCAGGGTTGCATATCATTGTCACATGTAGGCATAGTCTGAGATAGAAAACTGAGCATTTTTCTTTTTAAACTGTAATTTATTTTGTTTTACTAACAACCAATCTATTTTCTCTCCTTCCTCCCCTGACCCTCAGTGTAAAATGAAAAGAAAAAAGGAAGCTTTTTAACAAATAAGCATAGTAAGGCAAAAAAAAAAATCCCACTTTGCCTAGGTACAAAGCATGTATGTCTCAGTCTGTACCCTGACTCTATGGCCTCTCTGTTAGGTAACAAGAAGGAGAATTAGTGTCTACGTTTTCGAAAAGAAAAGAATCTACAAATTATTGTCCAGACAGCTTGATTTTGATTTCTAACAAAGTACTTGAAGAAATGATTCTGAGTAAGTGAATATCTAGAAAAGGAAGCAGTGATTGATGACAAGAATCAGAACAACACTGTTAAAACAAGAGTAATCTTTTTTCCATCTAGGCAGTTAGGTGTGAAATGTGTAGAATACTGAGCTTGAAATAGGAAGACTGGAATTCGAATCCAGTTTCAGGCACTTATTATTTGTGTGACCCTAGGCAAGTCACTTGACCTCTGCCTCATTTTCATCATCTCTAAAATGGAGATAATAATAGCAGTTATCTCTCTGGGTTCTTATGAGGATGAAATACACACACAGTGATTAGCTCAATGCCTGGCACATAGGAGAAGCTACAGAAATGCTGGCTAACTATTATTGTTGCGGTTATGGGTAACAGAGTCAAGATTTGAAACAATATTGATAGGCACAAGAAACTTGAAAAGGATAAATATAAATTTTGACTTCCTGGTTTAAAAAAAATCTGCTTCACAAGTATAAGATAGAGGAGGGCTGTGGCTAGACAGAAATTTTTCTGTCAAGATCCGGTGGTTTTAGAGGACCCCAAGTTCACTTAGAAGTCAGTAATACAATATGACAGCTAAGAGAACAAGCTGATATTAGATTTCATCAAAAGGAGACAGGTGTCTAGGAATAGCGAGATGACAGGATGGCTTGCTGATCTCTGTACTGATCTACCTCTAGGGTCGAGTTTCCAGTTTTGACATCACATTTTAGGATGGACATTGATAAATTAGAGAGAATCCACAAGAGGTCAGGCAGGATGGTGAAGGGCCTCAATAACATGCTATTATTAAGGTCACTTGAAGGATATCTACTGTGGAGGGGATATCTCAAACTTGAGGTGAGGGTTCAGTGTGATACTAGCTTTAAGTGTTTGCAGGACTGTTGTATAGAATAGGGAAAAGTTATTTTGTTTGACCCTGGACAGTAGAGTTGATACCTTTGAGTTGTGGGGCTGGCAAAGAATTTTGACGGTCCCTTGGATAGGAAGGAGGTCAAATCAGTCAATACTATAAGAAATTATTCCAGGCTATTCACTGAAAGGTCAAGTATAGAAGCTGAAGTTTAAATATTTTGGCTATGTAATGAGAAGGTGGGACTCATTGGAAAAGACCCTGATGTTGGGAAAGACTGAAGGAAAAAGGGAAAGGGGACAGCAGAGGATGGAATGGATAAATAATATCACAGAAACAATGAACATTAACTTGGGCAGACTTCAAGAAATAGTGGAGGATAAAAGGAGCTGGCATGCTACAGTCTGGCCCTCTATGGTCTGTAGGGTCATGAAGAGTCAGACATGACTGAAGGAATGAACGAACAAAAACAACAGATAGTTGAATTAGGTACAAAAGAGGCAGTATGGTGTAATGGGGAATACTATTTTGTAGTGAGAGTTACTGAGTTCGATTTCTAGCTATGTCACTGATTGCTTATAAGATTTTGAATAATTGATTCACCCTCTCTTGGCCTCAATTTCCTCATTTCTAAAATGAGGGGATGGATGAGATGACCTATCAAGACCTCTGGGATCTAAATAAGTATCCAGTTAACTGGTACTGTTTTATAGGGTAGCCGCTTTGGGCTTGACGTATCTCTTTGTTTAGCTGCTCCTAATCATGTCTGACTCTTCCTGACCGTTTGGGGATTTCTTGGCAAAGACAATAAAGTGGTTTGCCATTTCCTTCTCTAGTCCATTTTCCTCCAATAACAGCAACAACAAGTGAAACTGAGTCACAAAGAAGCAGTTTTAGGCTGGATATAAGGAAAGACTGCTAAATTTATTTACGACAATAACAATAATATTTATTGGATAAAAATTAGTTATCCAAAAATAAAATGAATTGCCTTAGGAGGTGGTAGGTTTTACTTCACTGGAGGAATTCAAGGAAGATAGATGACCAGATGTGAACCATTTTGTGAAGGGATATTTATTCAGGTACAGGTTATACTAGAGGGCCTCTGAGATCCCTTCCAACTCTGCTTCTATTCCAGAGAGATGTATAACAGAAAACAAGGTGAACCGGTTGAGTACAAGGAAAGTTATGGATACCAGACAAATAGCCCATATATTCTTATGGAAAGCCCACAGTGTCAAGTTTCAAAGGAATGATCTCAGCATATTGGGAGGACTCCTTGTGGAATATTTATGGGAGAACGTGGACAAGAGTCACCCAGACTGAGATGATGCAGATGGCTTATGAGCCCCATCACTGGAGGAGACAGTCCCTGTATCAATGAGGTTACAGATCTGTTGACATTTTCAAGTTAGTTGTGTCAAACCTCTTGATCTCTCCTTTATTCGTTTCTTCATGGAGATCTTCTATGTGTTTTAAATATGCTGCCTTTCAGATGAGGAAATTGAGGCAGCTCCAGAGCTCAAGCTCATATAGGTAGTTAATAGTAGAACAAGGGGCTTAAATTCAAATCCTCTGACTCCATAACCAGTTTTTGTTCCATTATATCATGCTGCTTCTCAATGAACTATTATTAGTCATTTGATAACAATACCTAATATTTATGTGTCAATTTGAGGTTTACAGGTACTGTGTGTATAAAATCTTGTTTAAACCTCATAACAACCTATGAAGTAGGTACCTTAGGTATTATATCTATTTTAGATTGAATTTATGGCATGGTGGCCTAACATCAGAGTTTACATGAGTTAGGTCTGATCATGGAGGCAGCAACAAGAATGGAGAATGGGAAGGCGATAAGTACTTATATATCACCTACTATATGTCAGGGTTGCGCTAAATGTTTGGGGTGTTTGGGAGAATTAGCACTTCTTTTGGGCCTTTTACAGAGCTGCTCATTCACCTTTGGGGTCTACCTGGCACTCACTTCGGCCCCAAGAAGCTGTAGCAAGCATAGTGGCCACACCTGGTAAAAACTGTTTCAGCAGATGGGCTAAACTAGGTTGAGGGTAATCAACCTCAAATCTGTCACTGAGTGAGGGGGATGTCTACCCCAAGCACATGAGACTTTCCTTAATGACGTGAGCAGAGATAAACAACTTATTCCAGTGGCCAGGAAGGCAGTCGAAGCAGACGCTGTGGAGTGCTTAGAGCTTGGTCAGATATTGAAGACCCAAGTCATCTGCTGTATCCTGGGCCTTTGCTAGTCATCCTGAATTTTGTCCTGTCACTGGAGCGTGGAGAACCTGGAAGAGAGAATGAAGCTGACGGCTTTGTGCACCCCTGCTTCACTTAACCCACTTCATGCACAAGTCAAGACATCACCCGTCATTCCTTATTTTACCCCAATGTCCCTGGTCCTCTTCAAAAATGAAGGGTGAACAAGTGCTTTTATAATAGTGCCTCATTTTATCCTCAAAAAGCCCTATGAGGTAGATGCTATTATTATCCCCATTTTATCGTTGAGGAAACTGAGGCAGCTGGTAGTTAATTTTCTTGTCCAAGGGTCACACAAGCCCTAGTAGCTAGGGCTAGATTTGAATTTGTGTCTTCCTGACTCCAGGGCCAGCACTCGATCTATTGCACCACCCACCTATAGACCTTCTAGCTGAATAACCATGGATAAATCAAGTAATTTTAGTTTGTTCATCTGTAAAATGGCAGTACCTCACAGTGTTGTGGTAAGTGACTTACCCAGGATCACACAGCTAGTGTCTGAAGCCACATTGGAGCTTAAGTCTTCCTGACCTGGACTCCAGGCTTAGTGATCCATCTACTGCAGCACTAGCTGTCTCTGGCGTTGTCTTTGGTTTCTTCAGACATCCCTGGAAAACAACCCCTTCTCTCTACTCACACAGCCACCATACTGGTATAGGTCTTCATTCACTCATTCTGGGACTAACTTTTAGGTTAGTCTCCCTGCCTTAAGTCTTTTCTCATTCCAATAGGTACTTTATTCATCTGTCTAAGTAGTTCGTTATGGTCATCGCTGAGAATATTTATGTAGGGCTCTAAGTTCTTCAAAGCCCTTTTATGTAAGTTATTTGGTCCTCACAACAACCCTGTGATGTGTCATTAGCCCCATTTTACAGATGAGGAAACTTAGGTACAGGGAGGTTAGGTGAGCTTGCCCATGGTCACACAACATGTGTGTGTGTGTATGCGTGTGTTTGGAATCAAACTCAGTTATTCCTTACTCCAAACCCAAATCTCTATGTACTGTCACCTAGGTGATGGCTGATCTTCCTAAAGCATAGGTCAACCCAATCTACACCGCTGCCCTGCCCCCCCGCCGCCACGCTCACCCTTAACAAACTCCAGTGGCTTCTCTTAACTCCAGTGTCAGATATAAAATCTGCTGTCTGGCTTTTAAAGCCTTCAACAACCTGGTGACTTCTTACCTTTCCATTGTTACACTCCCCTCTACATAGTCTACTGTCCAGTGATACTGGCCTTTCGTTCCTTGCATATAGCACCATCTCCTGAGTCCATTCCTTTTCATCGTCTGTCCCTTTATTTCTAGAATGTTCTCCCTCCTCATCTCTAAATACTGCCTTCTCTGGCTTCCTTCCAGACTCAGCTGAAATCCTGCTTTTTAGAAGAGGCCTTTCTGGCCTCTTATGTCTCTCCTCCTGTCCTACTTCTTGGCCTTCCCTCTGAAATCACCTCTTATTTACATTTTATAAATGTATGTAAATAGCTGTTTGCATGTGGTCTCTTCCATTAAAATGTGATCTCCTTGAAGATAGGGATCATATTTGTGCCTTTCTTGGTATGCTCAGTGCTGACTTGGATCCCCCAGCCAGAGTTTACTCTAGTAAATCTCAGACTATTGTTTATGTCTAGATTTCTACAGAAATGAGTAACAGGACTCAATTTCCATACAAATACTTAAAGTATCAAGGTAGATTTCACATATAGGTAAGCCTTTATTTTTTTATTAAAAAACAATTTGGAAATCCAACTCTCTGGAGTTGGTAAAAAAATGCCCAACATCCCCAACAGGCTAGCAGTAGAACATCAAAAATCAGTATAAGTTTTGTCCCTCTTCTCTGGTAGATCTTACTTTCTACAGGGTCGTAACATCCTTTGGACTCATACTACCATACTGTTTCTTGGACTCCCCTCAGAAGAGAACATCGCTGGTACTGCTAGATAGCCGCCAATATTCTGGTGAATCCCAGTTTCCTTTAGAAGGACAATACACTTGGGGCTTCCACATAGGCAAACCCTCATTTGATCTGACTCATATTTGGATCTAACTGTGACTCAGGTAATAGTGATGAGCATCATCTACGTCCCCTTCTCCCCCATTTTGTCTTTAGTCTTTTATTTCCTAGCATTCTTTTAGTCTACTGCTGTAATCATTAGCGATTCCTGGTGGTAGACGCCTCCCCTGCCATTCCCACCCCAGAGTCAGACTTACTCTTACTCCATTCAATTCTCAGAAATTTCCCCTTCTTTGGATAGACTAGGTCATTAACTCAAACTCAGAGTTGCTGAAGGGGTAACTAACTCCTGATAAGGTTAGCATTGCCCAAGAAATCCCCCTTATCTCAGAAAAACAGATTCTGAATCTAACTGCCCAGGAAACTCCCTATCCTCAAACTAGGGGGTTTGGCTTTGAGAATGACATTATCTAGGAACTCTCTGTGCAAAAAGCTGGGGGTTGGAGAAGGGCAGAGGCTCCCTGAGAAAACAGATCCAGAAGAATCCATTGCTTGGATTCTCTATCAGCCTGATGATTGGCAGGTACTCCTTCTCCAAAGCAGGGACCATGAGCTCACCCCTGAGCTTGCAGGAATAAAAACATTTTGCCCCAGTCATTAAGAGCTCCAACCCCATCCTCCTCCAACTATATCTGTTTTTAACTATGCATTCTCAGAATCCTTCCAGAACAAAGGTGGAAAAATACAAGATCTATCTTCTTTTTATAAGCTTCAGCAAAGGTTGGTTCTTCCCACAACATGTCCCTTGGGAGTAGGAGCCAGCAAAGTCATCTTGGGCACAGCCTGCATCAATGGAAGTCATTCAAGGAGAAATGTCAGGGAACGTATCTATCCTTCCGTAGAAAGACACAATCAAAATTCCAAACAGAATCTCACCACCCTGAAAGCTCCTGGATGTTCAGGATACTCTTTATCAATTGCCCACACACAGATGAGAAAACTCAGGCTTAGGAAGATTAAGTTACTTGCTTGGGGACATATAGCTAGCACATATCAGAGGTGCAATTTGGATCTGGATTTCCCTGCCTCCAAATTCGGCACTTTATCCACCATCCCACATTGCCTGAATGCTATTGGTGGGTCCTGAATAAGGTCTGATTTTTGAGTTGTTTATCTAGGATGATGGAGGAGCCCATCTCATTTAGCCTATTTTTTCCTTCTGAACAGCATTGTATATTTGCAAGATTTGTGAAAGGACAGTTTAGTCCAAAACTGTTCAACACCATTAGCCTCTCTTCCCAGAATCCTAGAGTAGTTCTAGTCCACAGAGAGATTTGTGCTATGTCCACAATAAGAGTGGGTAAATTCCCATGTTGCTAGGGAACTAGACAGAGTTTCTAGGCACTAGAGGAAATGCTGAGCAACCTCTGTAGATTAACTCTTTCATTGATGAATTCAGAGATCTCTCTCCAGTACTCTTTATCATTAAGGGTCCATAAAGATAGTGAAACACTTGGGCAAACTCAACAAAACATATGTGTCACCTGCTAAGTCAGTGGCCCCTGTACACATTTTTAATCTGCATCCCTACTGGAGGACATTGTATTTAGAAAATAAGGTGCCGATGGTTGGTAAAGGAATACGGGGAGGAGAACAGTAAATTTCTTTTAAACTCTGCAATGCATTCCTATGAGTTTGGAGGAGAGTGGTGGTTTTTTTTGTTTGTTTTTTAAGGCATGGTTTTAAAAAAAAATGTCACTTCAGCAGTGGCTTTACTGAAACCTTTCTTTAGTAAGTACCATAGCATTTTGGGAATTCATTAAAGAGAGAAACACTTGTTTCTATATGCTGGCTGCTGTTCCAGAAATGGAGGTAGTAATTAAAAGACTCTAAAAGGAAGCTCAGCTTTCTTCACAGCAGCCAAATCACAAGGATTTTCCTAAAAAGGAATTTTTCTAAAAAGAAATCAGCTTTTCCTAATCCCTGATGGAGGCCTGGTTTCTGTCTATTCTTAAAGAGCGGCAGAGAGCAGAGTTCTAGAACCTGACACTGTAGTACTCAAAGCTTTGGAATTTCATCTTTTAAGGATAGTTAGGTGGTCAATATGCTTCCTTCCTTCCTCCCTTCCTTCCCTTCTTTCCTCTGTCTTTCCCACTTTCCCTTCCTCTTTCCTACTTTCCCTTCCTTTTTCCTGTCCCCTCCTTTCCTCCCTCTCTTCCTCCTTTTTTCTCCTTCTCTCCTTCCTTTTCTCATTCTCCTCTCTTTTCCTCACTCTTTCCCCCCTTCCCTCTTTCCTCCTTTTCGACTCCATTTTCCTTTATTCATATATATGTATAACACATACATACAATTATTCATATTATATATATACACACACACACACACACACACACATACAAAAGGTCTAACATGTTATTGAATGGTCTCCAAGGTATATGTGTGTATATATGTATATGTGTGTATATATATGTAGAGAGAGAGAGAGAGATGTATGTGTGTATATAAACGATATATAACTTTTGGTTATACCCAACTCCAAGCAGGGAAAATTCACCACCACCACCACCACCATTGTGGCTGATGTCCATTCCCCAGCCCCAGATAGAGACTCCAGTGCTGGGGTTTTGGGGGAACAGGGAGGTGATGTAAGTGCTGTTACAAGATGGTATAGGTCAGTTTCTGGTCATAGACTTTCCAGCTCCTAGTAAAGCTTGAGCTGGATTTAGGACTACAAAAATGTGTCTTTTATGTCAAAGCTATATAATAGCCAAGTAGAACGTGATGCTGATCCAAGACCTCAGGAACCCTGCTGACCAGGATCTAAAAAATTTCTGGCCTTCAGTCTGTCCTTTTGACCGCAGAGGTGAACAGGAGACTGAAAAAATGTTCCAGAGGTTGTTCCTACAAGGTATAGTCTGACTTTCACACATTAAAATTGGTGGGAAATCAGGAGTGGTTCTGGGAGCCTCTGAGTCTCCCTCACTTTCCTTTTGCCACCTCCATCCCTGCATCACTGCCTTATGTCTGGTGATGCTAGTCAAGGTGTTCTAAGGCAAAAAACCTGGGCTAGATTGCCAACGGATCAATGAGGAGGCTAAGAGGTCTTGTGAAGAGAGGATTTTTGTCTGCATTGGTGCCACCATGCACAATCACCTCTGGAACATTTTGTCAGTATCTGCGGTAGGAACAGCATTTTCCTGTTGCAGTTTCCCTGACTTCCCAGACCCAACTTCCTCTCCCTATATGACCTGACTGGTCCCAACCTTCCCCACATGTAGACTTGTGAGCCAGTGCAATGACAGTTTCCAGAGGGAGATGAGGGAAGCTAAGCAGCACTGCATTCTTGTATATTCTTACTACATTAGGGCAAAGCAAACCTCCTCCTTTGTTAAATGTTCCATTCTTTCCAAGTACTTTGTTTTTTCCCTACATTGAACCTGACCTAAGAATATTGGCTTTAGAGCCATTCCTACAACAGCATCCTATTGCACATCAACAAAAGTTGGGGACCTTACAGTATTTTTGAGGTAATTACAATCTTCAGAAGATCCTAGATATGAAAATAATACAAGAGTAAAATACTCTCCCAAAATTCAAAGTGTAAGAAAAATTACAGATATTACAGGGTAAGCTAAATATGAATAAATGGTGTGATATAGATGCTAAAAATATCATAATTTGATTTTAGGCTGCATTAATATGCTGTGACAGTATTGTATTCAGGGTAAGCCCAATAACGAACAATGCAGAGTTGACCCACAGGAGCATGGAAGGGAGCAGGGATGGTTACTACAGCAGGGAATGTCCAGGTCTTTCTGCCTCTAGGAGACTGGAAACAGGGCTTGGGGGATTGGGGAAGAAGGAAGAAAATCCCAGGACATCAGACTCTTGTGAGATGTGCTTAGATGTGGGGATTTTATCCAGACGCATGAGTGGCACTTAGCACAGTACCTGGCACATAGATCAATACATTTGAATTGACTGACTGACTGACAAATGGGCAGGGTAGGAAAAAGGAACTGTGGAGAAGAGACTGTAGCATTGGTCAAGGTGAATCCAGACATAGTCTTCATTTTTTTTTTCAAATGTGGTTTCATTTTACATCACAGTTATTTGTTAAAAACTAATAATCTCTTTCTCAAACCTTCAGATTGAACCCTCCCTTATAACTTTAACATGGTTTGTCCAATGAGCACTCAGTCTTAGGATCAGGCACAGTAGGTCCTTTTTACTGGTAACCCACGTGGTGGGGGGCACAGTAGTGATTGGTGAGCTATCCTCCATTTCATAACAAAGGAGAACAGTCAACCAAAAAAAAAAGGAATCTCTGGATACAACTCTGCTGTAGCAACTGCCACTCCTCTGAGGGGAAGAAGACACATTTCATTATGTTTTCTGGGATCATTATTGGCTTTCAGGCTGTTCAGAATGCAGTTTCATTTGAGTGGGTTTTCATTTATGTTGTGTAATCATTGTGAATGTTTTTGACAGCCATTTTGTTTCTAATTGTTACTGCAAAGAGGAGTGAATATTTTGGCACGGATAGCGGACCTTTGTTTCTGTCTTTTATATCCTTGGGGAATAGCGCCAGTCCTGGGATCGATAGGTCAAAGCGTATGCCTGTTTTACTCACATATCTTGTATAACTGATCATGAGAACAGTTTTTACAAATTCATAGTTCTACAAAATAGTATATTACTGAGCTTATTTTCCCATACCTTCTTCAACATTTGACATTTTTTATCCTCAGCCAATTTTTGGGATAAAAGGTGAATCCTCAGCTGTTTTATTTTACATTTACTAGTAATGATTTGGAGTCTATTCTCATGTGATTATTAATAGTTTGAAATTCTTTGAAAACTGTATTGATAACAGTGGGCTATTTATGTACTATTTATACTTCACTGAAAATAATTCTAGCTCAGTTTTAGCTGTTTGATTTTTGTTCATGTTAAACAAGGGCCCCTACATATATGTCATATGTACATAAAATGATGTCAATTCCCTATAAATCTTAGGTTTATGTGTGATATTTGATGCAATTATCTTCACTCTACAATTGATTTTTTTGACTATATTCTTTATTGTTTGCATAAGAGCTTTTAAAAATTTTATGTAATCAAAATTCTCTAATTTGTCTTTAATGATCTATTGTATCCCTTGTTTGATTAAGTTTCTATCTTCTTGCCATGGCTATAAAAGGTACCTTTTCTCATTCTGTCCTAATTTTTTACTTCTGATGTCACTTTTTATATTCATGATTCTAATTTGTTTGGTGTCTGTTGTGGAATATAGTGTAATACACTGGTCTAAATTCAATTTCTGCCAATCTGCTTGCCAATTTCCCAAAAGTCCTTATGAAAAATGGATTCCTTACGTAAGTAATATATGTTCATGGGTTATTTAAGCATTTTTATTGCTTTATTGCTTCAGGTTCTTGCTTATATGATCTGTTACACTGATCTACTTTTCTGCTTTGTAACTAGTATCAAATAGTTCAAATTACCAGTACTGTTAAATATAGTTTGAGTTGTCATAGTGCTATATCTCTTTCATTTGTACTTTTTCTCATTATTTTTCTTGACCTTCTAGAGTCTCTAGACCTTTTCTTCTTCCAAATGAATTTTGTTCTTTTTTTTCTATTTCTACAAGATAATTTTGATAACAAATCTTGATAGTTGTACTGACATACAACTCTCTATAAATTAATTTAGGTAGCATTATCACTGATATTATATTGGTATAGCTAAATCAGTTATGAGCAGTGAATATCCCTCCAATTTTCATCCTTTATTTCCATAAAAAGTATTTTGTACTCATATTTATATAATTCTTTTATGTGTCCTAATAGATAATACATGCCTTTTGTAGTAATTTAGAATGGAATTTTTCTTATTACATATTTTTTCTTCTTAGTACTATTTTTAAAATGATGGTTACTTTTATGGACTTATCTTGTATCTTATTATGTTGCTGAGACATTATTCACCAACTGATTTAATTTTTTTCATTGATTCCCTAGGATTTTCGTAGTATACAACCATGTTATTTGCATATAGCGACAATTTTATCTACTTGGTACTGCTGTTTATGCCTTTGTTGTTATTTTCTTATATTTTTAAGAATTGTTTTATATGATATGTATTACATAATATATAGTTTTATTATATATAATATATATTGTTTTGTATAATATAATGTTTTAAGAATTATGTCAAATAATAGTAAGGAGAGGGAGCAACTTTGCCTTATTATTATTTATATTGGGAAAGCTCCATTACAAAGAATTCTGGTTCTTGGTTTTAGCTATCTACTTCTGTTTATTTCAAATAATGGCCCTTGTATGTATATTCTTTTTTAGGGTTTTTAATGTAAACACATACTGTCAGAGGCCTTTTGGTATCTATTAAACTAATCATATGTATGTATACATTTTTAATCTCTGTTGTTTATATTATTAGCCATGCTAATTATTTTCCTAATGTTGAACCATTCATGCATCCCTGGAATGAATCCAACTTGGTCAGAATTGCTTATTTTTTAGTTATAATGTAGTAGTCTCTTTGCAAGAATTTTATTTAAAATGTTTACACCAATATTCATTAGAAAAAAAGAATAATTGATTCTTATCTTTCTCTGCTTTGCCTCTCCCTGGTTTGGGTATCAAAATCATGTTTACCTCATTAAAGAAATTTGATAGAGGGTCTTTTTTTCTTTTTTTAAGTTTGAGGATGAATTCTACCTAAAATAATAGAAATGTAGCTTCTTGTCCCACTTTTGAGTATTTAATATAGTGACAAGTCTGACTAAAGTTTTCCTATAATTCATTACTTTCCCAATATCTATTCTTTGGCATAATGTCACTTATGCTGGATGACAGATGATTTTCAACTGAAAACTTTTCCACAAACACTACATTCATAGGACTTCTCTCCAGTATGAGTTCTCTGATGCCAAGTAAGGTGACTTCTCTGGCTAAAGGCTTTCCCATATTCACTACACTTAAAGGGCTTCTTTTTACTATGAATCCTCTGATGTTGAGTAAGGGATGAGAGAACAAAGAAAATTTTCCCACATTCATGACATTCATAAGGCTTCTCTACAGTATGTATTAACTTATTCTAGTGAGTAGGATTTTTTGGCTGAACACTTTCCTACGCTCATTACATTCATAGGGACTCTCTCTAGAATGAATTCTCTGATATTGAGTAAAAGATGCATGATCAAAGAAGACTTTCTCACATTCATTACATTCATAGGGAGAGACCTTTCTTTTTTAAAAAAAGTTTTTAATGATCCGTTCTGTTTCTTACGTCAACATAGTGTTCCAGACTTCCCTCCTCCCAGAAAGCCATCACATTGCACAAATAGTATTTTTCAGAGAAAGGAAAAAAAAGAGAGATAGCACAGTTGATTGATACATTGAAAAATTCTGAAAATATATACGATGTGTAACATTGTTGGCCTCCCACCTCCATGATGGAACAGATAGGGAGTATTTCTCATATCTCTTCATTTGAGTCCCACTTTATCATTTTATTATATTTATTTTTGATTTTTAATGCATTGTTCTTTCCATTTACATTGTTGTAGTTATTGTAAATATTGCTTTCTTGACTCTGTGGCAAAGTGCCTCCTACATCTATTTCTGAGAATAATTTTTGTCCCATAGATATTAAACATTTTTTTAAATGTTTGATAGAGTTCACTGGTAAGTCAATATGACTAGATTTTTTTTTCCTGGCAGATCATTTCTGGCATAATTAATTTGATTTCCTGAGACTGAGTTGTTTTAAAATAACTGTAACTTGTTTTCATAGTCTGGGTACTTTGTATTATTGTAAATACACATGCACTTCCATTGAATATTTGGTTATGCTGACTGATTGTATATAATAGTTTATGATAATCTTTTATTTTTTTCTGTTGTTAATCTTCCTTTTTCATAATTTATCTTGGTAATTTGATTTTTCTCTTCTTTTCTTGATCATGTTAGTTAAGGGCTTGTCAATTTTGTTAGTCTTTTAAGAGAACAGCTTTTAATTTTGTTTCTTTGTTCTACAATGTTTCTATTTTCAAGTTTCTTCTTAAGTTTTCCTTTGTACTTCCCTGGGTTGCTGTTTTTTTCGATTTCAAGAAATCATTCTCCTCTTTTTAAATTGTATTAATATTAGTTTTCAGAGATTTGTGTAGATATGTATATATATATATAATATGTGTGTGTATCTGAGTATATATGTATACATTACATGTATGTATGTGTATAATTCTTGTGTGGACTGATTTACCAACATCTTAGAAGTTTTGGTATACTGTTTCATTGCTATCTTTATCTTTAACAAAATTGATTGTTTCTACAGTTTTTTTTTACCCACTCATCATTCAGCATAACATTACTGAGTCCCTTATTTAACTCTGTATTTTTCTTATATATTTTCCTTTTTTGTGCATTATGATGTTTGATATTTTTGGTTTTTTAAATGTATGATTTATTACGACTCTGTAATGATTTTTGTTGTATTATTGTGGTATGTTGAGAAATATGTGTTCACATATTTAGTATGCTGTATATTAATATTTCTTTAATATTCTCACTTAGAAGTTGCTACAGGGAAGCCAAATCATCCCCCCACAAACATAAAATCTATTAAATGCTTTAATTTTCTTCTTTTTTTATCTTCCTGTTGGATTTATCCAGCTCTGAAAGAGGAACATTCAAATCTTCAACTATTATATTGCTATAATTATCTATTTTAAAATTTTAGTCAGTATGTCTTTTCAAAACTTAGACATTGGGACATTTGGTGAATATTTAATAATATGATTTTTAAATTTTCATTTGTCCTTTCAAATATAATGTAGTTTCCCTTTTTATTTTTCTTAACATTATCAATTTTTATTGGTTTTTTTGTCTAAAAACGTGATCGTTATTTCTGCCTTTTAAGAGTTGCCTGAAGCACAATAGATTTTATTCCATCCTCTCATAAAGTATTTCATGTGTATAGCAAATTATTGTTGTTACAGATTTTTTCCCCATGATTCTACAGAAAAATAATTAAATTGCTGTTACTAACACCCTGCTTCTTGTGCCATATAGTCTTTTTGATCAGGGTCCATACATCTGCATCTACCTTGTTTTCTTCTTATAAGTACAAAGATTAGTCTTATTCTTGGGCCTCAGACTACAGAGTGGGGTGCCACCTGGGATTCTGCCAAAGAATTAACTCCAAATGTCTGTGTATAAAAGTGCAGCTGCTATAATGAATTTGGGATCATCCTGGGTTTCTTGGCCTTGGGAGTGGGAAGCTGTCCCATTGAGCTGGATATTCAACTGTTTTATTCTGTGAAAATTACCTCTGGTGTATTATTTCAATTCTCTTCTTGTTGTCATTACTGTATTTGATTGATTTTCAAACATTTCTCTAGTTTATTTAGGGTGGATGGGGAGCTGCACTCTTGGTCACCTCTCACTCTGCCTTCTTTGCAGGATTCCTAATACAATCTTTTCACTGACCACAGCTGTAATAGTATTAAATATTTGCAATTATCTATATATTAACAAATGAGAAATGACTCATTACTGATGTAGGAGAAATATCAGAATCGGTTTTAGGTGTTCAATTAGATAATTGGTTAGTTTTATCAAAGGTCAAAATCAACATGAAATTACAATAAAAAGTAGAGATGAGAATAAGACACTAAATATGATTGTGACTTATGTAAATGCCTCACTTCTTTATGCATGTTATAAAGTTAGTAAAGTTCTACTAAGGAAGACACAACCCATAAACTATCCATACTCTTGACTTGGGAAGAGGCTGGATTACATTTGGGGATTTGTGCAGTTCTTTTAAGTATCTCAAACTGATTTCTAACCAAAAAATAAACCAAAAAATCCCCCACAATATCTATAATACCAATATTTCCTCAGTGATTAAAAAAAAAGTTGTGATTCCTATGATACCACAATATCTGAAAAATAAAACGTTTACCCAGAGACTAATGAAAAGATACATATTGGGGGATAAGTAGGCTACCAGATGTTTTTGGTGATAACTTATGCACAAGAAGTGACATGAGGAATATTATCCAGAAAATAAACAGTTTAGGAAAGGATATGGGCCAGTCATGTTGCAAGAATGAGGTTGTCTAACAGATATAGATAAATACTACAACAGTGGACATGGAAGTCCTGTAGCAGCTGAGGTAGAATTTATATTTGAACTGAATAAGATTAGGTTTGGCAAAACCAGTTAGATGCTGTCTAAACCAATGATGTAGTCAAATCATTGAAGTTTGAAGAATGAATTGTAGAGATGAAAGATTGTACAGTTACAAAATTTCAAACAAATGTTAGTGAGAACGTGAACCAGGAAAATGACAGTGGATGTAGAAAAGGAGAAATAGATATGAGATATTACTGAAGTAGAATTAGTTAAACTTGGCAATCCTTGAGAAGTAATGGAGAGAAAAAGAATCATGAATGACTTGGAAGTTTACAGCCTGGATGACTTAGAGAGGAGTACACACATGTATACACATACACGCAAATACGTACCATATATACATACATGCACATGTGTGTATGCATATGTTGGTGTCTGTCCTTCATTTTCAAGAGGAACAAAGTGATATCTTGACTTGTAGGTGTATTGGATTTAAGTGAGGAAGATACACAGTCATCAGTCTCGTTGTCTCTTCTAGAGTCATCAAATATCCAGTGGCAAGACAAAAGTCAAGACGGCAAGTGATGGTCCAGCATGTGATGAATGACCTTGGTATCTTTGATATCTGACCAAGCTCTAAGTGCACCATGGCCCCTGTTTCAGTCACCTTTGTGGCCGTTGGAGCAAATTGTTCTCATCGGCCTATTCTACCAGGGAGAGTCTTCACATGCTTGGGGTAAATGTCTCTGGGTCTGAGGCCTGTTGGTTACCCTCAACCTGGTTTAGACCGTTGGTGAAAAGTTGGCCGGGTTGGTCATTGTACATGCGACGGCTTCTTGGAGCCACAGGTGAGAGTTTGGTGAAGGGTGAACACCAAAGGGGGATGAGCAGCCCTGAAAAGGGCACAGTAAGCCCTCATACCACAGGTGCTAGTCCTCCATGAACACCCCATATATCCCATATACATATATATGCATCTACACACACATATTCATATGTGTGTATGTATATACACACATATATAGTCACATATGTGTATACACATACAGGCATGTGTATATAATACATACATATATACCATTTGCATAGTGGGGATCATTGAAGATATGCAAATCAAAGATTATCAGGAAAGTAAGTATACAGAGATAAGAGGGCTCAAGATAAAACATAGGTGAACACTAACACTTAGGGGGTGGCAGAAGGAAGAAAAAACAAGAAAAGGGACTGAGAAATTATCAGAAAAGTAGGAGTACCCAAAAATATGCAGTGTCACAGAAACTAAGGAGAAATTATCAAGTAAAATAGAGTTTTCAACAGGATCAGATGAGAGAGTTTGAGGAAGAGGAAGGATGAAAAAATAGCATGTAGGAGGTCATTAATGACCTTGGAGAGAGTGATTTCATCGTATAATAGGAAGCCACATTGCAAAGGACTAAGGAAGGATCAGATAGGGTAGAAGTTTAAGGAATACTTATAAGCAAAATTATACTTTTTAGAAATCCAGTTGGGGAGTTAAGGGGAAAGATAAGAGTTTTGTTCTTGAACAGTGTCTAGGGAAGATTTCTTTTTAGAAATGGAAAAAAAATTAATTTATATTTGAATATCTATATCTATATTTGATACTTAGTTCTCCTCTACCCTAAACAAATCTTTCCTTGATCACCTATCAACTCATCCAACTCTTCTCCCTCCTGACTCCAACTTTTAGACTTCTAGAAATAATAGTTTACACTTTTTATCGATAACTAACTCTTTGCAGTCTGGCCTCTACTCCTCTTACACCACAGAAACTACTCTCCATAGAGACACCAATGACTTCTTAAATGACAAATCCAATGACCTTTTTATAATCCTTATCATCTTTAATACATACAAATATATATAATATATTTACAAATATAATTTACATATGTATATGATATGTGCATAGATTACAATACACACATGGGTGTAATAAGTACACAAGTATAATAGACAGATGTGTAATACATGTACAACTATAATATATTTACATAATACTTGTGTACATACCACTAATGCCTTGATACATGTGCAAACACAATACATATGTGTATGTAACCGTGTACATGTATGTAATATGTGTACAAATATATATGTATGCATAAGTATTTGAAAATAAAAACTTCCACAAATCATCCTATTTAGTCCAAATGAAAAAAGTCATAATCCAAAAACTAGATAGGGTTTCTAATTCACAGTGTTTGGAATGTACAAATCAAATGACTTGAATAACACATTTCTATAGTGAATTGAAGTTTACAAACCCCATTCCTCACAGCCCTATGAAACAGGTAAAGTATTGAGAAAGATCTTTGTGAGGAAAAAAAGAACATTTCACCAATTCTTTTCCTTCATCCGTATCAGTTATAAACCCTATAGAAACTACATATTGAGCACAAGGCCTCTGAACACTAAAACCATTAAAGTTTTTTTTAAGAAAATGAAAATAGACATTCATGATAAATTACAGTATGTAATTTCCTAAAATATTCAGCAGTGCTATTATTCATATAACTCTAAAAGAACCACTGTGATTTGTAGCATTACATCCATGCAACCAACGAAAAAGATAAATTGAAAAAACATGGGGACAAAAGGGTGTTCCATGCTGTGATCTCCTAGTTAAATTAAAAGGTGAGCTGGTGAAAGTTACTCTGACAGATAGGTAGGCTCACCACAGGTAGAAAATGAGCAAAATGAAATCACCCTGTGTGACTCAGGATCCAAAAGTTCTTCCTCTTGGTCTTGATCTCCTGTTCAAGGTTGAGCCATCTTAGGCACAAAAGAAATTAATGCTACAAATTATAGAGGCAATGTTTCTTCTGCTTGCTGAAGAGTACACATATCTCAGGCCTCGGCTGGGTGGCAAGGCCAACATGTGTTGAGAAGCAGGCATACTCCCTCCCTCTTTTTGAAAAATAGGAAAAGTGGATTTCATTTCCCTCTAAAGGCCATAAGGAATCAGGGCATTGCCAAGACATACAACCATAACGAGATTCATTTTTTTTCAACCAGGCAGTAATATGTGTCATTAGGTTATGTAGGTATTTCCATGTTTCTATTTGTGTCCTGAGGCACTTAACTGTAATTTCCACAAATTGCATAGATGACTGTGGTTGTGGGATACTTTGTGTTTCCAAAAAAGAGGTAGGTTATGTTGATGGGAGGTACTAGAACTGGGTATTTTCCCCTCAATTAGTTTACCAAAGGAATTTGTGCTCCTGTGACTTTTTTCATACTTTCTCATATTGATGCTTGCCATTTATAGTACAATATTATGGGAAAGATTTATGCAGCCATTGCCATTTAATCTTGAGTTTAAAAACAAGATAAAAGTGGTGATAAGGTAAGAAAAGAGACAAGCCCAAAGAGTGATGCAAAATATATTTGATTGCTTTCTGCCATCCCCTGGAGGAACTGATAGGTTCTGAAGGTTTTGAATTTTTAAATGTTAGTGAGACAACACCCCAAGTGGGCATTGCACTATCTCTGTGTGGGTTTGAAATGACACATAGTAAAAATAAAATAATAATAGCAAGCCATCCATGTCATGAGAAAGGGGCAATGGCAAACTAAGGGAATGGCATCCCGAGTAATATCAGTGGGGGCTCTGTGTGTCCTGAGATGACTCAGCCAGCAGAGCCTTGGATCACTCTGTGGCACAGGCTTTGAGAACCCATGGTTGCTCCATGACTCAATGAATCATTGAATTAAGACTATGTGGAGATAGATGCAGCTTGTAGATGTAGGAGAAAAACTTGTTGCTGTTTGTCCCTCATTCTCAAATAGGACCAAAGATATCAAGAGGGTGATGTCTTGACTTGCAAGTAAATTGGATTTAATTGAGGCAGGACTGTTCAGAGTCATCAGCCTCACTCTCTCCTCCAGAGCCATCAGAGTCCAGTGAAAAGACATAGGTCAAGATGAATGGCGATGGCCCTGGATATGGTGGGAGGCCATGGCTTTTTTAAGGTAAGGTCTTTACCAGACCTGTTTGTCTACCCATTGAAAGGACCACAAAAAGAAGCACATGGAAAAGAGTCCAGGAAACAAGTGCCTCAGAAATTCAAGATTCTTTAATCAGTTATTGAAACTAAAATTCCAAAGGTTAAGGTGGGTATGAGGAGTCAAATTAGTGCAAAGAACAAAATTATTACATCAATATCAATCAAATATCCTCCTACAGAGCCCTCAGAAGTAAATTGTAAAGAAATAGGAAGGAGGGGAAAAAAGCTTCTGAAAGAGGAGGTAGAAAATTTCTGTTCATCTAGGCAGCCGGGTGGATAGAATTGCTGGGCCTGGAGTCAGGAAGACCTGAGTTCAAATTCTCAAATACTTCCTAGTTGTGTGACCCCAGGCAAGTCACTTAACCTTTGAGTTAGTATCCTCAACTGTAAAGTGGGGATAATGATAGTACCTGCCTCTCAGGGTTTTTGTGCAGATCAAATGAGATCGTAATTATTAAGTGCTTAGCATAGTGTCTAACTCATAGTAGGCACCCTACAAATGTTAGCTGTTGCCATGGTTCTTATCATCCTTGTCCTTGTACAAGAAGTCTACCACAACGAAAACACATGTTGACTCAGACAAGAAACAGAAAGTTTATGCACCACTGATAAAATGAATGACAAAAGTCATGTCAAGGGGAGAAGTGACAAACTAACTTTTTTGTAAAACTAGAAGGTAGCAGGGCTAGGAAAGATGTTTACTGACTGAAGATGACCATCTTTCCCCTATGCCATATTGCTTCTAGAAAAGTAGCAGAATTCTAGCATTTAAAACAATGAAGAAGCAGGAAGAGATATAGAATCACAGTATCACTGCTGGAAATAGTTAAAATTTAAAATCCTGTTGACTTTGCAAATAGCTAGTTCTTCACCAGGAATGAGGAGTGAACTTTCTAGAGGCATCTACTAACAAATGGTGACACGATTTATGTGTGGACTTTTGGAGATAGGAGTCAGTTAAACTTGCAAATAATAAGTACAAGTAATTTAAGTTATTGCATAAATCTACTGATCAAGAATTAGCAGGCAGGAAGAAGGAAAACTTGAGTATCAGACCAATTTTGATCTATATTTAAAAAAATTAAATCAAATTTGCTAAATGTCAAGTTGTGTCATTAACGAACTAATTTGCAAAGTATTATTCATATCTTCACTGTTCTTGTAGTTAAAAAGAATCCCATCATTTTCTTACATAACAGCTTGATATAACCTAATAGTTGGAATGGAATAAAAGGAAAAGTAGAACGTGTTTGTGTGTGTGTGTGTGTGTGTGTGTGTGCGTGTGTGTGCATGTGTGGTGGGTTTAGGGTGTGTTTGTATGCATGTACATATAGGGAAGCAACGAATGGGATGTTAGGGCTAAAAATAACTATAGAACTGACCTCAAATGTTTGTTGTGAGGATCCGTGAAATAATGAGTGTAAAGTGCTTTGCAAAACTTCAAGTACTAGGTGATTGCCAATTATTAGTATTTTAATTATTATATTTAGTTATCCATTCAGGAAACACACAGTTAAAAAAATAGCAATTTTGAACAAATGTTATCCCAGAAGTTGGTCAAACTAAGCTACATTACTGAAGCTAAAGGTGTTGTTAGCAATTAGTAAAATTACCCTCTTTTGAGGTAATTTTGTGTACTGTGAGTCTGTGGCATTGAAAATAACCTTAGCTAGATTTTTCTTTCTTTTTAGCTGTTTAAATTAAATACAGCTTGTGGTGCTAGGCATCTTAAAGTTCAATACAATCAGAGTACAGGACCTCTCCTCTCCTAAAGTAAAGAAAAGCTCCTTTTGAGGACCTTTTTATTCTTATCACATGAAAATTCCACTTTGAAAATTATTGTACTCAACTCAAATCATTCACTTAGAAAGTGTTCCCCAGAAAATAAATTTAGATCAATATAGAGGCGTCTTTCTACATGTCTAAAACGACTTAATTTTTTTCTTCTTGGGATAAAGAGTTACCAGTATCAAACACAAATGTCTCAATCTACTCAGTATGTTCAGGAAAACAGAAGGGCAGTTATTGTGATTTTGTGTACCTCCATACTTCAAGGATATGTGAGGTCATCCACATGGGCGCTTTAACCACTCAAGCAGATGGCAAACCTTTTTGCTTTAATAGCTAGACTTTGTGAGTTGCTGTGGCACCACCCAACCTTGTGGTGATGAGTTACTTCAGATTTACTGTGGCTGGTCCTCGGATGACAGACATACTATATACCCAGAAGTCATACTCAAAATCTTTCCAGCTTGGTAGGATGGCCAGAACTTTCATTGTTCTGGTGAAACCTTTCATGAGTTAGTGGCACCTTCATGCCATGGTGAAGCAACAGATTAGAACTACAGTGGGGACATGTTATTTCTAGCTTGGTAGAAAAGAAAAAAAGCAAACTACAAACATTTGTACATTTGGAGAAAAGATTACCGAGAAAAAACTCAATTTGTATAATCTTTTGTGTATAAAAGAGAAACTACTTAGCAAATTTAAGATTCAGGAAAGCATTATTTTACTGTTCTGAATGACTTTAATACTGGACCATTAAAACATATCTAAGGTGAGACAAATGAGAAAAGAAAACTTGAAGTACCATAATTTTTAAATGCTATAACTTTTCTTCAGTTCAAATTCTTTGTATGACAATTATGCTAAAGGGATGAGACATTTCGGAAAATATGTTCTCCCTTCTTAGGTTTTAGCAGAAAATATGAACTACATATATTCATGATACATATGGCCTGTGCAAAATGGAAAATGAGTGTTACAGAAATTTCTCAGAAGTTATACATACACAGATGCCTACCCATATACAAGAATGTGTGCATATAGGGGGGTGGAGCTAAGATGGCGGAGTAGAAAGACTCACGGATGCTAGCTCCGAACCCACAGCACATATATTTCCTGCAAGAAGAACTCCTCACAAATTCTGGATCACTGCAAGGCGCGCAGAAACACGGTGGAAAAGATTTCCGTTCCAGAGAGCCCTGGAGAGCAATCCCCAGAGTACATTGCACCCCGGAAAGCGGAGCCCACCCCTGAGCTGCCCTGGCCGCGTGGTCCCAGAGGAGCAGATCCGAGCAGGCTTCAGGGACGTAATCTCCAGCGGCTGGGAAGGTCCCTCCACCCACAGACGCTACAGGTCAGTGAGAGAGACGTCTAGGCTGGCTGAGAGGAGAGCGGGGGTGTCTCTGTGGCTCGGGCCCCCTCCAGAGGAAGTAGCAGAGGCAGAGGCAGGGGCAGGAAGCGGCGGAGGCAGAGGCAGCAGCGGTGGCCCGGGACTCCCCAAGCAGGCAGGCAGAAGTTCAGGTCTATGCATAAACCCCCTGAGGGAGCTGAGCCTGGGAGGTGGCCCTGCCCCAACCCAAGCACCAGAACTTAAACTCACATTGAATAGCAGCCACGCCTGCCAGGGAAAGCCCATTTGAATCTCAGACCCCAAGCACTAGCTGGGCGGATCTAGGCGGGGTTGCAGAGGAATCTCAGAAGTCAAGTAACTGGCTGGGAAAATGCCCAGAAAAAGGAAGCAAAATAAGACAATAGAGAGCTACTTTGATGGGGTGCAGATGTTCCCGCCTTTTAATTCTGATGATGAAGAACTATTCTTACCATCAGGGAAAGATGTGGAGGGCAGGGTCTCTCTAACCCAGACATCTAACCCAGGTGGATGTCCGGTGGGCTCAGGCCATAGAAGAGCTCAAAAAGGATTTTGAAAATCAAGTTAGACAGGTGGAGGAAAAACTGGGAAGAGAAATGAGAGAGATGCAAGAAAAGCATGAAAAAAGGGTCAATACCTTGGTAAAGGAGACCCAAAAAAAGTGCTGAAGAAAATAACATCTTGAAAAATAGGCTCACTCAATTGACAAAAGAGGTTCAAAAAGCCAATGAGGAGAAGAATGCTTTCAAAAGCAGAATTAGCCAAATGGAAAAAGAGGTTCAAAAGTTCACTGAAGAGAATAGTTCTCTCAAAATTAGAATGGAACAGATGGAGTCTAATGACTTTCTGAGAAACCAAGAAATCAAAAAACAAAACCAAAAGAATGAAAAAATGGAAGAGAATGTGAAATATCTCCTTGGAAAAACAACTGACCTGGAAAATAGATCCAGGAAAGACAACTTAAAAATCATGGGACTACCTGAAAGTCATAATCAAAAAAAGAGCCTAGACATCATCTTCCATGAAATTATTGAGGAAAACTGCCCTGATATTCTACAACCAGAGGGTAAAATAAGTATTGAAAGAATCCATCGATCACCACCTGAAAGAGATCCAAAAAGAGAAACTCCTAGAAACATTGTGGCCAAATTCCAAAATTCCCAGCTCAAGGAGAAAATATTGCAAGCAGCTAAAAAGAAACAATTCCAGTATTGTGGAAATACAATCAGGATAACTCAAGATCTAGCAGCTTCTACATTAAGGGATCGAAGGGCATGGAATAGGATATTCCAGAAGTCAAAGGAACTAGGACTCAAACCAAGAATCACCTACCCAGCAAAACTGAGTATAATACTTCAGGGGAAAATATGGTCTTTCAATGAAACAGAGGACTTTCAAGCATTCTGGATGAAAAGACCAGAGCTGAAAAGAAAATTTGACTTTCAAACACAAGAATGAGAACAAGCATGAAAAAGTAAACAGCAAAGAAAAGTCATAAGGGACTTACCAAAAGTGAACTGTTTACATTCCTACATGGAAAGACAATATTTGTAACTCTTGAAACTTTTCAGTATCTGGGTAGTTGGTGGGACCACACACACACACACATACACACACACACACATACATGCATGCATGCACACACACACACATACACACATGCATGCACATACAGAGACAGAGAGCACAGAGTGAATTGAATAGGATGGGACCATATCTTAAAAGAAATTAAGGTAAATGGTGAGAGAGAAAGGTAGGGGGAGGAAAGAGGGTGAAATGGAATGGGGTAAATTATATGTCATTCAAGAGGCAAGCAGGAGACTTTTTAGTGGAGGGAAAAAGAGGAGAGCTGAGAAAAAAACAAGAAGTTTACCCTCATCACATTTGACTAAAGGAAGGAATAAAATGCACACTCATTTTGGTATGAAAACCTATCTTACAATACAGGAAAGTTGGGGAGAAGGAGACAAGCAAGGGGGGGGGATGATGGAAGGGAGGGCAATGGGAGGAGGGAGCAATTTGAAGTCAACACTTGGGGAGGGACAGGATCAAAAGACAGAATAGAAACAATGGGGGGCAGGATAGGATGGAGGGAAATACAGTTAGTCTTACACAACGCGACTCTTATGGAAGTCATTTGCAAAACTACACAGATATGGCCTATATTGAATTGCCTGCCTTCCCAGGGGGAATGGGTGGGGAGGGAGGGATGGGGAGAATTTGGAACTCAAAGTTTTGGGAACAACTGTTTAGTATTGTTCTTGCTACTAGGAAATAAGAAATACAGTCAATGGGGAATAGAAAGTCATCTGGCCCTACAGGACAAAAGAGAAGATGGGGATAAGAGAAGGGAGGGATGATAGAAGAGAGGGCAGATTGGTGATAGGGAAAATTAGATTGCTCAGTGTATTGGGGTGGGGGAGGGGAGAAAAGGGGAGAAAATTTGGAACCCAAAATTTTGTGAAAATGAATGTAAAAAGTTAAATAAATAATTTTTATTAAAAAAAGAAATAAAAAACACAGAATGTGTGCATATAAAAGCATAAATTTCTTTGCATTGCATTTATTTTACCTCTAAATTAATTTGGGAAGTTTACCAAGAACTGTATACATTGGTCTATAAAGTTAAGAATCTTAAGAGAAATCTTTTCTCAAATCTAAGTAATAAAATCTTTATTAATAATGTCATTAGAAATCTCTATTCCTAAGAATGATTGATAGATGATTTTCCTCTGAGTAAAAACCCTAAAGTGTCTAGCCCATTAAAAAAAAAAGTCATTGACTTTGTAATTTCCAACAGTTTCTATGGCACTAATAAGAAACCAAGACCAAAAACATTTAGATGAGGTTTGATTGGGTAAAAAACAAACTATAAAGCTAAGATGAATTTTAGTTTACATTAATTAGCTTCCAAAATTAAAATTCACAAGATTTTCTTAAATGCTTTTAGATATTTAATGACAAAGATTTGGACCTCTCAAGAGAAATATATAACAAAATAGAAACCATTTTGCATTACTGTAGGAGACATAATTGTCATTTTAATAGAGAAAACTTTGTAAATTAGGTAGATGCCAGAATCTTTGAAACCTTGCTCAAGCTATCAAGTTGTGTTCTCATCTTTTTTGTTCATGTCCAAGGAAAAGATTTTCCCTAGCACTAGAGCACTCTCTGTGCCACAACTGCTTTGTTGTCATCTAAAACTGACTTAAAGCATACGTTATGTTTGTGTAATAAATATGACTCTGGAGAAGTCCTCTTCCAATAATGACCTGCACTCAGCATGTGGTAGAAAGAATATCTTGGAGGAAACATGCAATCTGAATAGGCTGGTGACAACTTGAAAAGATAGCTCTTGAGAGCCACACTGGTCCCCACAACACGTATCCAAGAAGACCTCCAGAACCCTTGTGGCTGGTGCCAATGGAGGCAAAACTCATACGGATGAAATCACACCCACCAAAGGATGGAAGTACTGAATGGCTAGAGTGAATGAATAGCATTTTGTGCCTCTCTTTTGACTTTTCATATTTTATTTTAGATGTCAAAGAATTAGTTCTTCTAATGTAGAAGAAAATTGGTTGTGCTTCCTCTCCCATGCCTACCATAAATCTACCTTTTCTGTTTGCATTTTTCCTTAGTGAATAATCTCTTGCTGATACATTAACATCTGGCCTCAAACCAACCCTCCACTAGCTAAAAGTCATGTTTGGCTTTTTTATTTATTCTACTCTCCTTTCTTGCCTTCTCTCATCATAATCTTAATATCATTTTAATTGTAACTTTTTGATCCCCTACTGACTGACCTGCCATTTGGGGCTCATGCTGTGGGGTGGCCTGTGCAATGGTACAGAAGGAAATTATTTTTTCCTCTACCTTCTAATACGTGACCCTATAGGGCATTTCAGTGTCTAAAATACCATTTAAGATTTACTACTTCTATTAATGAAATCATATGCATCAACAAAATGGAGTACAATAGACTGGAAAGAAGTTAGTGTTAAGATATAATGAATGACTATGATGTTGTGTAGAGTTCTAACCAAAGTAAATACAGTGATCTCTTGAATATCTGAAGGGGAGTATTGGTGTGAATAATTCAAAACGTATGATGAGCCTCAACACATTTATCTCTAATGTTAGAATAAAATAAGTGATGTATGGAATCAGACTTACCTTTGAATTATGCTTTATTTATGCTAACATTTTTGTTAGTTTGCAATTCCTGGCACACATTAGTTGGACAGCAAGAGGAGGCCACCCAGGAGTTTGTTGGGCAGTTAGCGGGCAGCTAGCCCAAGATTAATCACCTTTCTATGGATAAGTAAGAGCTGACAGTGTTGCAGTCCTTCATTTATTCTTTTGAAGACTGGATGTTATGGAGTCAAGTTATCATCGGTGTAATAATAAATCCCAGGCAGAGCAGAATCTGTGTTCATCTAGTACACTTCTTTTGGCAGAAAAGAAAGTAGCTATGGAATGGAGAAAGGTAAGGGAGTCCAGCACCTCTGGGGGTTTTAATCTTTTTTTTTTTTTTTTTTGTCTTTAGTTTTCCATTAAAGTTCCAATCCCAGATGAAGGAAAAACTGACATGCCAGAAATGAGCAGAAATTGCTTGGAATGTTGGCTTCAATTTGAAATTGTCTAGCCCCTGTTGGCTCTTGAAACACGCTTTTAACTTATTTGGAACTTGTTTCGGGAACCGTCTTTGGGCGAGGAGTTTGGAGAGCTTTATCAAATTCAGATAGTAAAACAATGCAAGACTAAACAACATTACCAGTGGTCAGTGAAAGAAAAAAGGTATCTTGATGATAATATTACAATTGTTATTATTACTTGAAATGTACCTTTTATGACTAATCTGGTTTGCTGTGGGTAGCAACCAACCAAAAAAAGACTCATGAATATTTCAAGACCATCTGCTTTGAGGATAGTCTCTCAAATGTAGATGAAGCACTTCTTTTAAAATTACAGTTTAAAACCTTAAGCTACAAGGACTTTTTAACCTTAGGATGGCAGAGTGCTTAAGCAAGGCCAGCTGCAACAGGGAATGAATATGAATTGCTCTTAATTTCATTAATCTACTTACAGTCGGGCTCATTGTTCTGAGTCATCAAAATATGTAGCACTTTTGAAGAGCCTGACGCTTTACTGCTCTTCTTAAGCTATAGTTGAAGAAACACACATCATGGATCACTAGCTAATGCTTTCTGTGGGTGGGTGTGAGTAAAGACCTTGAAATTAGAGCAGGGAATATTTTTGAGGTTAATAAAATAAACTCAGAGAATTCCAGCAGGTAACAAAAGGTTTAGTAGTTTGTGCCTTTTTAAAAAATAAGGGAAAAAATTTTAAACATATTTTTAAAATAAAGAAAGGAAAAATAGAAATAGAATTGCTTTTAAAGAAAAAGGAGTGTTTTACATGTATTGAATTGATTAATTAGCCCTAAATTAATGAACATTTTAAAGGATAAATTTTATTAATGCCTTTTGTTTTTTACATATGAGTCATTTCTGATGACACTGCCTCTTTGGCCACCCACCTAGCATTAATTAACTATATCTTCTCTCACCCTCTGGCTCACAGGGTCTGGAGGGAAGAGTCAAAATACTTTTTATTTTGACCGACATCTTCATACTTCCCCTTTGCAGCCATTGCTCAACCACCTCTCCTGTGAAGATCCTTTTTTAACATTTTTCACTCTAAAATTGGTATCTGATGTCTAATAACCATCCTTCTTCCTCCTTAGGCAGGGATTTTAGACCTTGGGTCATTATCTTTCTCCCCTTCCCAACTCCTACCCTTATACAAGAGGACTTCCAGTTTGTGGATGTTCCCTCAAACCACTCAAATCCTATCACCTAATTCTCTACTCTACTTCAGCCATGAAAAGGGATGGTCACACTCTAGCTCTTACCATTACCCAAATTCATTTTCTCTCCATGCTCACTCTTTTTAAACTATTCTTTGCTCTCACTTCTAATCCCTTAGCCCTTCAACCTTGGACAGCAATTACCTCTACTC
This sequence comes from Bettongia penicillata ogilbyi, assembly GCA_023548195.1. Lineage (NCBI taxonomy): Eukaryota > Metazoa > Chordata > Mammalia > Diprotodontia > Potoroidae > Bettongia > Bettongia penicillata. The sequence continues at coordinate 971,825 of JAJHZJ010000958.1, read as the reverse complement.
TGACTGCACCTTTCTCCCTTCCCAATATGGCATTACAGTTAATTCAGTACCACACTGTCCTCTCCTCTTCAATCCCTTAAACCCTTTGTCTTGATACCATATTCCTTTTTAAACCCAAGGCTGGATTATCCTTCCCCCTCCCCATTTTCTTTCTCTAGTATTACTTGTAGAGACCTTTGAGTCACAGGTGCCTAGAGTGTCAACATTTAAAAGCACCAGCTAGTTACTATTTATTCTCTAGGAGCCAGGGGGTAGCTCAAGCTTTGTCTTAGGCCAGGTGGCAAACTAGTTAAGAGATCCTATGAAGGTAAATGTTGAACTACTCTTACAATCAAGGCCTTGAAAAATTGTCCTTGACCCCACTTACAATAAAGATCATTTCTTTGCATTGCTTCAGGCTAATGTATCTCTGTACTCATTCACTGTATCCCAGTGCTTTCAAAACATTATTACAGAAAGCAAAGCAGAGCTGGAGGCTCTGTTTGTAGTAAAACAACTAAGCTGTCTGGGTATATTGCAGTTTATGTCATCTAATTTCAACTGAGCACTTCCCTGTTGCTGCACCCTGACTGAGGCCCTATCCCAATCCTCCACCAACTCTAGGAAGTAGTGACTCCTCCACTTGTTCCCATCATTCTCATTTCAGCAACCAGTTTTTCTTTGTTAATGAAAATCAGATCCAGAAAAGAATGTTCTTTTGTCATATTCTTCACCTTTTAAAGAATGAAAATATCACTAATGTAAGATGTTATTACTTAGTCTACTTTTGACAGAGAAATGGAACTTCAAAACATTCCTAGACAATTAAAATCTTCCATTATTATTGTATCATGATTATGTGATAGGTATATGATGTTTCCAAAATTCATCAATTTCTTCTTTATGTCCAAGTGGTTTGTAGCATATTCTTTTTTTCTCTTAATTTACATTTATTTATTTTTAACATTTATTTAAAAAAATTTTCAATTTCAAATTCTCTTCCTCTTTATAGTGCCTCCTCTGTCATTGAGAAGGAAAGTCATATGATATCTATGTGAAGTTATGCAAAACAGCTTCCACATTAGCCATGTTTCAATAAAAAAGTAAGAAAAAGAAAGTGAAAAACAATATGTTTCAATTGGCACTCAGAATTAATCAGTTTTCTCTCTGAAGGGGGAAGCATTTTTTAACCTGAGTCTTTTGGAATTTTTGTGGATCATTGAATTGATCAGAGTAACTGTCATTCACTGTTGGTCATTGTTACAATATTGTTTTTACTGCATACAATCTTCTCCTGGTTCTGGTTGCTGTACTTTGCATCAGGTCATATAAATCTTCCCAGGTTTTTCTGAAACCATCCCTCTTGTCATTTCTTATAATGAGACGGTATTCCCTCACAGTCATATACCACAACTTGTTTGGTTATTCTTTATCTATAGTATATTCTGATGACAAAATCACTTCTGTTTTTACATTATTTGTATCTGAATATTATTTTATTTCACTTTTTTATCAGAACAAATCCAATTTCTTCTCCACTACCCTCAAACAAAAGAAAAAAGTTAAATTCTTGTTACAAACATCTGTAGTCAAGAAAAATAAGGTTCTACATTAATTCCAAAAGAAAAATAATCATACATACATTTTATTCTGTCCTTTCAGGCTTTTATCTCTTTGTCAGGAAGTAGGTAGTATGTTATATTGTTAGTCCTTTAGAACTGTGGTTGGCCATTTTGCTGGTCAGAGTTCCCAACTCTTTCAAAGTTGTTTATCTTTATGAGGTTGTTATCACTGCACCAACTGTTTTCCTGGTTCTCTTTGGTTTACCCTGCCTTGGTTCATATAAGTCTTCTCAGGTTTTTTCTGAAATCATCTCCTTCTTCATTCTATCATATTTATGTTCCATAACCTGTTTTGTCATTCCTCAGTCGAGGGATACTCCCTCTGATTACCATTCTTTGTCTCTCTACCCCATAAACCTTCCTACGTTAAGATATCAGCACAAGTAATATAAATGTCAATGAGCTGTAGACACCAGATAAGGAGAGGAAGCTGGTAAAGCTGAAGAAAGGCTTGAATTACCAGATAGGTTCGACTTGGAAGAAAGCCTTGCATCACCGTAGAGTTGAGGTATAGGAATTAGCTAGTCTGGAGTGGGGTTATGAACTGATATCAAAAGTGAAAGTCAGATACCAGGTAAAGTATTAAAGATCAGGCAACTAGCAAGTTCAATTCCACTTCATTTATTCCAAGTACATGTTAAATATCTCTGATATCCAAGGCACTGGTGAATCAAAAGTCCAGTGCCTATTCCTATCCAATCCCATCCTACCAAATCTTAGTGATATCTATGAGGTAAAATTTGCATTGTGTTCTCTAATTTGCCATGGTTGCTAGATGTCTAAAGTTAGATTTTCAAAACCGCAGGTAAATAAATATAGACATATAAATATATACACATACACTAGCCCTTAGGTAAATACACACACACACACACACACACACACACACACACACAAGCAGGTAAAATGTATATATGAGCACTTATACCCTCCTTAAGTGTTTTCCATTCCTGGTAAAGGACTCATAACTCCTATATTTCAAACCACACTCCAGAAATCCAAAGATTAATGCTTTCTGGAGGTAAAGGTTGTGCTAAATCTATGGTGCATGAACTTTTTTAAAAAACATTTTGATAACTTTTTCCAATATAATTAGTTTTCTTTTAAACCCTATGATTTTACTTTATGCATTTATAAACATCACTCTGACAGAGTCCATGGACTTCACCAGACTGTCAAAGGGGTCCATATGACAAAAAAGTTTTGAAAAACTTGTCTTAGGGGCATAGGCTGGGGCTGCTAATCAAAAGTACTGGACAACTTGTGAAGTGAATAGCTAGTTAAGAGGAAGGAGTTTAGATTTTTTTGGACTAGTGGTATCAAATTAAAACAGATAGATCCCTAAGGGCCACAGATTGATTTAGAAAACCACAAGTTATCATTATCTATGTTACATGGTATTTTTATTTCTTTTGATAAACATTTCCCAATTTTTATGATTCTGGTCATACTCAGGAGTTTTGCAGTAGCTTGAAGTCCCAAGGCAATGAATTTAACACCTCTATTCTAGATCAGAGTTTGAAATATAGGAATAATTAAATCTTTTCCAGGGATGGGGATCATCTAATGACAGAAAGTAAAATATATATTTGTTTGATGTCTTGAAAATCTAATCAAAAGTCACTTAAACTGTAATGCTGATGGATGGTGGTGTTGATTGGCACATGTTAGTTCCTTCTTGTTTGGTCATAGAGTTTATATCTGATGAGAAGTTATTAATAAAATCATAAGAGTTTGAAGCCCTCGTTGAGGAAAAGCCTTAACATTCAGACATAAATTTGGTTTGCCTGATTTAAATATTTTTGGGAAAAATAACTTTAATAGTCTACCAAGTCAGATTCTATAGAACATAGCTATAACATGAAAAAAAAAAGAATAACAGAGATTCTCAGTAATTCACAGGAAACAAAAATCAAAGAAAGGAGAAAATGATAAAACCCATAGTCACAATGCTAATAAGTGAGATAAAATAGAGATCCTATTCTGTTATCAAATTGGACTACACAGATGTCACTGAGATTTGATACAATGAACCTAGACTGGAACATAGCTTCTAAATATGAGGATACCTTATTGAAAAGGAGGGCATTTGGGTGAAGGTCAATGGAGGAAGAAATAGAAAAGATTCTGTCATGGAACTGTAGAATACCTAGAAAAAGAAAATAGTTTGGTGTACAGATAACAAGCTTGGAACAAGGCTGATATTGTAATGATATATGGGAGGGTGGATGGAAATTATACAGGCATCTGCTTTAGATACTTTTTTGCAAAAAGGGCAGTTAATAAATTATTCACTTGCCTACATGATAATTTCATTGATCAAAAGGTAGAAAAAGCAACAAGGGGAACATTATTCTGGATCTAACTTTCACCAAAAAGGAGGAATTTGTTGCTCAGTCAAAAATAATTGAAACCTAGGGGAGAAGTGACAACCTCACCTTAGAATGTGTGACAGAGAAAAGGTAAATCAATTATCTTCATTCTAGATTTTGGAAGACCAGATTTTATGGGGTTCAAAGAAAGGATCCCATGGTCTAAAATGCCACAAGAGAAGTCAGCTCAGGAGGGGTAGGAAGTGCTCAAAGAAAAATCCTGAATCCATGAAAAGAAATTAATTCCCATGAACGGTAACAGGGACTCAGTCACTCTAAAAAGAGTGATTTGGATTCAGGGAGTTCATCAACCAGTTTTCCTTTGATAAAGATATGTACAGAAGATGGAAGAAGAACAAATAGTGAAGGATGAAGATAAGGTTGTGAAATGGTTCTGTAAGAATACTGTCAGGAGCGCTTAAGCTGAGAAAAGAATTGAGGGATACAAATACAACATAAAAGGTTCAGATTTGTTTATTTCGCTATAATGAGGGGGAAACAGGGCTACTGTGAGAGTTAGAGTGGAGTCTTCATGAAAAGTTTTCTCATTGAAGGATGGATGAATGATTGCTTATTGGGGTTGTTAGAGGGGAAATTCTTAGACCAGAGTCTTCTAAGGTCAACTTGAGACTTTCTCAATTTGTGTGTTATTTAAAAATGTTTGTATTTCCAGCACAATCCATTACACATAGTAGGTACTTGATAAATATCTTTGAGTCTAAAGGAACTGAAGGAAAGGAACTTAGATGTCATCAATTACTACCTGCTTTAGGCCACAGTTATATACATATACTATATATAAGCTTGTATATATATATATGTATATATATACATATATATGTGTGTATCTATGTGTATGTATAATATGTGTGTGTGTATAATTATACTAATGGTTACATTCTTTACAATATGGCTTGATAGACTTATAAAGATAGTTTTCCCCAAAGAAAGGATAGGAACTTTGCTTTGGGTGAATGGAATGTGGATCATGGATGAAGAGAAGAGAAGGTAGAATTTCCAAACTCTAGAATATTGTACTTAGCTCTGAATGTAACCTTTTTAAGGAAAGACAGGAAAGCACTGGCATCCACTTGTGTAAATTAAGACAGTGAAAGGTCTTGAGATTATGTGATGAGAATCAGTTGAAGGAAATAGGGATATTTAGCAGACATAAGCATTTCAAAAAAAATGTGATGATAGTTGCCTTCAAGGACATGAAGGGTTATCACATGAAAGAAAAATTTCACTTGTTTTCCTTGGCTTTACATGGCAGAACTAGAAGCAATATAATTACAGCTATCCCAAAGTATAGTGGGGACAGTTAGATGGTACAGTGGATAGAATGTTGGACCTGGAGTTAGGAACACTCATTTTTGTGAGTTCAGATCTGGCTTCAGACACTTATTAGCTGCGTGACACTGGGCAAGTCATTTAACCCTGTTGGCCTCAGTTTCCTCATCTATAAAATGAGTTGGAGAAGGAAATGGCAAACCATTCCAATATCTTTGCCAAGAAAACCTCAAATGGGATCATGAAGAGTTGCACATGACTGAAATACCTGAACAGAAGTATAGTGATCTGCCTTGAGAGTTAACGTGTTCCCTTTCATTAGAAGTTTTTCACTGAAGACTGAATAATCACTCATTGGGGTTATTGCAGGGAGGATTTTTAGAGCAGAGTCTTCTGAGGCCATTTTGAATGATGTTTAATGTATGATGTTTAAAAATGTTTGTATTCCCAGCACGATCCCTTGCACGTAGTAGGTGCTTTATAAATATCTTTTGAGTCTAAATGAATTGAAGAAAAGAAACCCAAATACATCTCCTCAAGCCCTGGGCTGCAAGTCTATTGTTTCCTCTTATTGTCAATTACTATCAACCTTAGACAATAGTTCTAAGCCTGACCCTCTCATTTCCTTTGTATCTGTTATCTTCCAGAGCTCCTCTTGCTCTGTAACATCTCTGGTAGCTATTACCTGCAGGCCTGTTTGCTCTTGCCCTTTGACACAGGAAACCTCAGAGGGAAGTCTGAAGCCAGTTAGTTGTCAGCCTTTCAATTAACTGAACTTTTGGGCTTAAACTGTTGTTCAAAAGAGAGAGGCTCTTCAGAGGTGTTGATGCAGGACAGCTCCCCTGCATAAAGCATTGCAATAAAACCCTAAACCCTTACGGGAAGAACAGCACAGTTTTTACAGTATACTAGCCTCTCGAGAGTTCCTTTGATTGTCTCCTGCCCAATCCAAAGGGAATTGAGCAAGAGGGGGAAATGTTGGTCTCCATCACTTCCGTAGGAGGTAGGAAGTCTGGAGTTCCTGGTGTCATCCCTCTGTTTCCGTTCCTGTCAGTTCTCTCTCCTAACTTTGGGCTCAGGTCAGTTCAAAAGACAATGGGGATTATTTACCCAAACTCTTGATTCTGTTAAAGCTGTCGGGCAGGTTTTCTGACTGTCAGCCAAGTAGACTTTCTGTTGGCTCCTAGAACTAGAATTTCAGAGTTAAAAAGGCTGCCTTCTTATGAGATGCGGATTTTTTCTTTGTCTTTTTTCCCTATGACCTAGCAAACATGTATCTTAAATCTATACAGGCCTTTGGTTCTCCAAAGATAAAAGTGGACTTTTATTGAGTCCAGAAGAATAAAGAGAATAAGCTTTAGCTAAGAAAGATTTGTACCCGCTGTAATATGAGGTGGGTTTAATTTTTGCCTTCAACACATTAGCTGTGTGATAATGGGCAAATCACTTAACCTCTCTGAATTTCAATTTCTTTACCAATAAAATAAGGATAATAATAGCACTACTTCACTAACTTGTTGCTGCTGCGGCCAGCGCAGTCCTGCAGGTCGGGGGCGGTTACGGGCTCACAGAGCAAGGAAGAAAAGGCAGATGGGCCACAGCCGTCTGAACAAACTGAGTTTATTCAGGACATACTGAGCCAATAAATTAGGGGGTCAGGGTGCTTAAATAGTAAAAAACCATAAGGGTAGCGATTGAGGCATGAAACAGAACAGATTGTGATAAGTAGAAAGGGGGGCCTCAAGGCCCTTTATCGGAGCGTTATCCTGTATAGCAGGGGCCCTGATTCCTGGAACTTCAACACCCGAATTCAAGGATGTGCACCTGAGAACAATATATCACTTAACTTCTCAAGTCAGCTGCTCTCCCTTGGAGGAGGGGAACTCTTGATCAGGGGCTCTTTCAAACCCCTCAAGGTTCTCTACAGTTGCATCAAAGGAGATGATGTACTAAAGGACCTTATAGATTTCAGATACAAATGTCAGCGTTTTCTTTTCCTAACTAGGGTAGCTCAATCATGGTGTAATGATTACTATCCAAATATTCATTTTCAATCCAGCAAACATGATTAAGCACTTACCATGTGAGAGACTGGATGCTGGATGCTGGTCATATATAAAAAAAAACAAAACAGTACCTACCCTCAGAGAACTTACATTCTATTGGGACAGCAACAGGACCGTAGTAAGAACTCAAGATTAATTCCAGCATTTATGGTGTGAACCTATGTCAAGGGGGCTGCTACTACTCTTTATCCTAACTATTATGAGGGATCCTACTTTTTATGGTAATGAAGAGGAAATTGAATTCAGTGGTAAACAATTACAAGAGCTACAACTGCTATGTTGGGTAATTTATTTTAAACGTGTTTTTTTATTGAATTTTTTAAAAATCCCCTCCATTTTCCAATGCATCACTTCACCTCCTTTCTTCCAAAAAGCCATCACTCATAACAAAAAATAAAAAAGATTTTAAAAATTCAGCAAAACTGATATATTACAATAATTCTGAAAAGATATGTAGTGTTCCACATTCATTGCCTCCTACCATTATCCCTAACTCTTCAAAGAAACAGGTTAAAATACCTTCTTATATCTCTTTTTAGGGGCCAGATTTGGTCATTATAATTTCACAGTTTTCAATATCAAGTGTTTTCTTGTTGCTGTTCCTTCCATTTACCCTCTTGCAATCGCTGACTCTGCTTAGTTCATATGAATCAGTTCATGTGTCTTTCCACACTTTTCTCTTCAGAACAGTCATTATTTCTTCAAGCACATTCAATTCCACTCACGTACAACTTGTTTAGCCATTCCTTAAATCAATGGGCTTCCACTTAGCTTCTAGTCTTCTGCTACATGTAGGGCTGTTTCAATGTGAAAAGGTAGAATCCATCTTAAGGTTCAAAAGAATCACAGTTAACAAAGAATCATAGATTTAGGGTTGAAAGGGACCCTTGAGGCTATTTAGTCCACTCTGTTTTTAAAATTGAGGAAATGGAGGCCAAGGGATGCTAAGTGACTTTCAAAAGAAAGTCAAAAGGCAACTGCTTCTAGTTTCCCAAAATTTCAATGAAATTGGTTGGATCAGCATTTTCCCGTAACCATAGATAGATAGATAGATAGATAGATAGATAGATAGATAGATAGATAGATAGATAGATAGATAGATAGATGGATAGATGGATGGGTGGATGGATAGATGGATGATGGATAGACTTATCTATATCTATCTATCTATCTAGATTCTGGCCTCTTGATATTTTCACTTAGATGCATTATCATCACCATCATTCAACATATTCAAAACCAAGCTCCTTATCTTCCTCTCCAAAAAAAATAATAAATATCTTCTACTTTCTTATTTCTGTTCTTGTTCATTCAGGCTCACAACTTGAAGACTCATCATTGCCATCCTTCTTCATCTTTTCTAAGCCATCAAGTCCCTGTAGTTTTTTCGCTTGAAAGTTTTTGGTATCTGTTCCTATTTTCACTACCTCAGTTCAAGATATCATTTCACACCTACCTTGCCATTTTCCTCTTAATTAAACTCTGACTTTACTCAACTTTCTTCTATCTAATCCTATTAACTACCATCAGACTAATCTTCCTTGAACACCTTTTATTATATCTTATCTGTGAAAATCTTTTAATGGTTCATTTTCACCTACCATGCTACATGTAAACTCAAGTCAAAGTTTTCCCAAACATAAGCCCATTCTGTCTACCCTCCCTTATTTTTCTATTCCCCAAACATGCATGCTTTGGTCGAGTCAGATATGCCTCCTCACTGTCCCCCATCTTACAAATGGATTAGGTAGCTATCATGTTCCCAGTAAGGAATCTAGGCGATAAATTCAGGAATCACAGAATTTGGGGGTTGGCAGGTACCTCAGCAACTATCTAGTCCAATCCGTACACAAAAAGAAGCTTTGCTATAACATTCAACAAGTGGTCAGCAGGACTCTGCTTAAAGACTTCCCAGGAGGGGAAAATGACCATATATACATACTCTTCTCCGTGGCACTTTCTTTTCTATAGAAATTTTGGGATGCTATTCTCTCCTGGTTCTCCTACTACCTCTCAGGTAACTCCTTCTCATTTTCTTTTGATGAATCTTCGAGGATCCAGGTCATAACTTTTAACATTGATGTACCACAGAGCTTTGTCCTGGACCTACTTCTTCTTCTGCCTCTATACTGCTCCAATTGATGAATTCATCAGCTGTCATGTCTATGCTGATGATTCTTAAATCCATCTATCCTAATCTTACATCTCCAGCTGTCTTTCAGACATCTCAGACGAGGTGTCCAGTAGACATCTTAAACTCAAAATGTCCAAAAATTAACTACTTATCTCTCCACTAAATTGTCTCCACCTCCAAAATTCCCTTATTGTTGAAGGCACCCTCATCCAGTCCCCCAGGCTCACAATCTAGGTGGAATCCTTGACCCTTCCCTTCCCCATATCCAATCTCTTATTAAGGCATGTTGATAGGCATGTTGATTTCACTTTTAAAACACCTCTTAAATAAATCCCCTTATCTCCTCTGATTTTGTCACTACCCTTATCATTCATGCTTGGACTATTGCAATAGCTTTCTAGTAGATCACCCTGCCTCAGTCTCTCCCTAATCCCTCCTCCGTTCATTTGCCCAAGTCAGTTTCCTATAAAGCACAGGAACAACTCTCTCTCTCTCTCTCTCTCTCTCTCTCTCTCTCTCTCTCTCTCTCTCTCTCTCTCTCTCTCTCTCTGTCACACACACACATACACACACACACACACACACACACACTCAATAAACTTTAGTGGCTCCCTGTCACCTCCAGGATCAAATACAAAGACCTCTTTCTGGCATTTAAAGGCTTCAAAATCTAACACTTCCCCTCCCCCCTCCCCCAACACACATTTTTCCAGTCTTCTTACACCTTATTTCCTGTCATATATACTCTTAGTTCTAGTGACACTGGCCTCCTGACTGATCCATGAACAAAATACTCCATCTCTCAGCTCTGGGCATTTTCTCTGGCTGTCCTCCATGCATAGAACATTCTTCCTCCCCTTATTTACCTCTTGGCTTCCCTTGCTTCCTTCAGGTACCAAATTAAATTCCATCTTCTACAGGAAGCCTTTCCCAACCAATATGTGTATATGATCTACCTATATTCACAGAGTTAATAAGTAGAAGATCCAGGACTCAAATCCATATTTCATTCAATTATATCATAGCTTTCTATCAATGACAAAACAGGGAATAGGTAATCATTGATTCTAGTGCCTTCCCTTGCTTAATAATTTGCTATTTATCCTACTTGTTGCTTGTTTGCATATGTTTGTTTGCGTGTTGTCTCCCTTATTGGATTGTAAGTTTCATGAGGGCAGGCACTGTCTTTAGCCTCTTTTTGTATCCCCAGTGCTTAGTACAGTGCCTGGCACATAGTAGGTGCCTAATAAACGTTTATTGATTGACCGATTGACCTTGTTCGGCAGGTCGTTCTATGATTTGATGAATCTCTTTGAGATTAAATTTCCATGCCTGTAAAATTGGGATAATTATACCTGCACTCCCACGTCACAGGTTTATTGTGAGGAAGTGTTTTGTAAACCTTAAAAAGTACTCTATAAATCTTCCTTCTTAGGCTGGCATCTCCTTGTTGGTAGGTATTGTACTTGCCCGGGGCCCCTATTAACAAGCAGGACCTTGGTCCTATACGAGCATCTTGCCTCAGTCAAGGAATGGTTTTATAGGTTCCTTAGATGAAAGAGTCATAATGGAACCTGATATGGGGAACACATCTGATGACAGGAAAGCATACCTGTTTGAGTGGCAGAAGAAAGGCTGGGCAGGCATGAGTACTTTGTATGTTACAAGGATCAGTCTCATCTTCATGTCTTTATGTTTTTGCCTTCACCTAGCATAACTCCCTATCTCTCTTCCATATCTTAATAGCTTCATCTCTTCTGTTAAGCCTTTCTCAATTATTGAGGTAGCTCAGATCCAACGAATAGCGCACTGGACCTGGAGACAGAAAGACCTGAGTTCAAATCCAACTTCAGATTTTTTTTTTAGCAATGTGATCCTAGACACTTAACTTGTCTGCCTCCATTTCCTTATATATAAAATGAGGATAATACAGTAGCATCTAACTTCCAGGGTTCTTGTGAGGATAAAACAGATTAATATTTGTGAGGTACTTTGAAAATTTTAAAGTGCTGTATAAATACTGGCTGTTATTTAGCCAGTATTTAGGCTGTTAATTACTATTACTTGAAGATCAAACTTCTGTTCCTTTTCTCTGAAACCCTAGAGTACCTAAGAATCTGTGCTGCTCTATTGAATATTTTATTATATTTGTTGTTCATTTGTCTTAGTTGTGTCTGAGCCTTTGCAACTCCATTTTAGGTTTTCATGGCAAAGACACTGAAGTGGTTTGTCATTTCCCTCTCCAGCTCATTTTACAGATGAGGCGACTGAGGCAAACAGAGTTGAATGATTTACCCAGATCACACAGCCAGTAAATGTCTGCCACTGGATTTAAACTCAGGTCTTCCTGATTTCATGCCCAATACTCTATCCACTGCACCACCTAGCTGCTCATACTGTCTAATAAGGTTTGCTACTGATATTTTGATCGTGCCCTCCAAGCAACATTATGGACTATGTGAGGGCAGAGCTCCTATCTTATACAGGCAGCTCCTACTTTATATGCACAACTGCAGTGTGTGCCTTACATACAAACATATGTTGTGAACAGCCAAAGGCCATAGGACTCTCCTTCCCCTTCTGCTACTTGTACCTATTTTCCAAATTCACCTCACTTTAGCACAAACATTTTTAGTGGAAGGCCTGGTAGAGGGGAGGGAAAAAAGAAAAAAATGGGAGGCTGTTATTCTCTCCACCCCTTTTTCTAGGAATAATGTTGGTTCCATTAGTACCAGCATTGTCAACAGACCTGGACTTGAGCCCATGAAGGTAATATCTCATATTTATCTCCTCTTCACTCTATAGTTTCCCAACTTTTCTGAGAAAATGCCCAAGATAACCTGAACCTGTATTTCTTTTGAAATGTGGACGAATCTTAGTTCAGTCCTTTATAGTTCCACCATTAACATAGAACTGGAAGGGACATCAATGATTACCTGTTCTCTGTTTTGTCATTGATAGAAAGCTATGATATAATTGAATGAGATCTGGATTTGAGTCCTGGATCTGCTACTTACTACCTCTGTGAATATGGGTAGACCATATATACACAGTCACTGTTGTTCAGTTGTTTTAATTGTGTCCAATTCTTCATGACCCCATTTGGGATTTTCTTGGCAAGATACTGGAGTGGTTTGCCATTTCGTTCTTCAGATAATTTTGCAAATGAAAAACTGGGTAAAAAAGGATTAAGTGATTTGTGAAGAGTCACACAGCAAATGAGTTGCTGAGGCCAGATTTCAATTCATGAAGATGAGTCTTCAAGCCCTGTGCTATATCTACTAGTTGAGGCACCAAAGTACAGTGGAAAGAAGGCTGTCTTTGGAGTCACTCGACCTGAATTCAAATCCCATCTCTGCCACTGACTTCCTCTGTGGCCTTGGGCAAATCACTTAACATTTCTACATCCATTTCTTCATTGGACTAGATATCCTCTAAGATACTTTCTATCTTTAAATTATGACCCTATGTCTCACATGGGTTAATTCTACTGTGAAGCCCTGGACCTACACAAGTCCAGACCCTTTAGGGACTCTGTCCCTGCTTCCTTGCATATGCTTCGTCACAAACCCTAGGCCTAGCCCTATCTTTCACTCTCCAAGTTCTTGATGGAGGGCCCTGTACCAAACTTTGGGAGCAACCAAGTGTCTGGGAACTTAGGTAGACTCCACTCTCACTACCCAGAATCTAAGGAAAGTAAAGGAAGATCAAGAGCTCTTGCCTATGCTGCAGTGAGAAATTCAGTCTGATTGTTCCAGATTGGAATTCTGAGCTCATTTCTCCATGAAACTACTGCTTTCTGTGATGGTTAGGTTCTTAACATCTCTTCATATGGTATGATATTTAAGGTACTTTTGATATAAATGGGGGCTAGCTTGGGAACTTTGTTCTAAAGAACATATTAGACGTGAACTTTCAGAATATAATCATTCAGTAGCCAGGATCACATAGTGTAATAGAAGGAGCTCTTGATTTATAGTCAGGGAAATTATTTTTGAATCATGACCTTCTACCTGTGTGACACTAGATAAGTTATTTTACCTCTCTGGGCTTTAGTATCCTGGTCTTTAACACAGTAGTGATAGGGGGTGGGGGTGTTAGATAACCAAAATGTCCCTTCAAGTTCTAAATCCTATGATCCTATGAATAAACACAATGTTTGGCACATAGCAGGTACTCAAAATTTTGTTCATCTATTGCTGCAGTCCAGTTGTTTTTCAATAGTCTGACACTGTGGTCCCATCTGGGGTTTTCTTGGCAAAGACACTAGAGTGGTTTGCTATTTCTCCAGCTCATTGCACAGATGAGCAAACTGAGGCAAACAGGGTTAAGTGACTTGCCCAGGGTTACACAGCTAGTGTTGGAGGCCAAATTTGAACTCATGAAGATAAGTCTTCCTGACTTCCTTATTCATTGTGCTACCTAGTTGCCAAGTGATCTTTTATTCTCTCATGAAACCTCTAAATCATCATGTAATATCACCTAAATTGTTTATATAGTTTCTACCCAATTTGAAAGATTTCAAGAATGGGCTTAGTGACAGATGGTATGTCCCTTTTCCAAGGACTAGTCTAGTTAGTGTAGATTGTGTAGACTGCATAGTTGTGTCACAGTCAGAAACAGATCCCTCTGGCTTGCATATTGACTTTGAAAAATACATATTTTTTCTATGTTGTGTTATATTTTTATTTATTTTATGAAAGATTTCCTACTTTCATTTTCATGTAGTTTAAGCCTCACTAGGAAATGTTCTAGCTACATGGTCTTAAGTATGACTTCTGGGAGAAAAGATCATGAGGTTTTTGGTCACAACTCTCACTAAATCACAGGAAGACTATGATGTGGATCACTGGAGGATATATGCACATCAGTGAAATTACAGATGCTTGAAGTACTGACACATGCAGATATTTAATCTAATATTCCCTAGTGGGCTAATTGCATGATTGAATTCAATCGAGAAACATTTATTAAGAGGCTACTATATAAGGTTTTATATTTTACTATATAAAACCAAACCATTCTTTTAATTTAATGAGGACAGGATGTTGTACTGGTGAAGGGGATACAACATATATGCAAATACATATAGTACAAGTGAAATTGGGGAAAGGGTTTAGGTATATCAGGGAAGGCTTCAGAGAAGTGGAAGCACTAGAAATGAGCCTTGATGACAAGGATTTGGATAAGGAAGGAGACCTGAGAGAAAGATTGTGCAAATTCTTAAGGTTCACAAAGGGGAGTGTGGTGAAATGAGGCTAGAAAGTAAGTGGGATCCAGATTGTGAAGGATATTGAATGACAGGCAGGAAGTGGTGTAGACTGTGGGGGAAAGAGAAGTTTTGGCACAGTTACTTAGAGGAAAGAGACAGCCAATAAATGAGAACAGGAGGCAGCTAGAGGTGGCAGTGAATAGAGCGCTGAGATTAAGGTCAGGAAGACCTCAGATGCTTACAGCAGTGAGATTCTGGACAAGCCACTTAGCCTCTGTTTGCCTTAGCTTTCTCAGCTGTAAAATGGGGATATCATAACAATAAAATGGGGGTTTTTGTGTGCATCAAATGAGATAGTATTTTCTTAGCATTGTACTTGACATATAGCAGGTGCTTAATAAATGCAATTCCCTTTCCTCTTCCAAAAGCACTCATCCAATTATTAATTGAATTTGACATAAATGGGATGTTAATGTCTGTAGCTGGGCAGAGAGGCTCAAATATATTGTAGGGATTAAAAATTTTAAAATATAAAATATTATATTATAATAATAATTGTTCATGTTTAAAGTTCATCAAGGTTTCTTCCACTTGAAACACAGCTGCCCTTCACCCCCCAATGTGGTGATGGGTAAGGCTATGCATATTTCAGGTACAGAGGGGGAAACAATTCTATGGCAGAAAACACTAAAATGACTTGTGAACTAACTGATTTGGGACAAAGTAGATTACAGTACATGATTGGCTCTGGAGCCAGAAAACCTGGGTTCAAATCCCATGCTGACACTATGTGATAGATGACTTTGGAAAGTCACTGAAACTTTTTGGACCTCAGTTTCTTGATTTGTAATGTGACAGGTTTGGAATTGATGGAACCTCAGGTTCTTTCCAGTTCTAGATCTGTAATTCTATGATTGCTATAGAAAGTAGAAGTGCTATAGGAGCTATAAACTGTCTTCCTTTCACACAGAATATTAGACAATTCGGTGACCAGCCTACCATTAGTCTAATGTTAAACTCAAGTTGTGACATGCATAAAGCGCAAGTATGACTTTTCTTTCCGTTCCCATAGAACATTCTTCCTCTTAGCCAGATATTTCCTTTCAAATTGCCTGGAGACAAGGCTTCCTCTGGTTAGGCAGTGCTACAGATAAATCCTGACTGGCCTCAGACTCTGTTATATTACTGCTGTCTTACAAATACCTCAGCCTTCCTCTTGGATACATACATGCACATATGAGATATATATATATATATATATATATGCATATAGGTATATACATATATGAATATCTCTATCTATCTACACATCTACCTTTCTGTCGAGAGAGAGAGAGAAAGAAAGAGAGAGAGGATGTGCGTGCGTGTACTTTTCACAGTGCCTGGTACACAGCAGTCACTTAATAAGTTCTAGCTGACTGACATATCTCCACATATCTTTGTATAGTTATTAGTAACAATAAAGCAAGAACAATAATAAGTCAGATTTATATAGCTTTTACTGTCTTTCTGTGAAGCACTGTGCTAAATATTTTGCAATTATGATCCCATGTGACCCTCAATGGATACTGGGAAGTAGGTCCTATTATCATCCCCATTTTACAGATGAGGAAACTAAGCCAGACAGAAGTTAAATGACTTACCCAGGGTTATACAGCTAGTGTCTGAGACTGGATTTGAACTCAGGCCTGTCTGACTCCTGGTCCGGTGTTCTACCCACTGTTCCACCTAGCTGCTCATACACTTCCACACACATATACACAATACAAATGTATGAGTATATGTTTGTGCATATATACATGTAGTCACTCATATGGATGTATATTATAACTAACAGTTACCACTTTACTACTATGTATGAATTCAGTTGCTCCAGTCTGATTTCCCACAGGACGAGGACATCAATTCAGTTTCAGAATGTGTACGTTCAGAATCCCCACCCCCATTCCTAACCTGGGCTCACATTTATGCAGGTAAAAAGAACTCGACTCATTCCTCTAAAGTAAAAAAGTTGAGTGAGACACAATTAGCATCCTAAACATCTTATCCCGACTGAAGAGTAAAATCCACCAATCCAAAGCAAAAAACAGGCTTAAAAAAAAGGATCAGTTGATAAAAATCAAGGTTTTTCAAATACTTTTGCAGCAGAGAATGTTGAAAGGGAATGAAAAAAAAAATCTACTCCAAAGGACAAAGAGAAATCTGAGACAGCAGGTTAAGCGACAGAGCTAATGTTGTTTCTGTCTTTTCAAAGGATAAAAAAAGCCATGGCAGATAAAGATCATATTTCCTGGTTCAGTGGAGAAGCTGAGCATTAGGGAACACATTCTAACCTCTCATGCTTACCCCTCATAGGAGGTTAGAAACAGGCCCGAACAGGTTACAGTAGCAAAGAGTTAATTTTTTTTCTTTTTTTTGGAGGCCAGAACAAACATTGGCTTTAGATGCTATTACCAAACAAGCGGACTAAGTATATATTACTAAAGATAAGTTCATATTTTGATCAGAATTCTAAGAATTAGAGAGCAAACATCCTTAAAATCAACGTGCCCAGGGGAATATGTGAAGTCAGCTTATCTCAAATATGTTAGTAATTAACAAAAACCAATTCTATTTTCTTATGTAGTGGGGGGACTTTGACATCTCAACCTGCTGACACAGTCTGCTCACTTTTGGTAGCTTGAATGAGAAAAAAACAACATTTTTCATAGAATTGGGTGTTGTGGATTTTTTTGTAATTTCTTTAAACTAGATGGATGCTTCCACCATAGAATTAGATTTACAATTATATTATTACTAATAAAAACTCACTTAATATAGTACTTCAAGCATTTTCAAAGTCCTCGCCTGACACAAACCCTGGACATCTATGATTAGGTCTATTTATAGATGAATAACTTAAAGCTCAGAAAGGTTAAATTACTTTCTCATAGTCTCATGGCTTTCATATGGTCACATATGTCACATGATCACATGGTTCAAAGAACCTGAACCAAGGTAAAATAATCTCATTAAATTATAGCATACTATGGAATATATATATATATATATATACATATATATGTATATATATATATATATATATATACACACACACACACACATATTTCACACTGATCCTTTCTCATATAGCAAATTTTTCTTGTGCTAGTTTGGTAGGTCTACTGTCCTAAATCTAGAAGTTACACTGTATATTTGATCTAGTAAAAAAAAAAATAAATAAAACCAAAGAATAGTGAGGGAGGTAGAATATAGCTTTGGCTTGAAAAAATATGTCCATGATGTCACTGGTATGGGGAACTCCCTGATGGCATCTTCTACAAGTGGAGCTCAACCACTAATCAGCAATTGTCACCTTGATCATATCAGTAAAACGCTGGACCTCTGATTTCATTGGCATAGGAAAGCCCCGGATAAGGAAATTTCTCCCAAGGCACCTCAGTACCTCTTCTTCATTTTACAGTCTGAGGGAGTGTAATGGCAAGCAAAGAAGGATCTTTTGTTATTTTTGTGCCTCTGATTGAATAATGTAATTAAAGAAGATCTTTCCTACCCATTAATGGGTCTGTGAGGATTTGTAGCAAGGCCCACACCCTTTGTTAAGGCACTGGTTCTCAAGGGTTGTGATGCCCTCTGACTCTCATTTGATGTTGAAATAACCTTGGGAGATAGGTGTTATTATCAGCGCATTTTACAGAAGAGGAAACTGAGGCTGAGGGAGGTTAAGTGACTTGTCAGGTGTCACACAACTGGTAAGTATCCAAGCAAGAATCAAACTTAGATCTCCTGGACCCCCAGTCTGGCACTCTGTGCACTGCATCACTCAACAGCCTGCAGAACTTCCTTATAAGGGAACTGACATTTGGTTCCAGTAACTTCCTATTCATCCTATTTCTGTTTATCAGTATCTTGCCAGGCTATCCATCACCCCTGTTCTAGCTGAACTTTTCTCTCTACCCAATCTCAATCCTTTAGTCAACCAGTGCAACTTTCTTTCCTCTACTTTTGAACCCCTTGTTCTCTTATTCTACAGCTGCTCTGGCCTTGCCAAACCCCCAAACCCGGGCTTATGCCCATCGTCTGCCTGACTCCTCTGTTCCTATTGAGGTGCTAGAGGATATCCTGAACCTCTACGTTTATATTATCTAATTGCAAGGGGACTTCCTTGCTTGCTACAGTAAGGTAACCTTTTATTACTCCATAATTGACTCCCCATACCATTGGTGTCAACTCAAATAGAAAGGAGGCCACTAAACTGTAGTAAGTTACTGTTTCCTACAGCTTGGAAAAGCACAAATTAACATTATTCTGTGTTTCTTTGTACTTCTGTTTATTTTGTTAACTATTTCCCAATTACATTATGATCTGTTTCTAGCAGCACTCAGGAGTTCTGAGGATGCAATGTGATCTTCAGGCCTCTAGCTTGACAACATTCTGCACAGTAGCTGTCCCAAGCCTTCTCCTCAGCTGAATTCCTTGCAGCACACTTTACTGAAAAAGTCAAAGCTGTTAGACAAGAGCTCCCTTTTCCCCTCCTTCTCATCTGAAACCCCTACTGTTTCCTCCTTTGCTCCATTCCCTGTTGAAGAGGTAACCTTTCTCCTTGCCAAGGCCAGCCCACTACTTTTCACACATTAATTCCCCTCCAGGTACTTTACTGGCCTATTTGCTCTTCCTCATGGCTGACACTCCATTTATTTTCATATGAGGAAACTGAGATGTACAGAGGTTAAGTGACTTGCCTTGACTCTCACAAACCTAGTCTGAGGCTAGATTTGAACTCAGATGATCCTAAAACTTTATCTACTGAACTACTTAGCTGCCCTCATTCAAATGGCCACTGCCCTAGTTCAGGCTATTTTTACATCTTGCTTAGACTATGGCAATAGATTTCTAATTTGTCTCCCTACTTTCATTTTTCTCCTCTTTGTAATCCTCTCTTCCATACAGCTGCCAAAATAATCTTTCTAGGACACACAAAAGACCATGTAATTCCTTTCTGTAAAAAGTTTCAATGGCTCCCTGTTGCTTCTAGAAAAAAAATAGAAATTCCTCAACTTCACGTTTACAGCCCTCTACAATGTGCCCCCACCCTGCTTTTTTAGCTTTATTTCATATTAATCATTTCTTTGTTTCCCCACATCAGCACTCCACTTTTCACTCCCGTATCTCCACACAGTCTCTCTGCTGTGCCTGCAATATGCTGCATTCTTATCTTCATTTGGAAGAGTCCTAATCTCTTTTCAGAGTTCAGTTTAGATGCCAACTATGGAACCTCACCTAATCCCCCCAATTTTTTACACTTCTCCCTCATAAATGCTACTCTCAGTCATACAATGATATAAGATAATCCCAAAAGACTATGATGAAAAATGCTATCTTCCTCCAGAGAAAAGAGCTGATGGCGTCTGAATGAAGACCAATGTACACTATTTTTCTTCTTTCTTCCCTCCCTCCCTGCTTCCTTTCTCTCCTTTTTCCTTTTCTTTCTGTTAGAGTGACTAATACAGAAATATGTTTTACATGATTGCACAGGTGCAACCTACATCAGATTGCTTACTGTCTAGGGACAGGAAAAGGGGTGGGAAGGAGAGAAAGAATTTGGATTTCATCATCTCCAGAAACTTGTCATTCTTCAGAAAGAAAGCAACTCTGTAACTCACATCTTCTCAGATCATTTCCCAGCCTGGCTGCAGCATTTCTTTATACCTCCCCCCTACTACTCCATTTTAACTTCTTTTTATGTGTTATCTTTCCCTTTTAGATTCTGAATGACTCGAGGGCAGAGACTGCCTTAAGCATTTCTTTGTATTCCCAGCAGTTAGCACAGTGCCTGTCATAATAGGTACTTAATAAATGTTTTTTGACAATTGACTATGTGCCAATGTGAAGTATTAGATATAAAATAGGTCTATGCCAAGCATTGAGAATAAAAAGGCGAAAACACAAAACCAGTATCTACCATCAAGAAGTTTACATACTAATGCAGAAGACAACAGGTGAATAAATAGGTGCAACTCAATGGAAAACCATTTCGTATTTGAACAGATATTTTATGGAAGAGGAGTAGGCTTGTTCACATTTATAGCTCTCTACAATGTATCTCCAACCCACTTTTTCAGCTTTATTTCATATTAGTCAGAGGGCAGAATCAGGAGCAATGAGAGGACTGCCAAGGAGTTGGATTAGGTTTCACATTAACAAAACTTGTAAAAAATTTGAGTTGTACAAGAGTGGAGTAGGCATAACTTCTGAATGTAGTGGGATCCCATAAGATCTCCAAGCAGTGAGTGACCACTCTAAATACACTGTAGTGGGGATTCCTTCTGGGAGTGTGGGCTGGATTAGTCGGCTGCCGAAATTCATCTCTGAACCTCTGAAAATCTTTATTGTGAAACAATGCTTTTTTTTCATTATACACACATACACACACACACACACACACACACACACACACACACACACACACACACATATATATATATATATATATATAAGTTGGAGATTTTCTTCTTCTTACCCCCTCTCATGACCTGGGGGTATGTTGAGTGAAAATTACTCTCTGAGAAGGAAAAAAGAAGATTTGACTTTTTAAGAAAATTCTTATTATTCTGTTCTTGATTTTGTTTATTTCAATGCTACTCCTTGCAACTGCATCAGAACACATGAATGTTATTGCTCTGGGAAGTCAAGAGATTATGGAAGTCTTGTATTTTTTACCAGTTATCCACCCATAGAGTAGAATCAACCTATGGAGGAAAGAATAGGTGACTGATTACTAATTTTTTTTTTTTAACAAAACTGATGAGACAGCAAATGACATTCAATCCTATTAAAGAGACTAAGCACAGACCTTTAACAAAATCCTTACATTCCTTGCATTGGGATTGTGTGATATGGTTCTACAATTCAGGGAGATTGGAAATTACAGAACATCTGCAATGAAATTGGTTTTCTGTGGAAAACTGATGAATCACTTACTGCCAATGACTGGAAGGAAAAGTACTTGTTTATGCCCTTATGTAATGAATTTTTATGAGGTGAAGTTTGCTGTTTATAAAAAATACACTTTAAGCTGCTGTAGATGTAAAATAATAGAATTCAGAATTCAGAGCAATGCATTATTGCAAAGACAGTCACTAGCAGAATATTATCTGCTTACAAAACACCAAAACAGGGCTATTACTTCTATAATGGAATTAAAAAAAAAATCTCATCCATCCAGTTAGATTCTAGGAGAAAAAGTATTTAAAGAGACATAGCTAAAATTGACAGTTCTGAAATTGCATGTACCTTAAAAAAAATTCTCTTATTGTCCTCCTGAATCCCAACTGTGCTTTTCCTTAAAGCAAGAGTGCTACATAACATTTTAAATTAAAAATGACACTCCTGAGAGACCCTACAAAAACAAACCTGGGACACTAGCCTCCCTATACAGTCCCAGGCAAGTAAGAGCATGTAGGAAGACTGGCTCTGCTCTATTCTTGGGGATGGATTTGATTTTTGAAATCCCAAAAAAGGTCATCTTCATTCTTCTTTTTCCTTCTTTAAAAAAAACTTACGACAAAAATAAGAGACCATCTCTCTTTAAATGATTCCTCTTTACTTAAATAAGCTGGATTTGTTAAGGCATTCTTCTTCTTCTTATTATTGTGGGAATATGTGAATTGGTGAATAGGAAGGTATTCTGTGTGTGTGTGTGTGTGTGTGTGTGTGTGTGTGACCTCACTCCCTAGTTACTCTAAGTGCATTTATAGCCAAGAATCTAATGTAGAAGGTAAACTTATAGAGCTCTTTACTGTTCTGCTCTTAAACAAAGACATCTATGTAAGACAATATTGGTTGTAATTAAGGGCCATCAAGAATTGATTTATGAAAAGCTTTGTAGTCCTTTTCCTCAAGAACCGACAGGCCTTTTACCTATTGTCTAAAACAGTATACATTTTCCAGTGTTTTTAAACATGAATAACTATAATTTCAATTGGATGGAAAATGAGAATTTTCTAATTTGAGGATACTTTAAAAAGTTCTTTTTAAAAACTGATATATTATATATATACAAATATATCTGCATATATGTGTATATATATATACACACACATGCACATAATCAGCAAAAATATGCTCTCCTCCAAAATTGAGACCTAAAGAAAAACAATCCCCTTTATAAGAATTTGTAGTCAGTTAAAAGAAATTTCCACACTGGCTATGTCCAAAAGAAGTATGTGTCTCACTCTGCACTGAGTTCTTTATTTAAGAGTATCCTTTGCTTCTCTATCAGGAGGTGGGTAGCATGTTTCATCATTAGTTCTCTAGATTGTGTTATGTTGATAAGAATTCCTAATTCTTTCAGAATTGTATCGTTGCCATAGTGGTGTCATTGTATAAATTGTTCTCCTGGTTTGGTTCACTTTGCTCTGCACTAGTTCAAACCATGTTTAAACGGAATGGGAAAACTTGTAACTCCACTAATTTAGAATATGGGATAATTTGGGCAAGGACTGAACTGATGTTTATGTCTGTGCTAGCCATAAAAATGAGTTTGCTAAACAGATTGGAAATGTAAATAAATTACCTAGAATACTGGAAAAAAAATGCTTACATCGGTATTTCCCTAACTTTGCATGTAATGGTAGAATCTGGATTTCTATGAAATGTGTTTAAGGTTTCCCAGAAAATTTGATGCTATCAAAAATTATCTGAGGACCTAGGAGGGGAAGGATCTTTTGAGGGTGGGACAACTGAAGACCACCAATAGCATAGGTGTCAGTCAAAGGCATAGCTGTGGTAGAACTTGGGGAAAGGGTGATACAGTGGAGCTGGATGGAGTGGGAGTGTAGATGTCTTGCAAAAAGAAGCAGAAACTGTCTCAGAGTAATGTGCTGCAACAAACCCTTTTCCTTGTCTAAGAATATACTGAGGTCCCCAGGTTGACATGAGCTGAGTTACTATTCATAGGTTGTTAAGTTCATTCTACTTACAGGTTACAACAACTTTAGCTACAGTAATCTACTGCGAATCATAGCAAAGCTCACTCATTAGAATGCTGAAATTCAGAAGGAGCTGAGGCTTGTGATGAATGCTAAAGAAAAAAAAAGTGAGGTGAGGTTTAACCTACTTTGAGATCAAGAGAAAGTCAAGTCAAGGGATAGGATTGCTGGTGCTTGGGTGGGATGTGTTGATGATGTCATGACAAAGAAGGCAGAACTATTCAACTTTTATTATTTCTATTTTCTCTACCAAGGACAATGATCCAATGATCTCAGACCAGTGCAAGAGAGAAAAACTACAAAAAGAGTTCTCAGGGAAATGAGACTCAAAATAATCAAGATGTGGAGAGCACCTTGCTGCCTGAGTAAGTTCAAGTCACCAGTCAGAAAAACTACATCCCAGTGTACTCAATTGCCTGCTGGGGCACTAACTACAAAACTTTTTTATCTTTGTATAAAATGTATCAACTTAATACCTCTTTTAAAAATTCAGTATAATCTAACTAAAGGAAAATATTATGCATTTACTGGCCCTACAATTTGGTAAGGCATGAGTTAATCCCTTTTTTTACAGAGGATCTTTTACATTGGGCTCTTTAATGAGAACAAGTTGTTCTACTGTTAATGCGAGGGGTGTACTCACTTCAGTAGTGATTCCATGGAAAGTCAACTATGTATTGAATTACCTACTTTTGGCTCCCCTGTCCTCAAGATTGACTTGGCTTAACCTTGCTTGACTTGTTACATCTGCCAGAATAACAGCTCAAGGCAGGATGGATGAAGGCCATCGTGCAAAGAGGTGCTTAATAAAATCCCTTTTTTGTCAATGGCTTCATGAAATTGTAAGCTTTCTTATTGAAAGTAAAAACTATTCTGGAGGAAACACAGGTTGCCTTTCTAGGAAAGAGCAAGTCATCCTCTCATTTCACTTCTTACACATTCCTTTTAAGAGAAACTTAAAATGAAATACTTTCTCACTTGCAATAGAGGCTGAATATGAGATTATTTTTACATGTTAGTTTAAAATATTGAAAACCATGGGCAACCGACACTGTGACCAGTATAACTATGTGAAAACCATGACTGACTGGTGGGATTCTATTTGCTGTTGATGTGCAACTAAGCTCAAATCTGCTTTTAACTCATTATAATATTTCATTCATAAAACATTGCCAAGGAATACGCTTTTCTGTATATTTTTCAAGTATCTAATGGTTACCTCTTAAATGAATATTTTTAATATGAAAATTCTTTTACTGAAGAACTCTTTAAAGTATATCAATTTGCTTCCTCCTTGAACAAAGTGTGCTAAAGATAACTTCTTGATTCAGGGTCATCATTATTAACAATTAATGTACTATGTTAGAACAATACTACTTTACTCAATGCTGATTCTGGACTGTTGTGCTTTTTGAGTTCTTGTGTCTTTTTCAGTTTTTATTTCCTCCTTTACCAAGGGCTTTTAGCTATCCTTCTCAAAGCTACCAGGGCTGCCTATCTTTACTAGCCTCCCCTTCCTTCATCCCCACCTCCACATCATTCTATTTTGTTACCTCAAATCTGTGCTGGGCTGGAACACCAATGAACTCTGTATTATGGGAATTATGTTCAACAGCCTTTATGTGAGACCTTAAAAATCCTTAGTTTTGATGTATGAACATCACCCAAGGGCTTTTTTGGGGGGGGAAATGAGAATTAATTTCCTGATTCCTAGCTCCATTCTGGATGATAATGATATTTCATTACAAAGCATGTTTAAGTTTACAGTTGTCAGGTGATTGATTGCTAGATGAGTGAGATGTTGGTACTTTCTTTGGGGGCTCCAGGATTTCATGGGTATGTATATCCTTCTCACTGACGTACATCACAAAGACCTGTAATGCCTTCTTAACCTAGGTGCTTCTGATACATGCTTTCCTACAAAATTCTTCTTAGCTGATTTAACCAACATGATGGAGGCCTTCCCCTTTTCTTTTCACATCACAGAGGTTATCCATAGGAAACTGCTTATTTCTCATTCTCACTATATAATCAGCAATTGCACATATTTCTTAGTGTCTTGTATAGTACTTCCATGCATCGTTACATTTAGATGTAGATTTACATGTAGATTATTTTTAATTTTAGTTTGAAGGTTGTAGTAATCTGTGACTAGCAGTCACATATGAAAGAATATTTTACAATTAAAAATAATTTGGCCAAAAGATAGCACAAAACATTGAATGAGAAAACGATCTCTGCCATTGCTGATTTAACTGATATTCTATAATGAGATCATTAAAATCTTTTTTCTTTTGAGCAGTGGGGAGGGGGTCAGGGGTCTCTGGATCTGTGATTTCATCAATACAGGAAAACCCCAGTAGGGAAACTGCTACATGGATGCATATCTGGAATTTTATGTTGTTTGGCTTGCCTAGAGCACCAAGAAGTGATTTGTACAGGGTCACACAATTCTGTTAGAAGCAAGCTGAAGTTTTCCTTGCTTTAAAGCAGACCCTTTATTTACTATTATATGTTACCTCTCAAGTAAATTTGTTACCTATGTGGCTTTGGGCAAGTCACTTAAGCTCTTTAGGCCTCAAGTTTTCTCCTACTCATCAAACAGACAGCATTTCTGTAGCACCTATCGTTCCAGTCACCGTACTAAGCGCTTTAAGAATAATAATAGTTAACATTTATATAGAACACAGTAAAACACTAGGCTAAGTACTTGTAAGTATTATCTCATTAATCCTCACAATCTGAGCTATTATTATCATTTTTATGACTGAGGAAACTGAAGTAAACAGAGGTTAAATTGATTTGCCCAAGGTCACACAGAGTATCTGAGGATGGATTTGAAAGTCCATTTACAAAATGAGGAGATTGTGGGCTCTGAACCTACCATCCCTATTTCTCTTAGAAGTGACACTATTTATGGTTGTTAAGTTCCCAGACAAGTTTGGGAAAGCCTACTTAATCCATAACCTAACTGAAATAAGAGTAATCTTTAGCCTTTCATTCCCTTAAAGAAGGCAGTGGCTAAAAGCCCTAGAGATTAGGCAGCATAGGGAGAAGGCTCTAATGGCCAGAAAGTAGGGAGGGGAACTGATGGAGTTTCAGATAATTCCCACAGCAAAGTGTGTGTGGGACAGTGCATTAATAGTGAGTATAACACACTTAACGGGCTAGTAACAGTCATGTAGAAATATTTGCCAAAAATTCCTTCACTATGTTGTACTTTTATTTTTCAATTAAAATAAAAGGAAATTACTGAAAGGCAAGGCTTATGAAGAAAATATTCATATATTCATGTTGAGACTTACAGTAAGAAAAGTCAACGCTTATGTTTTCAAGTCTTTAATATTTTAGTTTTTAGAAAATAATACAATTTTCACTGGCATTGACATTTCACCCATAAAATAATTGATTTAAAGCATCAGAAGAGGTATCCTTTTGCTTAATTCTTAATCTATTTGAATTTTTCTCCATTTGTTATCTTGAGATAAAGCACAACCCATTTTATATTTTTCCATTGTCAAAGAATATAAACTAAGAGTTAATTTTTAAAAATGCAATTATAATTTAAGTAACCAAAATACATCAGATATCTTTCATATACCTATTATTTAACATAAGTTGTTTTTCTAAAGTTTGTTTTTTTAATTAAGAAAGCAAAGCACCAGAAAACAAAAAGATAGACTACCAACCTCAACAGTGATGGATAGTACAAAGGAGCAACATCCACATATGTGTATGTGTGTGTATATACATATACATGTTTATTTGGGTCTATGATTTCACTGGGGAACTTGGATGAGGAAACTCTCCCAAGTCATTGCTGAATGACAACTGGGCTGTATCTTAGAGTCCCAGAAGCTTCCTGGAGGCACAGAAGTGAAAGGACTTGCCCATGGTCACAGAACCAGAATCTAGTCAGAGGCCAGATATTATTCTCTCATACATACCTCTGTATAGACAGCTAGATGTAGAGCTATAGACACACACCTAGACAAATATGGGAATATGTATTTTCTTACTTGGCTTTGAGGACTGTCCACTGACAAGATTATAACTCCTCTAACAGGTATTTGCTACAGCCAAAAAATTGGTTACCAAGTGGTGATCCTAATATGCATATGTCCACCTATGAACATGTAAAACATGTGCATGTGTACATACATATATGCATATTTAAGACAATTCTATAATTTAAACCACTTGTTAAAAAAACCAAGAAGCCTTACATTCACAGAATTTCAGAGTTGCAAAGGACCTCACTGGCAACCTAGTCCAATCTATATTGGAAAAAGAATTTCTTCCCAAGCATGCTTGGAGACTGGTCATCCAGTCTTTGCTTAAAAGGCCACCTTTCTTAGCTAGCTCTTTCTAGTTATAGAGCGCTCTAATTATTAGAAGGGGTAGCTAGGTGGCACAGTGGATAGAGTCCAGACCTGGATTCAGGAAGGCTCATTTTCTTGAGTTCAAATCTAACCCCACACACTTACTAGCTGCCTGACTCTGGGCAAATCATAGCCCTGTTTGCCTCAGTTTCTTCATCTGTAAAATGAGCTGTATCTTTGCCAAGTAGCTATCCGATATCCTTGCCAAGAACATCCCAAGTGGGCTCAAGAAGAGTCAGAGATGAATAACAAGTATTAGAAAGCTTCTTTTATTAAGCCTAAATTTACCTCTTTGCATCTTCTATCTGTTGCTCCCAATTTTGCTCTCCAGGATCAAGAAGAACAAATCTAATCTCTCTTCCACAAGGCAGCCTTTTAAAAATCTGAAGAGAACTATACTATTTCTTTCAAGTGAAACTTTCCCATTTCCTTAAACCAGTCCTCATATGGCATGAACTAAAAGGACTTCATCATGCTAGTTGTCTCTTTCTGAATACTCTCCCACTTCCTAAAATGTGGTGCCAAGAACTGGACACAACACAGTAAGTTTGTACTCCCCAGGGTTAAGGAGACTAGGACTATCATCTCCTTACTCCTGGAAGCTTTTTCTTTCTTAGAGCTGCCCACAATCACAGTGGCTTTCTGGTTGCTGTATTATACCCTAACTCTACTAGACTAAACCTTTGGCTTTCACTGACAGACCAATAACAGGTCCCAGCTCAAGTCTCACTTGCTCATTGTCTGGGTTTGGATGGCTCAGAGTGAAAATTGCAACTGTTTCCATGCTGGCTAGAAACTCTAAGGGTCTTCCCCTCCTAGAATGATTCTTCCGAAAAGGTAAACTAGGCCACATTTTGCTTCAGTTCTTACCTAGCCTTTAATTACTGAATGGGCTTTGCTTCAGACAAACTGAGACCTGGGAAACACCTTAGCTTAAAAAATCCAAGCCTCTGCACTGACGGTCAGGGCCAGTAGTCGTGACCTATGTCTTGCTACTGGACTCTGACAACTGGAGGAACAAGGCTGACAACTTCGCATGGCCCTGCCTCGTTTAGATACTTCGCTTGCAAGTCACATCACCCTCCTGAAGTCATAGCTCCTCTTCAAAAACAAGGACAAACAACACTTCATATTTAACTTGCAGCTCACTCAAACCTACAGATCTTTTTCAGATGAACTGTCTGACTTTCCCTGTCTTGCAAGTAAACTCAACCTGTGTAAAACTGTACATTATCTACATTTACACCAAATGTATGCAAAACTATGTTATCTAAATTAAATTTCATTTCATTAGACTCAATCAAATTAGACTAAGATCTTTTCAGATCTTGGATCTAGTGTGGTAGCTCTCACTCAACCCCAGCTTTGCATCACTTGCACGTTGATAAACATACATCTACGCCATTTTCCAAGTGACTGCACTGCTGTGGTATCAGTCATCAGTTATAATCTAATTTTGACTTCTGATTATAACTGAATGTTGACCTGGGCATCAGAAGTAATGTGAAGTCCAAAAACCTTTTCCCCTTTCCAGTCACCTTGGGTTAGTTTCCACAGGTGACCCTGAGTGGGGAGTCTACACTTAGAGGCAGCCGCTGGTAAGACGATCACCCAGACCATCACCCCTTTCAGCTTTTCAGTGATAAAAGGAGGAATGGATGTGTTGTAATATTTGTAGATTTCATTACATTATCTTTTCTGCTAAACCAACCCTATTTCTAAACTTCTTTAGTTCCACAGAAGACACCTTTCCAGTCTCCAGGGTTCTTCATCTCCTCATTATCCTTGATTCTTCAGTTTAAAGTGCTATCTTCAAAATCTCCTAATTGCCAAATTTGGTGGCCTTTTCTCAACCCTCATCTTTCTTGTTCTCTCTGCAGCAACTGATGCTTGCAACTATACTCTCCTCTTGTACGCTTAACTCTCTTCAATTTGCAGAATATTATACAGGTGAAATTGGAAACAAGTTTTTAACCTGTTTAAAAACCTTCCAGATGAAGTGTTTCCATGGGTTTTAAATTTATTTGTTCAGTACATAAAAATATAATACCTGACTAGTTTGCAAGAACGATTGAGTGATGTTAGGGAAGATTATTAGGTGAATTTTAATAAAAACCTTTACACAACTAGTGGATGGGATCAACAAATGAGCATTATGATTTTGTAAGTCAACAGTGTACTTCTTCCATACAGATCTATATACCTTTACTTTTTCAGCTATGATAGCCATTAAAACCAAGTAGTGAAATAAACTAAAATGAGTAGAACTAAGATTTCTGAATTACTATCACAAAATAAGCCAAATTGTTTTTTAAATGAGACATATTCCATCATACTGTTCACTAAAATATCATAAACAATCACTAACAATTTGGGAAAAGAAGATTGCTTTTAGTGTTCACAAATCAAATTTTTTCATTTTTTGTTTTGGTACAACCTTTAAAAAATCTATTTTAGTGTAAGTTTACATATGATTTTCTATTTTCTTAATATACACATATTAAGGGCATACATTCAAAACTAATTTACCAATAAAGGTACATGATCAAAAACTCTGAAGATCCACAAGTCTAAAGATGTAGTTAATCTTCATTTCCAAATTCTTTTTACCTCCTAAAACATCATCAGACAAGTTTGAAAGAAAAAAAAAGAGCATGAACCATGACAGAAGCAATTTTGGCTATCACTTAGGCCTGGTTATGAGGAATAATAGTAATGGCACCTAACTTTACATGGAACTTTAAAGTTTGCAAAGTAATACATACATATCTACACATCTATATCACCTACCTATCTATATGTATGCATTACCTCACAACCCTCATAATAATCCTATAAGGTAAGTACTACAGATATGATTCCATTTTACTGATGAGGAAACTGAGGCTCCAGTAATTTGTTTGTGGTTACAGAACTAGATATAAGAACACAATCTCTTTTCACTCCAACTTATGTGATTTTTCAAATATATTATGAAAATTGTCTACAATATGCCATGATTTTAAAATAATGTGGTGAAGTAGAAAGGTCTTGAGATTTGGCATTGGAGTATACGAGTTCAAATCCTAGGTATCATAACAAATTACTTACTGACTTTAGGCACCTGGGATAAGCCAGTGAACCTCTCTGGGCTTTCAGTTCCTTATTGGTACAAATGAGGAGGTCAGATGAGATGATTTGTGAGGCTGTGTGATGCAGAGGAAAAAGAACTAGCTTTGGAGTCACAGAACCTGGTACCTCTTCTGATATGTAGTGGCTATGTGACCTTAGACAATTCACTTAACTTTCCTGGGGTTGCTTAACAAACTTGAAAAGATTGGTGTATGTGGCTTCCGAGGGCCATTGCATCTATGGTCTACTCATCTCTAAGTATGACCCTGTGACCCAAATATATTATAAAGTCATCCATATGCTCTTAGGGCAAAATAACTAAAACAATATTTTACAGCTCAAATTCTTTGCAGGAAAGAACATTCTTACTAGTTGTTATTCAGGAAAGTAAGCAAGTAGCTATGAACGTTTTGAGCATAAGCCAAAAACAAATCATTAGTTCAAATGGAATTGTTTAAAAAAAAAATCTAAAAATTGGTTAATTTCAAACTGATGATACTTTTATTTTTGAGATATCATAGAATTTAGGTAGCAGATTTGATATAATGTAGCTTCCAGGGATTAGTGTCTTAATCATGTCTTTAGAGAGATTTGAAATAGAGATTCTGACATATATTTTTAGGTACTACCAATTTTGCTTAAAGAAGGTAGATTCTGTTTCTAAGGAGCATTCACTTCTGACATTTCAATCCCTGATTTCAGTGGCTGCAGACTCTGTACCTCTGTGCCACACTTAGGACAAGTGAAATACATGTCAAATAAGTAGCTGCTTTTAACACAATAATAACAAAACACATGTACACAACCTATAGTATGAGGCATAGTGGGCCACTCTCCACAAAGCGAACATTCTTTGCCATGGACAGCTAATGTGTCATCATTGTTAGGAACACCTGTAATGGGGATACACCAAGATGACACTTTCGCTTTCAACTTTTGGATGTTAATAAGGGGTAATAGAAAAATCAGAAATTCTGCAAAACCATGCCACAAAAGTTCCCTATTCATGTACTCAAAGCCAACTTCTCGAATGTTTTGGGGTTTGCAAAATACAGACCGGATACCTAAGAGACGCTCTGTCAATGTAGCAAACTTTCCTTTCTGAAGGAAAATCAGAAAATTAACCAAACTACTTAATTTCAAAAGTCCAACAATAAAATTAGTACAGTGTTTGATTTTATAGAATGATGCTAAGTGGTGGTTACGGAATAAATCATAACATCTTTCTTCTAACCACCTTCCTCCAACTGTGCAAATAGCATACCATAACTTTTGATTTTTACTTAGTGGCTGATATTTCTGAGTTTGAGAAAAATCATTCTTGTACTGGATATTCATAATTGACTGTCCCACAGTGGCATTCTTGGAGTAAATGGTGAATCTCCATAAGAAAAGCCACAAAAATGCTTTTACCTCAGGTTCAAACCGGGCTAAGAGCCCTGGCTTAAATCCATGAAAACAGTGAGTAAACTGGGACCAAACTAATTGTTCCAGAGCTTTGTTTAGTTCCAGGGCATCCAGCTGACTTATTCGCAGTACACGATTTGTGTGCTCAGTATTCTTTCCATGGGAAGACATATCTTCTTCACTTCAGGACTCTGGTGAAAACAAACAAGTAAATATATCCCAATTTATTAATGCTTAATAAATTTGTAAAAGCATGATATTCATTTTGAGGACATTTAAGACAAAAACTATAGCTATAAATAAACCAAATATACTATAGTAATAGTATAATTCAAATATACTATAGTAATAGTTACTATGATTTCTTTACTATAACTATTCTTTCTTCTATCCCACATACTATATATATATATATATGTATAAACATACACACATTTACTTGGTTGTATTCTTTTTCAAGAAACCATTTCCAAGGCAGAAGTGTCCCATAAACTTTTAGCCAGATACTTTAAGTATTACTATAATAAAAATTAAAATTAAGGGTACTTTCTAAATTACATTTAAGTTAATATGACTAATGGGAAAGTTTATCATCAGACTAATAACTGCAAACTATAATGTTTCACTGGATGGTGAATCAAGTCTAGAGTTTCATTTCTAGCCCTGGCATTTTCCACATATATACTTCTAAATGAGCAATTTAATTTTTAATCAGTATTCTTTTCATTGATAAAGGCAAGTGGCAAGGATAAGAGAGGTCAATGCCTATTTATCCTATCATGTTATTGTGAAAATATTTATTATCACTAGACTACTAATAGGTAGAAATTATATATGGGGAAAATTTCAAGGGAATACTGAGAGTCATAGCATAAAATGTTATTCACAAATGTGGTGACCTGTAGGTTAACTGGTATAGGGCAAAAAACAAAGAGAACGAAAGTGTCGAGAATGTTACAAATCACCAAAATGATGAGATAGGGAACGCTTTCCTTTATCTAGACTACCCTTTTTCCTCAAATTATAATATATTTAAATATGCAGGGTCCTGAATTAGAAGCAGAGAAATATGAGACATATATACTCACATAATCTGAAGGACAGTGACTCTGGTTTGTTGTAATTGGCCCTGTATTGGTATTTAATAGATAAGCATCCCCCCTTTGGCTGCATCACTGGAATATCACAGGCTAGAACATCAGGATGAATCTAATAAGATGAAAATAGGGATAAAACTTTATACCTTGGTTTGAAAATCAACTTTACAAGAACAAGATGGAAGGGGAGACATTAATTTACCTGAAAAAGACCTGAAAATTTAGGTGACTCAGGATCTGGCATCAATATGATGTGAAAGTCGAAAGGTAATACATAATACAAGAGGTAGAAAGAGTGGGTGGGGAAGGGCAAAATGTGCAGCATAGCAAGATGTCCCAAGATGTCTGGGGTAGGTGGGTGTAAAACACAGTCTAGCTTGAGTCAGATACATTCAGTGAGGCAAGTTTACACTCACTCATTGGCCAATCATTGCTCAGATTAACTTCCTTAGGGAAAGAGGTATGGTATCTGCTACAGATGGGTATGTTCTAGGTAGAGAGTGGAAGAGCAGCCAGGTGAATAGTAAAATATCCCAAGCTTTCTAGTGTAGATGGCTATGAATTACTGAAACGACTATGGGGAATGAGTGAGGTGGGAGAATTAAGTAAATATATGGCACAGCACCAACTACCTTATATCACTATAAAGGTAGCCCAAATATCTTACTGCAAGTAAGCTACTAAAACTTAGAAGTAAAACTGCACTAAAATTTTGGAATATCCTATATTTCTTCATAGTCTTCAACTGAATTCCAGATTATCATAAACTATTTTCCAACAGACTATGTTAAAAATAGCATGAGTAAGAGTTGAGCATCATTTGAATGATTAAAGGAAAAAAGCAAAGTATATCTATATATTATTATCTGAAATTCCTAAGCAGCAGAGAAACAGCAAACAACTCATAATCTTGCTATACATTGTATGTCAATGGCAATCACTTGGCAAGTATTTACTATGTGCCAGGTACTGTGCTAAGCACTGGGGATACAAAGAAAAGCAAAACCATAGCCTCTGCTCTCAATGAGTTCATATTCTAATGGGAGAGACAACTTTCAAAGAACTGTACATACAAAATATATATAGCATAAACATAAGGTAATCTATGTAAGAAAGCACTAGTAGTGACTAGGGGGTAGATGGAGAGAACCACTTGAAAAGGACTCCTTCAGAAAGTGGGACTTGAGCTACCTCCTGAAGCAAGCCAGAAGTCATGGGTGAAGAGGGAGTGCATTGCAGGGATGGAGGATAGTGAAAGGGCCAGGAACTGGGAGATGGAACATATTTTGAGAGGAATGCAAGGAGACTAGAGACAATGAATCACAGAGTATACGGAAGGAAGAGACTGGAAAGATAAGAAGGGACTACCTTATTAACGGTTTTAAATGTCAAACAGGGTTTTAAATTTGATCCTGGAGGTGTTAAGCCATTAGAATTTACTAAGTGGGGAGGAAGTGTGATGTAGTCAGACCTGTGCTTTAGGAAGATCACCTTGGCAACTAAGTTGAAGGATAGTTTGGGGAAAGACTTGATGAAGTGAGACCAAGCAGAAGGCTGTTATCATAGTTTAGGTGTGAAAGTGATGACGTCAGTATCAGGAATATGACTGTGTGAGTGAAGAGAAGTTGATAAATATCCAAGACATGTTTTAAAGGCAGAAATGACAAGACCTGGAAACAGACTGGATATGTGGGGTAAGTGTGAGCAAGCAGTCAAGGGTATCATCAAGGTCACAAGCCTATGTAACTGGATGGTGGTACCTTTGACAGTCACAGGGAAGTTGGGAAGAAGATAGGGCTTGTTTTGTTTTGAGTTTTGTTTTGGACATGCTGAGTTTGAGGTGTCTATGAGGCATGGATTTAAGATGTACTAGAGGCAGCTGATGATGAGATACTTAAGTCAACTGGGCCAAGAAACTCAGGGAGGAAAAAAATAAAAGACTGGTAAGCATAGGACTATGGATCTAGAACCTGAAGAGACTTTGAAGGTCATCTAATCCAATCCCCTCATTTTATGGATGAGGAATCTGAGCCCCAGGGAGACTAAGGAACTTGGCTAAAGTACTCTAATTCCAGAGCCAGTACTCTTTTCATTGTAACATGC
This sequence comes from Bettongia penicillata ogilbyi, assembly GCA_023548195.1. Lineage (NCBI taxonomy): Eukaryota > Metazoa > Chordata > Mammalia > Diprotodontia > Potoroidae > Bettongia > Bettongia penicillata. The sequence goes on along the minus strand of JAJHZJ010000958.1, from coordinate 936,060 downwards.
TGCCTTCAGTTTTAGGGAATCACTGTATCATTAGTTTAAAGTAATACCTTAAGTGGAAGGCTTCTAGTCTTTGGATTATTGTCATGGACATGGGTTTCAAAGGGTGAGGAACCTTATGGGATTTATTCTGTTCCAGTTGGTCTGGGAGAGAGTAGTCTCTTAATTTGTGCTAACTGTGAAGACGTATAAAGTCCTGCGTTTAGGCAGGACTTGTTGCCTACTTGTTGGTCTTGTTGAATACTATCTATTCAATATAAATTGAGAAAGACAAAGAAAGACACATAAAGAGAGACAGTGGCAGACAATTAGACAGTCTGATACTGCCTGAATCATTACCAGGAAGCTACTTGATTTAAGAAAGTTTGGATCAACTTTCATCTCTAGTAATAAGCTCCCTCACTCATAAGTAAACTACTTGTAAGGATCGTTTTGTTTAAAATATTTTTATCTCCAGAGCCTGAAAGTGTGCCTGGATCACAGTAGGTAATTAATAAATCTAAGTTGATTAACATATACATACACACACACACACACACACACACATATATATATGCATATATACTTTCTTTCCAGTTGCTTCCCCTGCCCCTTGTCCTACAGTACATGTATGGCTATCATTTGAACTTAGAAGGGAAAGAAAAAAGGGTATCCACAGGTAGACTTCTGGTTGAGATGGTAATATTTTGATACTTTTATTTAAAAATAAAAGAAAGCAAAAAATGTCAATGAATTATTCAAAAATGAACAGAAAAAGAAGTTCAGAAGAAGATGGAGAGGATAGTATTAGAATTATGTCAAATTTCACTCCCCAAAAAATCACAATAATCCCAAGATGTATGTAGTGGGAGAAATAGCAAACTGTACCTGAAAGAGGTTTTAATTGTAAATACAATCTCCTCTTTTGTTTTTCTGCATATGTCCATATTGGATGCTGTTTATTAGATTTATAGGAACAAAGAAAACTTAAAAGAAAAAAGGTACCAATATTTTATATAGCAGTCTAGATCTCCTAAATATGCTTCAGCAAATATATTTGAAAAGGCACCATAAAGAAAGAGCATTAAAAACACCAAAAAGAAACAACAGAGAACTCCTCCATGGAAGTCTGGACTCTACCAGCCAAAAGCCTATGAATTCTTAGAGGATGAAAAAAATGGTAAAGGGCAGTGTGAACTATCCTAAATAGTTTAGTTCAGACTCTCCGAACAGGAGGGGGTATATGGAGGAGGAGAAGCCTGCAGTCCTAAGACAGGATGGGCTGCAGCGAACCTGTACCCAATCTGTCCTCAAAGAACCTTAAAAACGTGGGTTTTCATAGACACAATGTACCAGGCGAGGCAAAAATGAGTACAACAGAGGGGATGTTAGCCCCTACCTGTTGAAGCAACAGGGAGAGCCACAGCCAGTCTCCATAGGTCACTGCTAAGACAGACACAACAGGTAACAAAGAGTTACAGAGCACTCAAAATCACAGGAGATACGGTGAGCTCAACAAGGCATACATAGAGGAAGGGGTATGGTAAAGGAGGAAGAGGCAGGGAAGCAGGAAAAGGGATGGGCGCTTTGCAAAGAAATTTAAGACCAGGTTTATCACCATCATTTGATTAGGGCCTGTCAGGGCCATAATGGGGTTCAGAACCAACTCCCAGCTGAGGACTTTGTCAATACCTGAACTGGTATTGGAAAGAAAACAAAAGCTGAGATCGCAGCAGAGGCTGAATGAGGCCTGGTACTAGACCCTTATCCAGAATTGTAGTTGTATCAAGACTACAGTGGAAAGAAGACCAAACAGAAATTGTACACCACGTTCAAGAGATCATGAAAAGATAGAAATGGGACCTAACACAAAGTCCCAAAACAAAACTGAGGCTGGAGATATGAGCAAAGTGGCAAATAAAACAAAAAAATACCAGAAGTTACATGAGGCCCAAGAGGTTGACCTGGAAGAGATTATATCTACAAGTACAAACTGTCTTAGAGAAAAGCCCAACCACAAGGACTTCAAGGGGGGGCTGGAAGAAGTGAAGCAAAGAATAATGATTGAATAAATGGTAGTATGTGAATGTAATGGAATATTATTACACATTAAGGACATTTTAGGAAAAATCTGGGAAGATACATATGAACTGATTCACAGTGCAGCAGAGATTATCTTATTTAAACTTCTATCTATGCCACTGTCTAGTACAGTGCTGTGTACATAGCAGACATACACCAATAAAAGTTAACTAAAAATGGAGTGGGCTACCTCTGTATGTAGTGTGGTCTCCTCCTCTCTAGAAGTCTTCAAGAAAAGGCTGATTGACCTTTAATGAGATATGTTGTAAAGAGGGTTCTTTTTCAAATATGTATCCGTCTAGATGGCCACTGAGGTCTCTTGGATTTCATGAAATGTTAACTACATTTTGACCATTCTCACATTCCATCTATTTTCCTCCATCAATTTTAGATATTTGTTTTAATATTTAGCTCTCCCTCTTGTGTTCCCAAAGTACACCTTCTCAGAGCTGGATTTTTCTCACCCCATATTCACTTTCCAAACCTTTGCAATTTTCTGACCTCATCACTCAACTGAAAATACTCTCTCTAAGCTTATCTTTTTCTCAGTCCTTATCCTTCTTGACCTTTCTGTAGTATCTGACCCCATAAACTACCCCTAGACACTCTCCCACAGAGTGTTCTCATGACAACTCTCTCCCCTGGTTCTCTTTATACTTGTCTAGCTGCCTTTTAGTCTCCTTTGAAGGATCATCATTCACATCACTCTCATACATGGGTATGCCTTAGGCCACTCTTCTCGATTTCCTCTCAGTGTGTGTGTGTGTGTGTGTGTGTGTGTGTGCATTCAGTCCCAGTTTGTCCCTTAGTATCAATTATCTGTGGAACACTCTCACCTGAATATCTCATAGGAGGAGACTCAAAATCAGTATGTTCAAAATATAACTCATTCTTTCCCCAAATCCTCCCTTTTTCACTAATATCTATTTCTTAAAAAAGTACTAAAATTCAAGTTATTCAGGTTTGCACGCTTAGAATCATCTTTTGTTCTTCTTTCCCTCTCATTTCTCATATCCCAATCAGTTGTCTAGTCAATTCTATCAATGTATTCCAAATCAATGTATTTTACATTTGTCCCTTCTCTCCCTCTACCTCAATTGTGACTCATCACTTTACCCAAAATATACAATAACTATTTCCCTATTTCCAGCCTCTCTGTCTGCTACAAAGATGACAAATTCTTAAGATGTAGATTTGACCATGTCACTACCCTGCTGAAGAAATTGCCATGCCTCTCCGCCATCTCTACGACAAAGTCCAAACTTCGTTTGATCCTCAATACTTCCAACCTAAATTTTTAGACCTATTATATACTTCAAGTTCTAGACAAACTTAGCCACTTCACTGTTTCCTTCCCATGTCATTCCCTTACTCCCCTCTGGAAGGCACTCCTCCTCCATCTCCACTTCTTAAGAATTCTGAGCTTCAAACTACAACTCTAGGTGTTACCTCCTACAGGAAGCCTATCCTGATTCCATCAGGTGTTAGTATCTTCTCCCTGGAAATTCCTATGTACACAACGTATCCCAAAGGCCTTAGTGCAGTTTTAAGCTTTAGTAAGCTTCAAATTGCACTGAGACTTTCAGTACACCTGGTGTGTTTTGAATTTATTTTCTGTGCCCATGCACAACAGAATATAAGTTCTTTGAAGACAAAGATCATTTGATTTGTGTTTTTATATCCTCAGCAGTTAACACAGTGCCTGACACAAAGCAAGTACTTAATAAATGCTTGTTGAACTGGACTGAATGAATTGTTATAAATTTAAGCTCACTATACAATCTTACTATACCTTATTTTGACCAGAAGTTTTTGGGGGGTATCCCACAATTTTCCTTACTCCAGACATGCTACCTCATGCTTCTAACATTTTCTTCCCCTTTTCTTGACCTCTTAAGATCCTAAGAATTAAGTCGTGGTCAAATATTTCCAGTCAATAAAAACTAGGGGGAAAGTCCAACTATTATCTGTTTAGCAAAGGATACCCCAAGTCTGAGATATGTAATGGGAATGCTAACAGCAAAAAGAAGACCAGATAAAAAGTATAATGTCTACCAAGGTTAGAGTGATTAACTTGTCACATAAATATGTTTAAGACAAAATGATTCTGCACTAAAAACTATTAAAGAGGTCTCCAGCTGACATTTTATCACCAGGCATATCACACGTTGCTTTTCTTTCACTGAAAAACAACTGAAAATCAGTTTACCAAGAATAGTAACATGTAACCTCTTTTTAAAAATAATACATACTTTATCTTATTTTGTCTCCAAAGATCAAAAGTGCCTCTTATATAGCATATTCCATAACCAAAACAAATTAATGTATATCACTGAGGAAACAGGAATTTCTCTGGATGTATTTTAGAGCTTTTATTGAGTATTGTACAAATTATGAATGAATATATTTTATTTAGAAACATGTTATTGACAGAAATTTATCAATAATAATGTGGGTATTGTCAAGGGCCTGTCAATATTAATGTAATTATGATTAAGGGGATAACATGGATTTTAGCTATAATACCAAGTAACATCTCCTACATTGCTGCTATCAATATAAGCCATTATTATTGACTTGTTCTGAGACTCTCAGTATTAGATGTATTACCATTAGGCATATTTGTCAATGCGTACTGCCTACAAAAATTCTACATTCAAATTTACAGGTCTGTAAACCTTGTCAGCAGAAATACATGATTCCCAAATAACATCTAAGGTCTTATCTGTCCCACAACCTTCCTTGCTCCTGCCCCAAACACATACTTACACACACAGAAGCTGTATTACTCCAATTCTACTAATTTCTACAATGTCACGCTCCTCTAACTCTTCTAGTAATCAAAGAGGATGAGCTTGAATGTTCATTAGCCACTTCAGTTTTTAAAAAAACTTAAAAGGGAAACATCCATATAACCAACCTTAATTTAAAGGGTTGGGGACATTTATGCAAATTTAATTTTGTGATTGGAGATTGCTAAGCTTCTTACCCATATCCAAATATTTTATTTCCTTTGTGTAGTCAGATAGAGTTACTGTCTATTGTATTGAAATCAATACTAATAAATGGGACATGCATCAAAGGGATTTAGCAGGACAGCTATTCCCAGAACGCATTACCAATATGGGCATAAGAGAACAAGTTATCACTAAGTCTCATTAGGAATAGTGTGACTTTCTGCACAGTGAACAGGACTGGAAGTGAGAAACAACTGAGTTCAAATCTCACCTTTATCACTGACTTACTAAATGACTTTATGTATGTAACAGCTTTTAATTCCCTTCACTTCTTCCCCTTGCTTACCTCCTTTAGTTTAAAAAAGGAAGGGGGTTACCTTGTAAAGATGTTATGCTTCATTATTTTAAATCCTAATGTTCATTTTAAAATTATGCAGCTATGGCTGTTAAATTTGTTAAAAATTTAGAATGTCTAATATTCTTTCTTTTTCACAATTTTTTTTCACAATTCTGCCAGCTTATCTTGTTAAGTGTTTGTCAATAAGGCTATATTTTACAAATTACATTGGGCAGTAGATCTTTTGGTTAAAAATTAAGAGATAACATCAACATCTTTTATGTTTTATTAATCTTTTTGAAAACTATCAAAATACTTATTTTACTTTAAAAGTAGTAATTGCTGAGTCGTTTTGATCGTGTCTGACTCTTAATGACCTCATGGGGAGTTTTCTTGACAGAAATACTAGAGTGGTTTGCCACTTTCTTCTCCAGTTCATTTTACAGATGAGACACTGAGGCAAACAGGGTTAAATGAGGTCACAGCTAGTATGTGTCTGAGCTGTGCAACCTAACTGCCCCTCAAAAGTGGACATAACTGTTATTTTCACTGAATCTCTATGACAATTTTAATTCAACATCACATCTCACTTCTCTTTCTATAACTGCGAAACAGGAGAATCTTGAAAAAGAAGAAATATTGTAAAAATCATGCTTGAATAATCATAGAGCAAGTTTTTACTGTGTTCTAGTCTCAGCTCTGTCACTTTGGCATTCAATATAAGCAGTGTATGCCTCAGTCATTTCATCTGTAAAAGACGTACCTATCACCCTTGAAGACTTGAAATCTTTACATTCAGATCTCAAAAGGAGAAAAAAAGCCAAAGGCATTAAATAGTAAAACAGTTATTTTCACCTTCAGGAATATCTGATGGAAAGCATGGATAGAGGGAGGTTAAGAAACTACAGCATAGTAGTAGTAAAAATCAAAGAACAAATGAGACAAGTATGCATTGACAGGATTAGGTGATGAAGGAAAAGGAAGATCAGGTAAGAAATAAAGTCACCCCAAAAGACATTTAAGAGTATAAGGAAAACAGAAAGTATAGATATGCTCAAAAGATAAAAACAGACACATTGACATGGAACAAAAAAGAAGCTGTGGATAATGGAAGAAGGTGTTTTTTAAAAAACTTATTTAAATAATAGAACTCTTTCAAGAGCCAGAATAGTTACACATCCAGGGGCAAGGGCATGGGCTTGTGCCAGGATTCTAATCAAAGGATGAAGAAATAAGTCATTTAGAGGCACACGTCATAGCCTGAGAAGTAAACAGTAAGATTAAACTGTTAGAAAGGAAGTGCTCTAGAGCCTAATTACCCCACAGCTGAGTACTGCAAGACTTTTCAGGACTATTTAAGCAGCTGTCTTTGGCAGCAGTTTTCAATGGCATATAGGAGAAAGGCAAAATGACCAAAAATGAGACAAGAACTATTAATAATGAGAACTTAAAATGAGGAAAGGTAAAGAGCTAGAAATTGGAGACCATTGGCATTACTCAACATCATACAGAACTTATACTAGCATCAGGCTGCAAATACTGGTGAGAATAGAATATGGGATGATACACAAAATTTAAAGGTTTGCCATTAAGGAATGGAAAATGACTGGGAATTTTGGTTGTAATTAAGAAGACTACTGAACTTTTGGTTATTTAAACCATGACTTTCTCTCCAAAGAGAGATGCAAAAGTAGAATGGCAGAAAAACAAAGAAATGTGAAGATATTCTATGCTAACAAGAATCACATCACACCCTACAGTGGTCTTCAATGGGTCGATATTAAAATACATATATATAATATACATATATGTATTTTAATATATATGTTAACATACATAACATATTTTAATATATGTATGTATAATAAATGAACATGGTTTGTATATCATTCACAAGAAATCATTAGCACATGTGAAAGGAAGGAGTATAAAGAATAAAAAATGAAGATTAAGTCCAGTTTAGCACTCCAGCATGTATTATGGAGCCAATAAGAGAAAAAGTTAATAAATCAGTTGACTTGGGATGGTAAATGACCATTTGTCAGAGGATTCCTTTTCAGGTATGGGTTGGAATAGATGGTTCTCAGGATCACCCCTAATTCTAAACTATCAGGAAAATAAATATGGGGGGAGGGAGGGAGATGGATGGAGGAAGGGAGAGGGAAAGAGTGTGTGTGTGATTGAGTTCAGTATGGCACAGCACATAGAGCACTGGTCTGAGTAAGGAAAATGAGGTTCTAATCTTGGCTCTGCCACTAATCTGTGCCAGTTGTTGATCTGTATATGCCTAAATGTTTCTACCTGTATAAGGAGAAAGTTGCAGTAGATTATCATTAAGGTCCCTCCTGGTTTTATAGTTCTATGATTTTTGTATCTTATTACCTGCTTTATGAAATAATATTTCTAAGAGTGAGGCACATGAGAAAAAGGGATGATGTGGAAAGATGTACAAATGTAATAGAAACTGCTGAGGAGAGGGAGATCATACTTTAGAAGCTTTAATGCCACAAGGAACATGAAGATATTAAAGAAGAATTAAGTGTATAGATCATAAATCAAAAAATAAAAGTTCAGAATAGATAAAAAAGGGAGAGGATGAATGAGGAGAACAAGGAATCTCTTGTAGAAAAAAAGTATAGAAAAAGGACAATAAACCCTAAAAACAAAATAAATTGAAAAGCAGATGAAGGGGGATTTTGAACATACCACATAACTGAGAAGGGGAAACGAAAAGGAAGGAAGAAGGGGAAGAATTAAAATAAGTAAAAGAAAGAAAAACAAATTAGGAAAAACTACAAAATTGGAGAAAGGACTGACAAAGAGAAAGGCGTGGAAAAGGTGGGTAAGGAGTGATTGTGGGAATAGGGTTGCAGTAATGTAGATTAGGCAAAACTAATGGTAGAGCTAACCCTTCCTCCAGTCCAAAACCATCAATTAAAAAATATACGAGACACTAATAGAAGAAGATAGAAACATAACTCTCATAACTTTAAATATGAATGGACTGGGGGAGACAGATGCCACATGTGGCCTTCTAGGTCCTTGGCTGTGGCCTTTTGATTGGGTCCAAGTTTTACAGAACAAATCCTCTTATTAAGAGGATTTGTTCTGGGAAGTTTGGATTCAGTGCAAGGGCTGTACTTGAGGACCTAGAGGACCACATGTGGCCTTGAGGCTGCAGAGGTTCCCCGCCCCTGGCACAGGTGCTGGAGTAAGGAGGACCTGAGTTAAAATCCAACCTCAGACACTTACTGGATTGTGTGACCCTGGGCAAGTCATTTAATCTCAATTAATTGAGGGATTGATAAGTCCTATGACCCTCAATTGTAAATGGTCTAACAATATAATAACGGTGGGGGAAAGAAAGCCTTAATTTATGGTTTCAAGAAAGATAATACAAGAAAAGATATACATAGAATAAAAAGGAAAAGCTAGAACAAACTTACAATGCATTAAAAAGTAGGAGTTACAATCATATCAGACAAAGCAAAAACAAAAATTTACAATATAAAAGATAAATGAGAAATGAAAATTATGGTGAAATGAACCATAAACAAACCAACATTAACATTCAACTTATGTGTTCCAAATATTTAACATCATAAAGGAAAAGTAAACTGAATTACAAAAAGATATAGTAATATAATAATAGTAAGAGACTTTAACGTCTTTCTCTCAGATTTGGACAAACCTAACAAGATAAATGAAAGGGAAGATATAGAAAAGAACAAACTTAAAGATACTAATGCTAAAGACTTATAGTGTTTTCTACATGAGGTAATAAATGTATTTCTTAGCTCCACATGGAACTTCCACAAAAACTGAACATATACTAGGGCACAGAGATATTCCAAACAAATATGAAAAGAAAGAAAAAGCAAGCATGTCCTTTATGGACCGTAACACAATAAAAACAGTAATCAATTCAGAGAATACAACAAAAGATGCATATTCAAAGTTGAATAACAAAATCCTAAATAATGAATGATTCAAAGAAAAAATACAGAAATAATAATTATGTGAACAACAATAATAATGATGTAACAACATACTACAATTTCTGAACTGTAATTAAAATAGTTCTCAGGAAAAACATGTTCCCAAAAATATATTCGTAAAATATAAAAGGATGATTAAATAACTGAATATGTGTTTAAAAATAAGAAAGTCAATAAACAAAACAAGTAAAAGAGAGGAGAGATTGAAAATCACATGAAAAATAGAAAAACTGGATCTGAGATAACAGAAAATTTTTTAAAAATTCAACTTTTTGAAAATACTATCAAAATTGACAAATTTTTAGCCACTCAGATTAGAAAGAGGGCAAAAAGTCAAAACAACAAAACAGCAATGAATGAGGCCAAATCATAAGAAACCCAGAAGACATAAAAATAATCAGAACCTACAGCACACACTTATATAGTAAGAGAACTGCAAACAAAACAGAGGATTATCTTCAAAAACATAAAATAAAAAATTAACAAAAGACATATTAAGCAACCTAATAGAACAGGAAATACAACTAGGCATAAAGAAACTATGAGATAAAAGCGAAAAAAAACAACAAAAGCTTCTGTTTCTGATAAGCACACAGGAAAATTCTATCAAACTTTTAAAGAACAAATCAAAGATTGGTACAACCATATTGTTCTCAAAAACTGGGGGAAAAAAGCATTTTATTAGATTCTTTTTATAATAGCTAAGCTAGAGAGAGAAAAAAACAAACAAAAACTATAGACCAATATCATTAATAAAAAATACTGAGTTAAAAACTGAAAATAAAATCTTGAAAAACAGACTACAGCAATTCATCAAAGAAATCATTGTGATGAAGTTAGATTTATATACATAATGCAAAGATGGCACATAGTAGTTAAGACAAGATGTGGTGAAACAATTTGTAATTGTATCTGGGTTCTAAATAGTGGAAATAATGAATTCCCTGAAGTTGTTGCACTTAACTCAAATTTGTGATGCATGTAGTGCAGTGTAACCTCTGCAAAACCTCTGAAGGAGGTCAATGACAGAAAGATCCCTATTTTACCAAAACATTCACAAGAGCAACTGTTTATAGTACCAAATAACTGGAATCATGGCAGATGCCCGTTAACCAGGGAATGATTAAACAACTTGTGGTAAATGAACATAATGAAATACTAAAGATTAATAAATCAGAGAAACAGGAGAAAATTGATAAGAACTGATACAGAATGATGTAGGCAGGACTAGAAAATCACTATATATGAAGAATACAAAGTAAAGAATCAAAAATACAATGTAAAAGAATCAAACAAAAGTCAATGCTGTATAAGTTAACAGGCATTTATTAAGTGCCTACTCTATAACAGGAGCTGTGCTGGATATAATTATGATGATCAAACCTGACCGTTGAAAAGAGTAGAGAGAAAATAAATGCACCTTCCTCTCCCCCTCCATGGGGATAAGAAACATTGCACTGTCATACATGGCCAAATTATTAGTTTTGCTGGATTTTTTTTAACCTCTTCCTTTTTACGTTTCATTACAGGATGAATAGAAAAGTTATATTGTAAAAAGAATGATTATAAAAATAAAAGGTATCAACAGAAATAAAATTAATTTTAAAAAACTAGCCTATGTAATGTTGACGTAATTATCATATTGATTACTAAGTAATGAATTCTATTTTTAGAACCACAGAAACTCTTAAAGATTACAATGATCTAATGACCATAGTCTAATGAACTTCATAGTGTAGCAGGTAAATACCACATGTTCTGGAGTCCTTCCTTCTACTTTTCTATAGATAAGGAAGTGACTATCCCTCACTCTTAATTTCTCATTCAAAGCAATCAGAATTCCCTTACTTTAAGGAAGAAATCAGTGTAAAATGGGACCAGCAAAGAATTGCCTGACTGATGGGACTGAATACACTAGCTCGGGGTGGGTCACACTCTGGAAATAACCTTGCTTCATTCTAGAATCACCTGTCATTCAGTCATTCCTTGGACTCTATGACTGGAATCTGAACACTGACAGATTCATCCATCAGATTAATAGGAATTAATACTATTATGTTGTTGTCATTTCAGCGTGTCTATTTGTGACCCCATTTAGTATTTCCTTGACAAACATACTGATACAAAGATTCCTTCTCTAACTCATTTTACAGAAAAGGAAACTGAGGCAAATAGGGTTAAATGACTTTCCCAGGGTCATAGAACTAGTGTCTGGGGCCTTATTTGAACTCAAGTCTTCCTGACTACCAGTCCAATGCTCTATCCACAGTGCCACCTAGCTGACGAATATTAATAGAGCTAACAACTCATACCTACTATGTGCCAGGCAGGGCAGCTAGACAGCACAGTAGATAGTGCTGGGCCTGGAGTAAAGAAGCCTCATTTCTTCCTGAGTAGAAATCCTGCCTCAGACACTTACTAAACTATGTGACTCTGGGCAAGTCACTTAATCCTCTAGGCAAGAGTTCCTCATCTGTAAAATGTGCTGAAAAAAGAAATGGCCAAGTATCTTTGACAAGTAAACTCCAAACATGTACCAGGCATGGTGCTAAGTTCTTTACAAATATTATCTCATTTGAATTAAGTCATAGATATCTATAGGAATAATGATATATTGACAAAAAATTACAGATCCTTTAAGTACAAAATAGAAATTGTAAAGAAAGGTGTAGGGCAGGCAGGGTAAGACAGATAAAAGAACTCTGGATTCGGAGTCAAAGGTTGGACAAGTTACTTAATGGGCCCACAACTGTAAAATAAGGATAACATATTTATGGTACTTAACTCACATGACTATTGTGAGGTATATCAAGTCATTTGCAAATTGGAAAGCAATCAGTGTTGGTTATTATGTTATTATAAAATAAAACCAGGAAAATCTTCAAGTATTTGAAGGTCTGCAATGTGGAAGAAGGATTTGAGTCATTTTCTTTGGACCCAGGGGGCAATAACCAGAAACAGGTAGAAGTTGCACAGAGGCCAGTTTAGGGTTGATGATAAGAAAAACTTCCTAACAATGCAATCCAAAAGTAGAATGAGATGCTTCAGGAGGTAGTAGGTTCCTACTTTTTGGACGTCTAGAGGTCTTTAAGCAAGGCTGAATCTTTACTTCTGGGGAATGTCATAGAAGGGATTCTTTTTTGGCGTGAGACTAGAGGATTACCAAGGTCCGTTCCCCAACTCCCCACAGAATTTTGTGATTCTGGGAAACAATAGATAAACTATGACTTAAAAGAAAATGTCTGAAGGCTTTAACAGAGGTAATGGGAAAGGGAAGTAACACAGAATAAAGGTCTTAGAGAGGCTTTCCAGGACAAGAGAAATACTGAATTGTCTAAGTATGTTAAAGCCAGAAGAAGTACTGGCAAGAATCAATTGAATGATCAATCAATAAGCATTTATTAAGCACCTACTATACGTCAGACACTATGCTAGGTATGGGGGATACAAAGACAAAAGTGAAACAGTTCATACTCAAGGATTTTACATTTTATTAGGGAAGACAACTTATATATACATAAGTATGTAAAGAATGAATACAAAGTATAAGCAATCAAATTAAATGCAAAGTAGCTAGGTGGGAGGAGGGCATTAGTAAGTAACTGGGAACATGAAGAATCATGTGATAGTGCTTGTAGAGGGGACACTCAAATAGAGGAAAGAAAAAATGAGAGAAAGAAAATTCATCTTTAAAAGAAATTAATAAGTGACTTAAAAAGAAATTTTATAGTTTACCAATGAGTCAACAAGCATTTGTTAATTAAGGACTTGCTTTGTGCTAGGCAAAGAAAAGTGAAAAACAGTCCCTGCTCTTAAGAAGCTCTCAGTCCAAAGGGAGATGACATGCAAACAACTACACACATCAAGACATAAACAAAACAATCTTTGAGGCAAGGCACTAACGTTAAAAAGGGATTAGCAAAGGTTTCGCAGAGAAGGTAGGGTTTTAGCTGAGCCATGAAGGATGCCAGGGAAGCCAAGAATCAAAGACAAAGAGGGAGAGAATTCCAGACATGGACAGTCAGTGAAAATACACTATCGGGAGACAGATTATGTGAGGAACAAACAAGAGGACCATGTCACGGGACTGAAGACATGAGAGTGTGGTGCAAAATAATTATAAAGAATATATATAAATTATATATAATTATAAAGAATATATAATATCATTTACAGCAAAAAGCCTGTGACAAATAGATAGCACAGTAGGTAAAAGTACTTTGAAAAATTCTCTCTCATTATATAATGGCATTTATAGCTTGAAAGAATCTCAGAGAATCTGGTCTAACCTCTTCATTTAAGATGTTATCTTAGGTTCAGATAAGTTATTTGACCAGTCCAAGTTCATTTAACTAGACAGTCTTCCTTACTCCTAGCTACTCCCGGACTACCCTAATATTGTTCAGCTCTGGAAGAAGAAGGCTTTCTTGGGAAATTATCCACTAACTTTGCACATTTTTTTTCAAAACTCCATATTCTGCTCAAAATTTTCCAGCTTTAATCTCCTCCACTAAAAGTAAATGGTAATCAAGATAAAGTCGGAGAGAGTTTGCAAAGACAAAGAAAAAACAAATTAAAAACCTCTAACAAACAAAAGGGAAATGCCAATGATCCTCTGTCTAATTCACATCTTCCTTTAGTTTTATGATTAGAAAACTGTAGTGTACATTGTGGTCTTATTTTTCTGAAGTTTTCAGAAGTCAAGATTAGAAACTTCAACTGGATTGGCGTAAGACATACAATACACATGATTTTTCTGCCAAACTAAATGCTCACTTATCAAAATCTCTTTGGCTTTTCATTAGATATCATGTACGTAGCATTTTCAATACTAAGAGTTCAAAACAGTGGGGGCAAACAGAATCAAGACTCTTAACTCACTCAAAGTCCTAACACAAAGACCAGAGATACAAGTCAGTTGCAAAACCAACTTCAGCAGAATGTAAAACCACCAGTAAAATCTCTGGAAACAGTAAATTTCTAGTAAGACAGGGATCCATGAAAACAAAGCTGAGAGGTTTGGCAGACAAGTGATTTTATGTTTCCCTAAGGAACCATTTTTGCTATTCACCTGTGTCCCTAATATACTTTCATCTTGTGAAGATATTCTTTATTCTGTCTCACTTAGTGAAGTGACAGGAAAGCTATTTGCTTAGTTCCTCATCATCCCAGACCACACAGGGAAGTGAAAACATGGACACAGTAAGATGTGAAGGGAGAGAGGAAGGAAACTTTAGAATCCCAGGAGCCTGGCTCCAAATAGTAGTAAATAAAGCATGGCATAACCTATGAATAGCTTTCAAGATGATGTGAATAACTGTTATCTATTTTGCAGAAAGGTAAAACTGATGTAATGAAGTTACCATTTGACTAAAACCAGAAACCTTGGGTTACAGTTTTATTATCACCCACTGTTCTAGGCCTGTTTCCTCATTTGTAAAATGGGGGCATACTTGCACTTCCTAGATCATGGGGATAATATGAGGACCAAATGGATGGACATTTATTTTGCTTTCATTAAAGCTTTAAAATGGGATTTGGCTGGTTCCGACTCTTACTTCTACCTACCTCAAGGTTATGAGAAGTGTTTTGTAATTTATAACTGTCAGTTTCATTATAACTATTACAAATATTTTGTTGGTTAAAAAGTTAACAAAGTCAAAATTAATTTAGTAAAATTTAAAAGGTAGCAAAGTTAAAGTGAATTTGGGCCAACTCTCTGATGTTAATATTTATTTTGCAATTAAAAGGGGAAGGGAGAATTTTTTTTTTAAACTTTTACTAGTGAGGCCAAATTTTAAATTTAGAAATGTTTAAGAAATTGAAAAGGGTTGCGTGAGGTAGGTCATTTAGTCCAACATACCTATTTTACAGACAAGGAAACTGAGGCTCCCAAAAGTTAATAAACTCACGCAAAGTATTAAGGAACAGAGTCAGGATTCAAATTCAAAATACTATTACTGTACCAGCATGGATCATGTCATTGCCCTGCTATTTCCTCTTGGATGAAATGCAAACTTCTCTATTTGCCATTTAAGGCTCTTAATAATCTGACTCCAGCATACCTGTCATGGCTTATTATATATTATTTTTTTACACACCCTAAGATCCTGCAAAACTATTTTTGTATGTGTTCCAAGAAACTGACAGTGTCTGACACACAGTAATAAATGCTTTTGCTTTCATTCATTCATGCCTACTTGTAGTCCCTCCTACAAGTTATTCCATGTCCCAGCTCCAAGACTTTTCATCCTGTCTTCTGTACTTGGAATGCACTCCCTTTTCACTTTCACCTCTCAGAATCTCTAGCTTTCATCAAAGCTCAGCTCTAGAGCCATTTTTTTTTAACTTGAGATGCTTCCTGTTCTCCTTAGATGCTAGTTTTCTCCTCCCTGCCCTGACTTTTTACCTATTTTGTATGTACTTATTTGTGCACCAAATCCCCTCCCCTTCAAAAGTAAACTAGCCAAGTGTATTACACGTACTTATATGGGATCCTCCAGCATCCCTAAGACATAGGTGCTATTAAGATTTCACTTCATAGTTAAGTAGAGGGAGGCAGATAAGAGGTTCCATGACTTTTTCAAGGTCCCTCAACTAGCTCGCCCACATCTGCACTCTACACCACCTAGGTGGTTTTTTTTTTTTTGGTTTTTCTTTTGTGATTCCGTGGCTGTAACACAGTAGGAGCTTAATAAACACTTGTTAACTGATAGGGCGCTTTACGCCACTGCATGGAAACGTCTAAAGGTATTTTAAGAACGAGGCAGTCTTTCATAAATAGTGACATCCTGAATTACTAGACGGCTGCAAACTTCCTCCTCCCCCTTTATCAGAAGTCTTTTTCAGATAACTGGGCCCTCCGTAAGCCGGTTTCCAAGGCTAACTATCGTGACGCAGAAAAGCACCTCAAGTGGGCATGCTTGTTGCAGTGTTGGGAACGTGCTGCTGGGAAACAGAATCGGAGGAGCCTGGGGCTTCGTCGACCCCACTGGGACGCCGGCATTGTGACGGGGAGGCCTGGGCCGGAAGAGCCAACGACCCCTCTCCCCCCAGGGCCGGCGGGCCGGACTTCCTCCAGGAGGCCTCGGGCCCAAGCTCGGCGGGCTCCCGACGCGCTTCTCCGACCTCTCGGCCTCGGCCTCCGGCGCTGCGGGGGGCCGGGGAGCGCGCCGCAGCTTCCGCCCAGCTTCCTCTTCCCCGCCCCTCCGGAGGCTCGGGGCACTTGTGTTGGCTCCTACCTGGAACAGAGGAAGCCGGTCCGCGGGCCTAACCGCGCCAGCCCGAGCTCGCGGACCCGGGCCCCAAACGGGCAACGCCCCGAGCGAGGAAGGACGAGGCGATTGGCCTGCCGGCTGTCAATCACCGGCGCACACGCGCGGACCCCGAGGAGCCCACGCCGGCCGGAACGAGGGGGGAGAAACTGCGGTCCGGACGGAGCTTCTCGGAAACATTTTGTGGACGCTTCCCCTCCCACCCTCATTTACCCCCCACCCCCATTAGGCCGCCCTCGGCTCCCCGAGGGGCATACTTCCGGAACCTGGGCTTCCGGAGCGACTCAGGACCCGGAAGTAGCTGAAGCGAGGGGAGTACACACACCAGCCCACCCCCACACCTCCGCACCCACCTTCCCGTAACCCCCGCCCCCAACACTAGCCGCACCCCCGCCCTCGATCCTGATTTAGGTTGAGACGGGCGTCCAAAACGAACTAGGAAACGCACCGAGAAGAGCCGAAAACACAACGTGCACGTCCAGCGGCGCGGTGATTGGTCAGTCCGCCACGTGGAAGCAAAGAGGCGCTCTGATTGGCCAGTGATGTCACCGAAAGGCCGTCCCGCTCGTAGGACCCCGGCGCTCCTACGCGTCCCCTCCGTGGGGCGGCGTGTAGGGAGGAAGGAGCTAGGAAAAGTGGGCTAAAGTGGCGGGACTCGGGCAAGGAGCGGGAGTGAGGGCGGAGGAGGGCCAGGGGCCAGCGCCGATGGGGAATTCAGCCCCAGGGTTTAGAACTGGAAGGGGCTTGAGAGGGCGGGGTCACGGACTCAGCGTCCTGCGGGCTAAGACACCGCGTGGAGCAGAGGGGACCACGGAGCCGCTGGGCTGTGCGGGCGGAGAGCCCCCAGACCGCTCCCAGGCTGCTTCTGACCCGTGCAGCGCGGGCCCCCAAGAGCTCCGCTGAGGCCTTCGCCGGCCGGAGGGCAAGCCCCCCACTGTGTGCATGGCAGGATTTACGGGAAGCTCCGGCCCATTCTCCCTCGTGCCGGAGAGCTCAAATGACTTGCCCAAGGTCGCGCAGCCCTGAGTGGCAGCATCAGGCGTTGGAGCCGGGTTCTGTGTGTAACACCATACTGCCTTCTCCTTTTAGACCCCAGGAGCCTGCCCCTAGGGGAGCCATTGTACTACAGGTACCTCGGCCGTCAGCAAGCTCTCTTTTCCTCAGACAGTTGTAGCATTCACCTTTAGTGTGTCATTGGCGTTAGTACCGCCGTCCCGCCTCATTGATCCGCCTGCAGCCCTCAGCGCCGTTCGCAATGCCGAGGAGTGGGCGTTGCTGGAGAATGTGTTTCGTTGTCCCGCTCTGTATAAGTAGGAGTTTCAAACATGACGTCAAAGACGTGTCTAAAGCACCTGTTTGTGCCCTTTAAGACGCTGCTGGCCAGACTGGGGATTTACAGTGGGTATGGTTAGGTAAATATAACTGGAGTGAGGGGAGAAGCTGTGTATGAAAGCATAGTCAGGAGATAGAATGCTGAGCTTAGAAAATGGATGGATTGCTTGAATATGAAATAAGTCTGGAAACAGGTTGAGGACAGATTTTGAAGGTCCTCAAAAGCCAGGTTGAGTCTGTATTTTAACCTAGAGACAACTACTGAAGGTTTTTGAGAAAGGAAATGACATTAAACCTGTGCTTTAGGAAACTCATTGGCCACAAATCTTGTTTGTATTTGTATCCCCAACGTCTAGATGGTGCTTTGCTCGTCATAGGTGCTTAATAAATGTTTGCTGAATTAATTTTAAAATAAATTCCATCAGTTAAAAAGTTGGTTGTCAGCTAACTGGAAAACTCAGCTATCCAGAATGATTCATGCGGTAAGGTTTCCAGTTAGCTAAAATTTCCCTGTAGCTACATGTTCACTTATGTCGTTGCTGAATATGCAGAAGTCATCGGCTGTGTAATGGAATTTCAGATGAATTTATTTTGTTAAAGAGTATCAATTCATAGACAGGGAATAACCAGATAATGACAACCTGGGCATAACAATGAATCAAGCCCTTTAAGTAAGTGCTTTATCTTTAGAGATGGTAGTTGAGGTTATGAACCCATTTTTTAATACTTCTTTGTGCTCTTTTGTGTTTTTTTGCGTAAGTATTAAAGGGGTAGTCCTATTAGTAACTCATAATGTTTCTTCAAATGCATTTTCCTAGGAGTCTAAGCTGTATACGCTAATTTCTTACAAAATGAATCAAAAATTATTGTGGAATCCTGTGTGTCTGTGTGTCTGTGTATCTGTATCTGTGTATGTGTGTATCCTTGAAAAAGTGTTAGTAAAAGCAAAACTTACTTAGGTTTTATAATCATAGGGCAATTAATAATGTAAGATGGTTTTCCTTTTCAAGAAAAAATGATTTTTTGGGGGAAAACTTTATGCTGTTTTAACTGCTAATCCTTAAAGTGCTAAAATAATTTGAGCAATATTCATCTATGCTTAAGGCAGGATATATACAAATCACTAATTTAAGCAAATCAAATAGAAAGTTTTAGATCTTTTAATTTGTTTTAAATGGTTTCATTTATTTGCATAGTAGTAGAGACTGTAGGATTCATCTAACCTTTAAAATGAAGTTATATAAATACAATGTGGGAAAATGGATAGAATTCTAGACTTGGAGTCAGGTTCCTATCCTGTCTCAAAGTTCTGATACTTAACTGGCAATGCAAGGTAGATTTTCTGAGCCTCAGTGTCTTTTGCATCTTTAAAATGTGAATGATAATAGCTGCAGTACCTACCTCAAAAAGCTGCTGTGGAGTTCAAATGAGAGACTTATGTAAAATGCTTTATAAACTTCAAAGTTCCATATAAATATTGGTTATTATAATTTCTTATGATCCCTCCCAAGCTCATTTTCTATGAGTATTCTCAACAGTTGTTATGAGATTCAGTCCTAAATGTCAGAATAAACATCTGACTATCATAAAATGGAGAGGTTCTACTAGAATGAGCTCAGAGGTCCTCTCTGGCTCTATACCTGTAATCTCATCATCCCTTCATACTAGATTAATAATTATGGGATGTTGAGGATTCGTGAACCAATAGGAGCCACATAGAGAACCTGGATTTTTCATATCCCTAAATAAACAGAAAGAAAAACGTAAAGAATAAGCTATTTGTGTATGTACTTTGTTTTTCATATTAGCCTTATGGAAATACTTTTTTTTTTCAAATTAGGAACTCTGTATTTCCATATAAATAATTAGACATGTTTTAAAAATTTAATATGCTTCCTCTTGAAAACAGATTTCTGAAATGCATAAAGTTGTATTGAAAGAATAACAATTTTATGTGCTGTAATGATGGTTGCATTAACAACACACTGTAATAAACATATGCCAAAATAGTTCTTATTGTGATTATTGATTATTTATGTCTTAAATGACAATTTAAAATGGTCAAAACATCTTAATTATGGTTGTAAAATCTGAAAAATAATGAAATGAACCACTTAAAAATGTTTGATAAATACCCTTTAAAAACAAAAGTTACACTTATCTGAGGTGTGAAAAATGTATGTTAGACTTATGTAAAATAAAAAGAAAGCATTTTTGGTAGAAAAATTGATTATTTAGTTTTTTTGACTAATTATTCAAATCAGTTTCTCCCAGTTGAAATGAGACAGTGACACTATTTTAGATATGATTTTGAAAGGAAAGGAGTCAGATTATATGAAAATACAAACTCACATAAGATGTCAGCATGTGGAAAAACATGAATTTGTACCAAACTTTTTGCAATAAATATGATTCCTAAACACATTTATGGATGTAACTTTTAATATTTCACTTAAAATGCACACTCATTAATATCCCAAACTATACTTTAAAAATCATTAAAGGCAATTATTCAAAGCACATTAAGTATTTATACTGGTAACAAAAACATTGAAGACAAATCTTCATTAAACTTTTGGGTCTAAATTTGTTTAAGACAAAAAAAAACATGGAATAAATCTTACATCGCAGTAATCTCAAACATAGCATCTTATAGCAAACATCTCAAATATCTTTCAAGTGCACTGACCATTTAAATAAATAGGACTCAGCTACAAATCTATTTAATATGCTGGGTTTCAACTTTAGACAATTTATCCAAATTATTTACCTTATTTATTTATGCTAGATATTTATTTATACTTTCAATTCAGATTTAGTGTCCTTTTTTAGGGAATAATTGAATACAAGGAAAAGCTTCTACAGCTCATAGCTTAGCCAAAAGCAAGCAATAAAAACCAACAACCTTAGAAATGAACTTATTTAATAAGGATAGAAAGAAAATATATCATCTTCTTCGTCTTCTCTCTTGGTTTACCCCACATATAAAATCTTTTGTCAGACCTTTTGGTTTCTACCTTCTTAACATCTCTGTTATATGTCCCCTTTTTCTCTTACTGCTACTGCCCTGGTAATAGGACTTATCATCTTATACCATCACTTTTGGTTGATCTCTGCCTAAAGTCTTTCTCAAGTGTACTTTTTCCTCCACTCAGCTACTGAAATGATCTTCCTAATGTATAAGTCTAACCATGCCACACTCTTCAATAAGCTCCATTGGTTTTTTGTTTTCTTTAGAATTAAATAAAATGTGCTCTGTTTGTCATGCCCTATTTTTTCAGGCTTCTTACTCATTCCCCTCTATATATTATAGTTCAGAAACACTGGCACACTTGCTTTTCTTTACACGTGGGAGTCCATCTCCAGATTCACTAATTAACTGCCTTTTGACTAAGTGTCCCTTATGTCTAGACTCCTCCCTTCCTTACCTCTACCTCCTGGCTTCCCTGACTTTGTCCAAGACTTAGCTCAAAT
This sequence comes from Bettongia penicillata ogilbyi, assembly GCA_023548195.1. Lineage (NCBI taxonomy): Eukaryota > Metazoa > Chordata > Mammalia > Diprotodontia > Potoroidae > Bettongia > Bettongia penicillata. Next base: position 914,630 of record JAJHZJ010000958.1, on the reverse strand, counting down.
CCAGCCTTCGGCAGGAGATTTTCCCTGTCTCCGCGGTCTCCCCACCTCCTCTCTAGTACTAGTTTTCCCTGCTGATAGTCTTATTGACTGATATGTCTTGCATGCACATAGTTATTTCCTCTCTGATGAGAACGTAAACTGCTTAAAGGCCTAGGGATCTTGTTTTGTCTTTCCTTGTATCCTTAGCGCTTAGCACAGTGCTTGACAGTGTGATAAGTGCTCAGTAAATGCTTGCTGGCTGTCTAATTGTACTTTATTACTTTTTTCCAAGCTATGAAGCCGAGTGGTGTATGTCTTTTTATTCTTAAAATTTGAGTTTGAGAGCTTTGAGTCAAAGTAGTGTACTCCATGACCTAAGGCTCCCTGAAGGCCCTGAGCTCACAACCACAAAGGCAGATCCTGGGGGCTGACCCCCAAATGGTCATTATCTCAAATAGCTATTGGCTCCCTTTAACATTCCAGTTATTTCCTTTTTCCCATAGGGTCCAACATAGTCCTCCTAAGACTTGGACTGTTGCTCCTTTCTATACTGGCTGAGTAATTTACTGTAATATTTTAGGGTAAGAAGGTCTAGACCTTTTGCATTATCCCTCTGTACCCAACTCCAGTCCTTATGGCTTTGTTCTTCAAGGAAGATACTTTTTTTGAAAGCTATAGTCAGAACTTCTGTTTCTAGGTTTGATGACTGAACTCTTAAACTTTGTAAATTTTGAATTTGAGGCCACTCAAAAGTTATGTACCTTGATCAAAAAGTTTCCCCAAAATAATGGCTTTATACTAGATAATACTGAAGTAGTTTCTAGTTTATATGATGATAAAAATCAAGCCTTAAATAGTGGAAAAGCTGAAATCATTGACTTGTTATCTCTTGCTTAATCCCAAGTAATCAGTAATAGTTTGCCATAATATTTCAGAATTGGAAGGAACCCTGAAGATACCTTGTTCAACCTATAGCCAAAGGAAATCGATCATCTCTCTATATTATTTGCCTAATTTGTACCATGTTTTATTGGGTTGCTAGTGTGGTAGCTACTTCAGGGTCTAGGGTACCAGGTTTTTGTACTGCTAACATGGCTCAGAAGCCTCCTAGCCATCTTTTAGCAAAGGCATATTAAAAAAGAGCAGCTCAAGACGTTTCTTCCCCTGTTCCACTACCTCCACCTTCCTCTGAAAACAAACAAATAAACCTGGGAGGGAATACCCTTTACAAAGTACAAGTAGCATTCACAGGGAGAGTCAGCACAGAGTATAATAATATTGAGGCTCGTGTTAGAGAACATTCATAGCCAACGCTACTTGATCTTCTAGCACTCTTGATTCTATAGACAGCTTTCTTCTCTGCTGCTGCAGGTCACACTTCTCAAAGCTGCTTCTTCCTTAGAGTATCCATGTCTTTCCAGAGTGTCTGTCTCTGTTCCTTCAGTTATGTTTCTCAATCTGAGTTTCTGCCTGTTGGATAGGATGGCCTATTTTATATGAGCAGTTGTGTTACTGGATGCTACAACTAGATTTCACAACAGACAGTGAAACAAGGAAAAGGGAGAAAAGAGAGATTTTCCCCTTAGCATTGTAGGTATCTTCCTCCAAAATCAGCTCCTGACCTGCACTCTCTTAAACTGTTGAACTATAAAATTCCTGAATTGCTGTCTATCTGCAGGGCGCTTGGCTATTTATAGCCCCAATGGGGTGGCTAACTTTTAGCCCACCCAATCTTGTTACCCTTTCTCACTCAGAGAGAACAGTTTGTACTTTGGAAAGGGGTCACTGGAATTTAACACCTTATTACCACATCAACACTCTTTCCTTCTCCTACATCCCATGACTAAATCAACTGAGCCAGAAAGAGAGAGAAAGAGAGTATGGGAAAGAAAATCTCCCTCTCCTTTACAAGAATTCCCTTTATTTAATTCTCTTCAAATTCCTTATTCAATTTGTGTATAAAGACTACCCAGGAGTGATAGCTTACTACCTTCCAAGGTAACACACCCCACTTTTGGGTTGCTGTAATTTTAGGAAGATTTTTCTTTATATAAAACCAAAATTTGTCCCTTTATAACCTCTGCACATGGTTCCTATAAGTCTTAACCTTCCTCCGCATGACAACTTTTCAAATATTTGAAGACAGTTTTTCTTCCTGAATCTTCTAGTCTCCAGACAAAACATGATCTGTTCCTTCATCCAATCCTTATAGTAGCATGATTTGACTCTTCATTATCTCTGACTTCAAACTACTGTGGAATAAATATGGCTTCAACTGCTCAGCAGGCTAGAGGCCCCCAAGGCCTCAAGTTAGATTTTGTTGGTGCCCCTTCATTTCTAGTTGCCTTACTTGTAAATTAGCACCTATTCTTGAATCTGGATAGTTTCATAATTTGTAGAAAAAGAAAAGGAAAAGGAACTTTCCCCATCCCTCTTAAGTAAATGAATTTGAGTATAATTTTAAAACTATTTATTTATAAACTCTCCATATATATTTTTGATATTTTCATTGTGTCCTTTTGTTAAGAATGTTGTAGAAGGAAATTTGTTCAAGTATGACATGGGTTGGACTGGATAGCCTTTAGAGTCCCTCCTAATGCTAAAATTCAGCGTTTATTGTTAAATTAGAGTTTCATGGAGAGGAAGGGAAGATATGTGCAGCAATAATTAATTCCGATAACTCAGATGACATTAACTCCAGGATCTTCTTTAGCCAGGAAGTATAGCTTCCTCTCTGGAGAATTGTAGTGCCTATCAGCAAAAGCCGTACTCTAAAAGAGCTTCTGAAAGCTTTTTAAGTGCAATTGAATAGGTATGAATAGTAGATAATCACTTTGGCACATACATCAGAGATTATTTACATCAGGACTATTCTATTGTCAGAAGAGGGAGAGTAATTATTTAAGGGGTATGTGTGTGTGTGTATATATATATATATATGTGTGTGTGTGTATACATACATACATATACATACACACATATATATACACAAATATACACACATACATACTTATGTATGTATGTATATATGTATGGGATAAAACTAAGTCTTTAGGAAATCATCCAGACTAGGGATGACTTGGAAATCAGTTTTGTTTTTATATGTATTCTTAAATACACATAAATATAAATATTGGATTATTGATTGATCCTTAATATCACTTGGACTCTTGCTGCCACTCCAGTCCTTTTACATCTCTCCTCCTGGCTCCCTGCAAAGCCTTTCTACTGTCCTTATCTTTGATTTTACTTTAATCTCCTTACTCTCAGATGATCACTTTATTTCTTAATTTACTAAAAAAAAGTTAAGGATAGTATTTAGGGGTATAAGTTTAGACTTATTTGCAAACACTCTTTTCCATGTATATATTTTTACTGTTTTCATTGCGTATGGATGACCTTTTTGGTTGAAAATGCTGTAGAAGTAATTCTTGTTCAAGAATCATCCCTAGCCTAGATGATTTCCTAAGGACTCCGTTATCTTTGGTTTCTGAGTTAAGTCCTTTAGCTTTTAATGATCTAATTAATGCCTCTCTATGACTCTGAAAATATTATAGCCTCCTAAGGATTGTAGAGACTAAGAATGACCTTCAGCAAAGTGTTAAGAAAGATAAGATGGTATAGTAGTCTCAGAGCAGAATTGATTGAGTACCTGGGTTTAAGTGCAATCTTTGCTACTAACCAACAATCACGACTTGCAGAAAAAAAGAAATAGCAGATGAAGATGCAGAAGTTTTTAGGTATGAAGCGGGGAGGGAACTGGAGGACTATAACATTGAATAACCTTGACTTTCTTAGTAAAGAAAGAAATGAGATGTTCTTCTGAGAGTAGGGATTAAATTGAGTTTGACAAGGACAGTAGAAAAGGTTGGAAACAATCATTGTAGGGAAACAGTAGGAGATGAATATAAGGATTTTGGAGTAGCAGTGAGGTTCTAAGTGCTATTAGTCGTCAGTCGATAAACATTTATTAAGTGCCTACTATGTGCCAATCATATAAGCAAGCACTAGGGATGCAAAGAAAGGCAAAAGAAAGTGTCTGCTCTAGACGAATTAAATTCTAAAGGATGACTGTTCACAAACTATACAAAATAAATAGGAAATTATCATCCTAGGAAAGGCTTCCTCTAGAATGTGGGATTTTAGTGGGCACCTGAAGGAAGCAGAGATGTGGAGGGAGAGCATTCTCAGCATGGGGACTAGTCAGAGAAAATGACAGTGAGGAGATGCAATACTTTGTTCAAGGAACAGCAAGGAGGCCTGTGTCACTGAATTATGTGGCAGGGTACAAGAAGACTGGAAAGGGGTTTGTGTGTGTGTGTGCAGCCAAGTCTAGAGAGGTTTAGATTTAGATGCTTGACAATCCTCCAAATTTAAAGTGAGACACCATTTTGGCAATCGTAACACCAGTTTCCTGATGCTTTGCTGTATGAGACTTATTCTCTCGTCAGTAGCTTGCATAGCTTGCATTAGACTAGAGTTTTGTTTTTTTTTAATTGGTCTGTTCATTGTCTCTAACTGGTGGGAAATGAAAGGGCCTCCTTCACTGTTCCCCAGCAACTCTCTCTGAAGAACAATTATGTCTCTGTCTCTTGAAAGACAAATGGAACTTCCTCTCCTCATTTCTAACCAAGAGCATATTGGTCACATCAGAGAAAGATTTGGCAGTATCTTGATTTTCGTTTTTATTAAGGAGAAGAGGGTACAGATAAGTAATAAGAATAAATATCAGAGAGTTGGTGCAGACACTTGCTAGCTAAGTGAACTTGGGAAAGTCACTGAACTTCTCTCAGTCAATTTCCTCATCTGGAAAATGGGAAAATAATAGCACCCACCTCACAGTGTTCTAAAGTTGTTCTAAAGGTCAGCTGGGATGTTATATCTAAAATACTTAGCAAACCTTAAAGTGATATATAAATGTTATCTATTATGATTATGAGAAACAATTGAGGAACAAAACTTAAAAAAGAAGAGCTACTTATGTAGCCCTCAGCAGGGAACAGTCATCTTCTTCCCCTTAGCTTTTAATGAAGTCTTTTTTAAGGTGCTAAGCAGTGGAGAACAAAGTTCCCTCAGGCTGCTTCTGCTTTTCAGCTTCATCTGTGTGCCACACCTGTTCATCCGATGGATGAAGGTTCTACGCTCAGCTTCTGGTCATCATTGCGTACAACAAGAAGGAGTCATGCTCCTGTGCCACTCTTGCTGTAGTGGGCCCTGGAGGGGCCCGCTGGATGGATGCTCTTTCTTTTTACCAGAATATTCTCCCTCAGTCAGTTTCATGTCACTATAATTGGTAAATTCTAAGAAGAATCGTTGGGATTTACCCTAGCCATTTCAAGAGTCTGAAAACCCTCACAACACAGGTGCTATTCCCTAAAATAACTGTCTTCTAATTTGCTGAACTTCAGCAAGTATTGGAAAATTAGAATGTTTTAGGAACAATTTTAAGAAACAATTTACTATACTTTTTAAAAAGTAAATTTTTGCTGATACCTTTTGTTTCTACATAACTTAGATTTCCGTATATCCCTTTTCTGTTCTTTCTAGATACCCACCTTTATAAAACAGAATAAAGAAAACAGAAAAATGTCAGTGAGAATAACTAATTAATCAAAAATAGTCTGATACTATATTCTGTGTTCTATACCTGCAGTCCTTCAGTTTGGGAAAAAAATTGGGCAAGATATCTTCAAATCACTGATCATAAAAGAACTCTTCATCAAGAACTTCTGTTCTAGCTTTAGTTCTTCAATTAACTAGCTGTGTGACTTTAGCCAGCCGATTTAAGTTTTGGGAGGGGCCTCATTTTTCTCATCTGTGAAATGAGAAGCTGGACTAAATGATATTCAAGGTCTTTTACTGGCTATCTGCACCTCGCAGAATTGTCTTCAGTCACATTGCTTCTCTGGTTATTCATGTCAGATACTATTCATCTATGTGATCTTTGATATTTTACTTCCAACACTCTGGGTTCAGTTTCTTCATCTGTAAAATGAAGGGGTTGTATTGTATTATTTCTAACATCTCTACCACTATAAATCCTGTGATTTAGTGACCAGCTAATTTCATAATTACCATTACAAAAAGCCATATTTCTAGAGAGAAAAAAAAGAGGTGTCAGTTTTGCTTTTCATTAACTTTCAAAACTAAGACTGGTCAATTAAGCTATTGAAAATTAGAATGTGTAGAGAAGTAGATTGCCATTGAACCACCTCATTTCTTTACCCTTTAAAAGTAATTTAAAAAAAAATCAGGATAAAGGAGAAAAAACTGTTATAAAAAGTACTGTTACCCCAATAGATTGCCCTGGTGATTGATTGTATTTTCTCCCAAGAGTTGAAGAAGGGGAGAGAACATTAGGGTTGATTGCATCAAAAGTGTGACACAAATGAAAGAATCAAGAAATCTCACATCTGCACAGAAGTCAGTTAATAAATCAAAAGCATGTTCTTAACTACGTCAGATGTTTCTTTGGAATGGCATATGGTGTAATTCCAATATACTCTATATTCAGATACCTAACAGGCTGTCTTGTTTCTTTCCACTAGCCCCAAATCTAGCAGCACACATGTTTATAAGGCTGGCAAAATGTCTCAGTTTTATTTTATACCCTGTTGGATACTTCTGAGAGGATTGTTGTATTTTTATCCATAAAACCTTAAAGTGAAGAATTAGGCAAAATGTTGGCAGCAGTGAACACAAATTGCTACAATACCCTATTTTTAAAACTGCTCATAATTTCCACTAAGCAGTTGCTTTTGACCTACAATTTACCAAGTTTGCTTTCTTCCCAAAATTCAAAAGAAAATCTTGTGGATGTAAATCTGTGTAGTACTTAGGCAATTGAGATTCAGAAAAATAAACCTTTTCTATGATTTAAACCAAAACCAAAGCCCTCAAAATAATAATTAAACATAACTTAACTGTCCTTTGCTGTCAAAGGCAAATAAGCTCCATCACTAATAGTAGCTGAAACTTATGTTGTAACTTACAAAGCTGAAGAATACTTATATGCCATGAATTTCACAGTTCAACAGTCTTAAAAGTCCAGATCATCAAAGATTCCGGTCTGTTTTAGGTATATGTTTATGGCAAAAAAGAGATAAATGCTGTTCTGCAACAGAAAGAAATCTAAAGATTCTTCAGCATCATGGTTATTCTCATTCAAGATACTTTAATGGCTTGTCTTCTCCTTTAAAGTTACCATATGGTCAGGCTGGTGAGACCAGTTGGGGAACAGAAATTTATATCTTAGCATCCAAAATTTGTCTTGGGGATAACAAGCTGAAGCCATGTTCCCCAACTCCTTTACTCTTCTCTGTCCACCCTTTTCATCCCTGCTTCTAGGCTGATGCAGAAAGCATAGGAGAGATGGTCTTACTAAGGGAATCGTGAAGAGCTTTAGAGGGGTCAATTGTTATGGAAACTAGAGGAAAGAAAACGTAAAGGCAATGAAACCAAGGAAGCATGGGTATTATCTCCCACTCAGCCTTCCAGTTCCAACCAGCCAACCAGATCAGCAAATACAACAATGTGGAAAACTTTTTTTTTCAAAATAAAAATCTTCATCTGACAGACTTGGTCATAATCAAGTTGATTGGGGTTTAGTGTATAGGCAGAAAGATAGTGACATCAACTGCTGCTATGGCAGAAATAAGTATACTGTTAGCGTGTGGCCCCCAATGAATTTGTTAGATATACTGTTTCTTTAAGGTCTTTTTCATATGGAAGTTAATGATGAAAAAGGTCAGAAAAAGTGATTTTTGTGCAAAAGAAGAAATTTATATTAATTGCCAAAGTATTGGGTTATTGTCACTGTTATGGATAAAAAAGTTGGTACCAAATATTGAATAGAAAAAGAACTTTCCTTAATATAACTACCAAAATATATGAATGAAGAAAAGTATCATCAGGTGGGATTGGGATAGTTTTGGAGGAAAACAATGATGTGTGGCATAGATCTGAGCACTTGGACCACCTCCTCATATCCCAGCCACCATGATAAGTGCTTTACAAATACTATTTCATTTCATCCTCATGGTAACCCTGGGAGGTAGGTGCTAGTACTATTCTCATTTTATAGTTGAGGTAACTGAGTCAGGCAGAGGTTAAATGACTCGTTCAAGGTTACACAGCAACTGTGCTGTTTAAAAAGTTCAAGAGATAGTTTTGAGGTAATTAATAATTTTATTAATATTACTGCCATATTATTAATAAAAAGATCAGTGACACTCTTGAATGCCAAAGACCCCTCATGGAACCCACTCAATGCTTAAATGCACTTGGAAAGGTGAGTGTTCCCAAGGGTGGCCAAGACACTCTAATTGGTTGATAAGTAATGAGAGAGAATCAATTCTAATAATGATTATAAGTAATGAGAGGTGAACCTATTCTAATGAGGGGCTGGGTGACTTGACTTTGATTATGTTATTTATTTCCTAATCACCCAGACCTTGGGCAATTTAGACAAAGGTTTTATATTTTCCACCCAACCCTGAGTACAACACAATGGGCTGGAGTTTCACCTTAGATTAAATTCCTTATAAGGTTGAATGAGGTAACAAACCTTGAATGAGGAGAATGTTAATCCTATCTACTATCATCAGTCCTGTCCTTCAGAGACTGAACCTTGATTATACAGCAAAAGGGGAAAACTCTGGATCTCCCCAAATCATTGGCTATTAATCATTCCTCTCACTTAACAAGTGTCTGATACTGAATTTGAATGCACGTCTTCCTGAATCTGGGCCCAGCACTGCATGCACTGCAGTAACTTGGTAGTCCAACTCAGAGAAAAATATTACCAGAGAAATGTAAGTTTGAAGAGTTTCAAGGGTTAAGAGAGACTGCTATGGTGAGAACTATAGAACTGCAAAGCCTCATGGTAAGTTAGTTAAACTTCATATAATTGTTTTATTACTAAAGAAGGTAAAACTGATAGAACCCTGGCTGAAATTGTCTGAAAGTTAGGTTTCTCTAGCCTATTTTGTTATTACTAACCTGTGAAGAATCCCAGGGAATTCTCTGATACTTTTAAGGGAATTAGGGGATCTAGAATCTCTGCTATTGGCTGTAACTCTCACCAATGGGTTCCCTCAGTTGTAGAGGGTGATCACCTGAACCCTGGTACCATTAACCACCAGTAATTGGATTAATTTTTACACAGAAATATTTACTTCAAAAGATATAAACTGAACTAACATGTGGGATGCACAACCCTCACCTCCCACCCTCCAGCTACTTCAGACCACTTCAGTCTCTGGTGAGGAGAAGGTCTCTTCCCTTTTCATCTGCAGCCCTGTTTGATTTGAACTCCACAGAACAGAGACATGATGCCCCTGTGCCAGGTATCACCTGGTGTGCCACCCTTACCCTGACTTTTTCAACTTTTTGCGTATTATCTTCTCCCACTATGTTGTACGCTCTTAGAGGGAACTGTCTTTCTTATTTGTAGACTGGACATTTAGTGAACATTTACTGAATCAAATCGAAGAAGGGGATTAGGTTCTTAGCTTAGCTAGGTTCCCATGCAGGACAGTCTGAGTTCTGAGTTCACAATGTCCCTGGGACTCTAAGGATTGCAGGCAGGGTGGTGCAATCAGCCAAGGTGGCATGGAAGCCCTGAGAAACCAGAGTAACTGGGACTCAAGACCCAAAGGCTATTTCTTGAGGCCAGTATGAGAGAAAGACAGAGAGAAGAGAAAAGGTAAGTTCTTCCTCCTGTTTGATTCATGGTGCCCATGCATCTTTCTTCACCCTCTAGACATAGCAGATCAAAGTGGATAAAAAGAAAGGAACAGAAATAGATTAGCAGTAGAAGAGAGAGGGAGGGACTTTGTCTTACTAGTTTTAAGGTCTTGGTCAGCTAATCAAAGAGGTACCAAAACCAGAGTCACACTGGGCAACCTGGATGTTTTTCAAGAGCCCCTGAAGGACATCTCCATGTAAGGTGAATTGGGCATGCCTGGACATACCTGGGTTACACAATTCCCCTGTTTGAAATTTGCTATACCTTAAAAATGTACAGGGATGGATTTTTTTAAACACTACCCATGTCCCAATTTCAGAACAGTTGTCTATGGTCTCTGAGGAGGCATAATTAATGCCCTTTCACTTACTTCCCCAGTGCCATATAGTAATGTCTCAAAGCAGTCAGTGTTACATTATATTCAATCCTGCTTGTACAGAGAAAATCACAATTATCTCCAAATGCAAAGTTTTGCGGATTTACAAAACAGGGAACATTGAACATTTCACGGTGTTCCCACCAAAAGCCAACATAACAAGGTAACAGTATTACGTCTAAAAAACCCAATGTACACAACTTAATTTGAAAGTATTCTATTGTTAAAAAAAATGCTAGCCATCATCTGGGCCTTCAGCAAGGCCTAATCTTTTTGCCAGTGGAAGGCCTCGGTGTGGTTGGCTGCTGACTGATCAGGGTGGTGCTTGCTGAAGGTTGCTGTGGCTGTGACAGCTTCTTGAAATAAGACAACCATAATGTTCACCCGGTTCATTGGCCTAATGTCAATATTGTTAAAAATTCAATATTCAATCAGGGAATAGGGAGGCCTGGGGCGGGGCGGGGAGGAATGGCCAGCCTGTGGAGCAGTTGGAACACTTACAACCTTCATTGATTAAGCTCCCAATTTTGTGTGGGTGCATTTTGTGGTGCCCTAAAACAATTACAATAGTAATATCAAAGATAACTGTTAATAGATCACCATAACAGATATAATACTGATGGAAGAGTTTGAAAGAAAATTTCCAAAATGTGATACAGAGACACAATATGAACACATGCAGTTGAAAAAGTAGTGCTGATAGATGCAGGGTTGCCACAAAACAGTATCTGCAAAGCGCAGTAAAGAGAAGGGCAGTAAAACGAGGTATGCCTGCACCTATTTCTCTTCAACTGGGTTACTTAGACCTTCAGAGATTTGGGATGTAATCCTATGGTTTGTTCTATGTCTGGGAATTTAGACCTGCTAGTGTGAGAACGGGGTGGTGCATCAAGCCAAATCCAAAGTGAAGTGGGTTGTTTGACACACTTAGGTGACAGGTGCAAGATCCCAGCCCTTTGCAATGTGAGAGTTGACTGTTCCCCACAGTTATCAGCATTTAACTGTCTTTATGCTATGGGAGCATTTAAACAGACCTCGGAACATCCAATCTGTGCCTTGTTACAAAAGCTACTTTTATTTCTTTAACACCTCCTACCCCCTTCCCTCGCTGTGATTTTTTTCATGTCTCCCAAGAAGAGACTATGAAACATTTGAATTAATTTATTACTTGATTATTTAAATCTATTATTTGCAGACCCTCTATCACCTTTTCTTCCGTTCTGTACCATTGTTGAAGAAGCATAAAAGGACTGTGCAGGACCGAGCAAAATTGTGTATTTTTCTTTGTTTCATAGGTTGCCTTGGCCAAAGAATTTGTCACTTAGTGTAAAATCTTTGGTTATAAGCCTTTCTGTACCTAATTAGGCTGCTTTTCAGATAACAGACATACAGTCTATGACTAGGACCATATTTGGTAATTAATAAAATGTGGTAAGAACTCTAAAGTCATGACTTTGAGCTTCTTGCAACTTGTTGGGGGTGATTGAATTTGTCCCCTACCTAAGTGCACATTTAAGAATCTTTTAGATGGTAAATCCTGTTGTTGTGGTATTTATTACGATTTTCAGTCAAAGGCTTCAGAGATATGAATTCAACAATGTTTTTGGATTAATCCATTCCAGTAGGATTCACACTCAGGAAATGTTGACATTCTGTCTAAATCTTTTCAGCTGCAATGTAAATTTAAGTTTGATTTATCTTTAATATTGATGTAGGATGATTGCTGGTCATCAAAATATTATATAACTCCATGATCAAATTCTGTTCAAACTCCAAGACAAATTCTATTCAGAAAACTCATTTCTTTTTTAAAATCCATATAATTTCATTATCTTCAGCTTCACAATCTTCATTATCTTAAAATCTTCATTTTATCTTATCTTTTATTCTCGAATTATTTTTTTTCTATTGTTTTCCTTTGGACCTCCTTTTCCATCAGCTGTTTATAAATAAAGTCTAAAGTAATGATTATTCATTGTGACTTTGAATAGCAATGGGTTTAGTATGAGAATTACTATTAAATGATCTATGTTTTCTTTATGTACACATGCACTTACATTTGTATTCTCCCCTGAAGTCCTATTCATGTTCTTGAAGTGACCCTGGGTTTTCACAGGCTATGTTACTAGTATACAAGCTCTGGCAGTCCCTGCCAAGCCAGAGGGGCTTTACTTATGGTCCTGGCAATGACTCCTGTAACTGTTATGCAAAGGTCAGCTTATCTAAGTTGGAAAGGCTTATCTTCAGAACTTTGAGTAACAGTAAATATGTAAAAGTGCAAAAATGTGCAGGAGAAGCTGAAATCTCTTGCAGTAAAGACAACATTTATACCTATAAAATTACAGGTTTTATAGGAGTACCCTTTAAGTATAGGTACATATGTACACCCAAAGAAAGGAGCAAAAACACTTGGTGTTAAGCTTACCTAGCAGTTGATACTCAAATGATTGTAATAAAAAGCCTGATTGTATCTTACACACCAAGATTCATTGTTAAGAATAAATTTAATTTAATTCAGCATGTAAAGTACCCATGGTATGTAAGGCACTGTACTGGGTTCTGGGAGATATGAAGACAAAATTTCCAAAATGATCCCTGACCTCAAAGAGCTTAAGTTCTTCTGGAAGCATAAAACAACTTACTATAGATAAGTACATGCAAGATAATTTTAAGAGGAAGAGAGGACTAATAAGAAGGAAGATTAAGAAAGGAACCTGAGCTTAGTTTTGAAAGGATTCTTAGATGCAGAGTTTAGGAGGGAATGTATTTCAGACACTGGAGAGTTAGACAAGATTTTCCAAACTAAATCAATATATATGTTAATATTCAGTGATCTGAATAAAAACTATAAATAGGGGAAGACATGTAAAACTGTTGGAAAACATTGTCAAGAATTAGGAAATGAAAGTATAGACTTACTATAGATCACTTAGATACCTGATGCCTGAAAAACATGACTACTTTCTGGAAGGACAGAATTGAAAGGCATTTGGCATAGTAAAATTAAATAGTCTTTCAAATGAAATGGATGAAATCCTAATAGACAGGAAATGACCAATTGTAGACTTGCAGTATTTTAGAATCAGATGTCTGTGTCCAGTCAGGTTATCAACTGATTACAGATTACAAAAGAGGAAAAAAAGGGAGGTCTATGCGTATGATTATTGTAACTCCAATTCAATCCATTAAACAACTTATTTATTCTGCAAAATGAAAATTAGTAAAAATAGATATTAACTTAAAAAATCTTTTCTTATGGAAATATAATAAAATGTAAAACAGTTGCCATAATGAGGAGTCTAAAAGATCCCAGAAACTACTTTAGCCTATAAAGACTTAAATCTGCTTACAAATGGGAGAGGCCTAGTAACAAAATATAATATTTTAGGAAGAAGAATACAAGTATTGATTGAGTTGTCCTATTGTGTGCCAGACACTATGAAAATATTATGTCATGTGATCTAACAATAAATCTGCACGGTAGGTACTATTATTATCCCTATTTTGCAATTGAGGAAACTGAGGCAGATAGAGGTTAAATGACATACCCAAGATCACAGGCCAAATTTGAACTCAAATCTTAACAGGTCTAGTGCTGTATTCACTATGTAAAGTAGTTGGCTCTATTTTAAAGGAAGATGACCATAGCCAATGAAAAATTTTATCTCAAGAAACAATGAAAACAATGAAATGCAGGTCCTTCCCTTCAGGAGCTGATAATCTAATGGGAGAAAACAATTCTTAAAAGAAAACAGAAGGGAAGGGGTAAGGGAAGACAAAGGGGTACCTGAAATGGAGAAGTAATATTCCATGGAATGAAAACTGTGCAGAGCTGCTCATGGAAAATGGAGAGTTAACTGGAAAGTTTTGAAAGTTCTGAGCCATCTATAAGGGAAGGCATTGAGTGTTTATTGTTCCAGTTCTTCCATCCAAGGGAGAGGTAGCTTTCAAACTTGAGTTTCAAAAACTAAGTCAATCAGCATGGTGGTGAGATTTCAGATGATCAGTTTAACAGTATCAATGAGAAACTGGCTCCCTTGCCTTCGGGGATATCATATTCCAAACCCTCTGATTCTTTAACATGGAAGCTGCTGAATCTTGAGGTATCCTGACTATGGTTCCATGATATATGAACTTTTTTTCTTTCTGGTTGCTTGCTATATTTTCTCTCATGGGACTTTTCATTTTGGAATCTTTTTCAGGAGGCTATTGATGTATCCTTTCCATTTTATTTTACCCTTTGGATCTTGTTTTATAGTTTCTTGAAATTTGATGTCTAGGCTCTTTTTATTTGATTATGACTTTCAGGTAGTTCACCAATTCTTAAATTCTCTTTCCTTGAACTATTTTCAAGGTTAGTTTCTTCCCACTGAAATATTTCCACATTTTCATCTATTTTTTCATCCTTTTAACTTTGTTTTATTGTCTTGCTGTCTCATGGAGTCATTCATTTTTACTTGCCCAATTCTTATTTTTAAGGAATTATTTTCTTCAGTAAGGTTTTATACTTCTTTCCCCATTTGATCAATTATGCTTTTTAAGGAGTTCTTTTCTTCAGTGAATTTTTGTACCTTCTTTTCCATCACCCATTCTACTGTTTAAAGAGTTCTTTTATTTAGTCAAGTTTTATGCCTCTTTTGCCATTAGACCAATTCTGTTTTTTAAGTTGTTATTTTTGTCAGAATTTTTTATTTCTCTTTTTCCAAGCTGTTAATTCCCTTTTTTGTAATTTTCTTCCATCACTCTCATTTCTTTTCCCAATTTTCCTCTAATACTTTTATCTCTTTCTTTAATTATTCCAGGAATTCTTGTTGGGCTCGCATGCAATGAGTATTTTTCTTTGAGGTTTTGCTTGTAGCTGTTTTTACATTGTTGTCTTCTTCTGAGTTCATATCTTGGTCTTCCCTGCCATTCCAGAAACTTTTATGGTCAAGTTTTATTTGTTTCTTTTTTGCTCATTTTTACAGTCTATTTCTTGATTTTGAATTTTTTTTTGTTCAGGTTGGGCTCTGCTCACTTTAGAGTGGGAAAGTGCTGTCCCAAACTTCAAGCGTTTTTGCTGCTATTTTCAAAGATAATCTGGGTGGTAGTGGGGTTTCTGCAAATTTTTAGTGCTTCCAAGGTGGTGTGATCCAGGAAGAGGTGTGGTCTTGACTTTCATGGTCTGTGATCTTACCTTTACCCAGGAAGGGTCCCTACTTCCCTGTAACCTCAAACATTGTTGTCCTTCTTGGCTCTGGAATTATGACTACATTTCTTGCTCTTCTGCATCAACAAGTGTTAGTGTTCCTTTCTGCCTTGGAACTGTGACCTGGGCTCCTCCTCACTTGTGACCAGTCACAGACATTCATTTTTGCCCTGAAGTTGCAACCCAGAACTGCTTACGGGTAATAGAGCTGACAGTCAGCCCCAGCTGCATCCAGTGCCACTAAATGGGCCCCTAGATTCTCTTTCTGATCAGTTGTCTGACCTCCTTACTGAAAGGGAGAGTTTTGGAAGCTTCCACTGCCACCACAATCACAGCCACCTCCAAGGCCCACTGTTGGTGCTCCTGCCTTGCTCTGGGCCAGCTCTGTGCTCCTTCCCACTTCCACACCTTCTCTTCCCTGCTTTGAGTCATATACCTCTCTTGCCATCCTCATAAGTTGTCTAGATTGTAAAAATATCTTATTTTGACCTTTTGTTGGCTTTTCTACTGCATGCAAATTTGATTTGAGGGATTATCTTGAAGTTTTTTGGAGGGGAACGTTGGAAGAGTTCAGTTGGGTTGCTACCTCTACTCTACCATCTTGGCTTCTTCAAGATAATATTTGTAAAACATTTTGCCAGCCTCAAAGTGCAATAGCCATGCTAGCTACTATGTCATTTATTTAATTTGTTTCTTGAATACCCTACTGCACATAACTCATAACTCTCTCTGTTCATGTTAATATTAAAGCATTGAAGTGACATTTGTTCCTACAAACATAAATGTGGAGAAGGAGCTAGCATTGGACTCTTCAATGAATGCAGTTGGTATAATTGTAGAGAGCAGGCAGAAGGCTAAGAACATCCTCAGATATACCGCTAGCATGGCTAGGTTTAAGACTATTGTTGGATGAACATCTTTCATCTCTAAGAAGGTTATTTTCCATAAAAGTATGATGTATTTTCATAGAAGTGAAGAAATTGAGTTGTAGATTGGCATCAATCTAGCTTCCAACCAGAGGATAGCTCAAGAACATAGTATGGAAAGAAGCTTTGTCAATCAGTCCATCACTACCAAACTTTTAGGGGATATCAAGATAAAACACTTTATTAAATTGTGTGAAAATATTCATATAGATCTTTGTTGATTATATAAATATGTAGAAGAACTATAAAATGCAAGGTAGTTTTGGGAAGAAAGGAACTAGTACATGGGAAATTTATGGAAAGCTTCATGTAGAAAGTGATTCAGAAGATGAATCTTAAAGGAAAAAGGGATTCAAACAGGCAGAGGTAAGGAAGGAATGCATTCCAGTTATAAAAATTGACCTGTGCCTCCCCAAGCAAAGGATTTAGTGGCACAGAGATTAGGTCTAGAGTGCCATATGTGAAGAACAGCAAGAACATTGATTTGGCTGGATCATACAACGTAGAAAGTGTAATTACATATAATATGGCAGGAAGGATAGGTTTTGGTCACGTAAATGACAAAGAGAGCAATCTATATTTTATGGGAGAGGCAATTGGGAACTACTAGATTTTCCTGAGTAGGGAAGTGATATGGTCAGAGATACACTAAAAAACAAAAACTACCTTGGAGCTATATAGAGAACAGATTGGATAAGGAAAAGATAAGGTAGAGACACTAATTAGCTAGCTATTACAGTGTTCAGTAGACGTGATAGAAGGACACTCAATTTTCTCTTAAGAACTTTGTAATTGATTGAGTGAAATGGTAATGGTAATTTAAAAGGGAAGATCTTTTTCGTTCATTAATAGAGCCATGTGACCTGCTTAAGACACATGGATGCCTAAGTCACATGAGTTTCAGTCTCCTGAAGCCTGTGGTGGGACAAGTTTGCTGAAGGGATGAAGCAGGAAGGGTAGAACAGGAAGAGGTAAAGCTAGAGCAGAGCTGAGAGGAAATTTGGTCAGAGAGTAGTCAGAGCTAGGAATGATACAGGCAAGCAGGAGGCTGACTGGCATGAGTGAAAGAGCTTGTTTGTGATTTTGTTTAAGGAAGCCTGCTTCTAATTTGTTTAATGGAGCTGGTTTGCATGAAATGTAGCAGGGGAAAGGCTTGGGGATGGTATTGTCCTCTGCATTGTTATTATGTACAGATTATGATGAATTTGACTTTCTGGTGTCTGAATAACTGTTTTGGTTCTGTCTTCCATGTGGAAAATCTCTTGTATTTTGTGATTCAGAAGGATATTCATGGCTGCCATAGGCACTGTGAACATCTTGTTGGCATTATAAATGGTGACAGGGATGGGATTGTGAAATATCAGACTTCTATTTGGAGGCAGAAAAACTTTAGAGAGAGAAATGAATATCCCAGGTTGGGAGGATTTGCCTTATTCTTTTCTAGAAAGAGAATGGGCTAAAAGCACAGGGCTCTGTGAAAACTGGGAACTGAGGCTGCAGAAGGGAAGACCCACAGACTTAGAAAGATGTTGCAAGGAATACCAATAGAACCAGGGAAAGAAATGGCAGAAGTATGTAGAAGAGGATAGGCATTGTTAACAAGCTATCTAATTATATGTAAAAGCAAAGACAAGCTACTTACTGGAAGAGAAAGCTCAAATGGAAAGGGAGTTGGTTAATGTCTACTTTCTTTTAGAAGAGGAAGCTAGAAAGTCTCAGGTGATAGAAGAAAAAGCTGTTATTAGTTTAGCTCACAGAAAGAAGCAGAAAAGTGACAAGGGAAAGATGCATGGATGGCTTCTCAGGCAGAAGCACAATAGGAGACTCAAGGGGGCCACACAGTGTTTGGGGAGGTAACTGAGAATTTTACTCAGCAGGAGGTCACAGATATTTTGAGTTGGTTCACTCAAAAGATGGGAGACTTGTTGGTATCTTGGATGGTAAGAATCAGTGAAAAAGATAAATTTTCTCAAGAGAGAAGAGTAAATAGCCAACAGATTCAAAATCAGAATGGATTGACAAGAAAGGAATTGTTTACTGCTCTGTTGAGAGCAGGGGTAGGTTTCGGAAGAATAGATGACATTCTAACTAATGAACCATATAAAATATATTGAAGAAAGAGGCTTGATATCAGACTGAACAGGGAAGTGAGAACAACTCCTATGGATCCTCTTGAAACACTGTGTCCAAGTTCGTCACACCTACAGGGAGAATGGAAAATTGTCTGGGCCCCAGCTCAGATTAAAGAAAGCATGCCTCTAGCCAGAATGATGACCCCAAAACTCCAAACTGGAAAACAGTAAGCAGAAGTGAATGAGACTGTGATAGTCGGTTCATGGACTCCAGAACCATGTCTGACCCTATATCTATCCTGCTTCTGGTTATTGTTTTCTCGTTTTTTTTTTTTGGCTTTTTGTCTATTCACCTTGTTTGTCAGATTTGTTTTCTGCTGGCCAAATACCTTCCACCTTCACATGCCTCATCACTTAAGCCAGATGTGATGTCCTTTCTGATGTGCTTTGTCACCTCTGGAACTGGCATTGACCAAGCTCCAGCTGAGAAACAGCTTTACATCCAATTACAACAGGAAATAGCTATGGAGGAAGAGACCTTTGCTCCTTACTCCAAGATTTGGGGCCCCATTCATTGCAGGGGGGAATGATGGGGTGCTTGTGCTCAAGCCCTACCCTGGGATATTGTTTTATATGCTTATTTTCTGTTATCCCTGTTAAAGTTCTGTTGATAGCAGTTGCCCCACCGACCTATATAATGAATATGAAAGATCTTGGGGCTGCATGTAATGTTAATTTAAATGGGAAGATCTTTTGCATTCATTAATAGGCCCTTGTGATTTCCTTAAGTTATATGAAAGCCTAAGACATATGAGTCTGAGTCACATGAAGCTTGTGGTGGGAGGAATTTGCTGAAGGGGTGGAGCAGGAAGGGAGGAACAGAAAGAGATAGAGCTAGAGCAGAGCTAAGAGGAAATTTGGTCAGAGAGTGAAGGATGCAGGCAAGCAAATGGCTGGCTAGCATGTGTGAAAGAGCTTGTTTGTGGCTTGTTTGTGATTCTGTTTAAGGGAGCCTGCTTCTGATTTGTTTAATGGAGCTGGTTTGTGTAAAGCCTAGCAGGAGGAAGGCTTGGGAATGGTATTGTCCTCTGCATTGTTATGATGTGTAGATTATGATGGATTTGACTTTCTGATGTCTGCATATCTGTTTTGGTTGTGTCTTCCATGTGCAGAGTCTGCTGTATTTCTTAATTTAGAATTGCACCAGGATATTCATTGCCACTGTAGGTAGTGTAAATATTGCGTTGGTGCTACAGATCTGGGAGACACTGGTGCAGGAACACTCAGCATGGACTGCCTTCCTCAGAGGAGGTGCAGGGCTCTATGAGCAAAGCAGAATTGAAGTAGCTCAAAAGAAATACAAGATGTGCAAATTTGGAGAACCCCTCCAAATGGTCCTGTGGACCATTTGTGCCTGACCTGTGGCCGAGCAATCTAAGCTCATATTGGTCTGATTAGCGACAGTCAGACGCACTGTAACTTGACTCTAGCCTAGTGATGTCATTTTGATCCTCTTTGAGAATGAAGGATAGCAACCAATCAGTTTAGGTGAGAGGTGGTTAGGGCTTGAACTGATATGGTGGCAGTATGATTGATGAGAAAAAACTGAATAGGAGAGATGTTGTGGTGGTAGAAATTGATTAGCTATATGGGATGAGGGAAAGTGAGGAATTGAATATAATGTTGAGGTTTTGAGGCTGATATTGACAGGAAGAATGCTGGTGCTCCTGAAAGAATCAAGGAAGTTTGGGAAAGGGGTGGGTTTGCAGACGAAGCAAATAAGTTATACCTTGAATATGTTGAGTTTGAGATACCTGTGGAATATCCAGTTTGAAATATCCAGTAGGAAGTTGGTGATATTGGATCATTTGTGTGGTAGAGAACATACTGCATTTAGTCTGAAGACCTGAGTTTTAAATTATGGTCCTGCCAATTACCACCAGTGTGGCATTGGACATTGGGTGGCATTAACTTCTCTTGGCCTTGTTTTCCTCATTTGTAAAATGAAGGGTTTAACTAGGTAACCTCTAAGATCCATGATGAAAATCCATGTGTATCTGTAGTTTTCACATCCTTTACCCATAGGGATAATGAAATTTAAATGAACATTTGAATTTCACAACACTTCAAGAACTAAGTTAACACTTTACTTCGGAGTGTTAAGCAAAATAGTTTTACTTAAACAATTACTTTGGGGATCAGAAGTCTAGAAACAATTGTTCTATAATAGTGTGCCTATAAAGTAAAAACATTAATTCTTAAGTTAGGCTATGTAAGAAATCATTCTCTTTATTTTATAGTTATGCCACACATATGTTTTTAAAAATAATTTTAAATTCAGTGAAAGCAATGTCAGATTTTAATGCGATTTATATAACACAACATAGATGAGTACTTGATACATCTTTAAAATTGGTTTGTACTTTGTGTTTGGACTGTGTGTAATTTGATTTTGTCCTCCTTTAGGATATTATCTCTCTCTTTTTTTAAAATCTAACTCCTTCCCTACATTCATTTTTGAAGGTGCTCAAAAAACCTCACTAATAACTGTTGGTGTTGATTATAAGGACTTAATTCACCTTTTTTTCCTTATAAAGTATTGAGTGCTGTTTTAAATCTTATAGCACTTCCTTGTTTTTTTAAATGTTAAAAAAATAGACAACTTGTCATTTTCTCATTTTCAGTGGAATTGTTTGTACTAGCAGGATATTTTATTCTTGGGCATCTCTGTGGTGCAGTAAGTAGTGTGCCAGCCGTAAAATCAAACTTATCTTTTTGAGTTCAAATCTGACCTTAAATACTTGCTAGCGGTCTGTCTCTAGGCAAGTCACTTAACCCTGTTTGTTCCCTCATTTTTAAAATGAGCTGGAGAAGAAACCATTCCAGTATCTTTTCAAGAAAAACTCCAAACTAGGTAATGCAGAGTCTGTTATGACTGAACAACAGCAATTTTATTCCAATATTCTATAGATACTTTTGACTACTGGAGGCTTCTGTAGGTGAAAAATGATTATTTGAGTTTACTTGTGTTTTTTTTTTTTAACACATAAAGCAAGCATATTCTTTAGGTTACATTTTCTTGAGTTCATTTTTCTAACAAAAGGATTTAATAAAAGTCCACAAAAAAGATCACATAAAATCCATTTGTACACATTTAAATTAGAATTTCTTTTACCAACATGCAAATTTAAATTTTGGCATTCTAGACTACAAAAACGCATACAATTACAGTTAATATGTGTAATTATTGGAATTATAGGTTAAAATATTTTTGAAAACTAATGGACTAGTTGCATTATTATCTAATATACATCTGGAAGGAGGCAGGGTAGTAGGAATTTCCTTTTCCTTGAAATTACATTAGGCTCTGAAATTGAGAGAAATACTTGAGACTTAAAATAATTTTTTTATTTTGAATTTTATCATAAAAAAACATAATTTCCATACATATAGTAGAACTCAAGAAGAAAATTCTATATGAACTCATGACTCTCTAAGTTATACTTCCTTCTCTAAAAAGAAGTATGGGTTAAATTTGACATATTATCTTCCAAATTGTCTTGTTTCCCTGAACTTCCTTCAGCATATTTAAAACATGTAACAGTCCCTAACCTTACTTCACTCCTGTTTTTGGCATTATTAATCTCTCACCCCCTCAATTAAAAGCTGAATGATAAAAGGAAAAAAAAAATCTTCTAACAAATAATCATAGTAAGCAAAATGAAACCACATGGTAACCATGTCCAAAAATGTATGACTCTGCACCTTGTGCCCATCACCTCTTTCAAGAGCTGGATAACATGCTTCACCATAAGTCCATTGGAGACTTTCTGATCATCGTCATCATCCAAGTTGTTTTTCCGGACTATCTCCCTGTCCCTTTACAGATTGTACTCTGGGTTCTGCTCATTTCATTCTGTGTCAGTTTATACTCCCCAGCATTCTCTGAAATGATCTCTTTTAATGGAACAATTGTATTAGACTACATTATTATGCCATGATTTATTCAGATGTTTCCTAATATTCTATAATAAAATCTAAGGAATCAACCCCCGTAGGTTCCAGGTTTTTTTCCCTTTCTGCCCCATATAAAATACTTCCTTCAGTATCAAGAGTTATGTTTTACTTCTCACTATTCTTTTCCTAGTATTATCCTCCTTCTTAATGGAGGATAATACTCCCCACGGCCACTTGTTTCTTTTTTGAGTTTAATATACTTCTACACTAAACTCTTTGTGATTGTGCGTGTGTGTGTATGTGTGTGTGTGTGCTCATCCCTCCTTGTTTCAGATAAAACTGAAGATCTTCTGATGCCCATTTTCTTCACCCTGTCCTCCATGTTTGAATATTCTTCTCATGCACCCCAATTATGAAAAATAAGTTTCACCCCCTTTCCTTTTCTTTCTGTACTAATTTATTTCTCCTATTACCCTTTTTCTTTTTCCTCTCTTATCCTTTGAAAAGAGCCAATACACCCCCAAGACCTCTGTTTTTTTCTTTTTTAACCCTGCATTTTCAAGACATTAAAGTACTTAAGAAACACTTGTTTCTTCTCCCCCTATTAGATTGTTAGTACTAAATAGTCTTATAGCTCCTTCCCATTTGCTTAAATACATTTATCTTGCTAGGTTTCTTTAGACTCTTGTGTTTCTGTTTCAGAGTTCCTACTCAGCTCTGGTCTTTTCATCAGAAATGATTGAGAGTCCTCATTCCATTAAAAGTCCACATTTTTTACCTTTGCAGAATCGTACTCAGCTTTGGAGAGTAAATTATACTTGATTGTAAGTGTAAAGTATACTGTATCTTTAAAGTTCTTTTCATATGGAGAAGTTGATGATCAAAAGGGCAGAAAAAGTGGGTTTCTTTTTGTAAGGAAAGACATTTGTACATTGCTAAAAGATTTGGAATATTGCTACTGTCACCAATTGATATTTTGATGTCTGATGTGAATAGAAAAAGAACTTAATTTTAATATATATTGTTAAAATACATCTATGAAGAACCAGCTTTCAAATGTGATTTTGGCTATTTTTGGAGACAAAATGACTTGTGGTATGGATTTGAGGACTCAATTTTCTTTCCTAGCTGGGTGGAGTGATGCTTTGCTTATGTAGGAACAGTTTACTCATAAAGAAATAGATACAGAGCTTGTTATCAAAAACTAGAAAACGTGATTGTAAAGAAACAGAATTTCAAGGGTACCAAAGAGACACACGGAGACAAGGCATAATGAGTATCTCACCTAACATGTGAGGTAAACATGTGCATGTTTTATGACAAAAGAGGATAAAGTTATGAAAGTGAGAAATCACATAATCACTTAGATATATAAGTATGATTTAATAAGGACCTTCAAAATCAGGAAACTCTCATTTTAGCCATTCATCAGAAGGGCAGAGAGAGTGTAGGATGTGTTCGGGGAAAACTTGCACTTCTGCTGTGAAGGCTGCTGGGCCTTTTCAGGGTTGCTTTCTCCCTTTAGTGTCTACCTGTTCCCCTAACTCTCACCTGTGACTCTAAGAAACTATAGCATGTGCAGCTGCAACACCCCAGCAAATTGTTTTAGCAGATGAGCTAAGCCAGGTTGAAAGTAACCCAGGGGTTTCAAACCTGTTGGTGAATTTAGGGGGGTGTCTATCCTAAGCATGTGAAGACTTCCCCTCGTACAATGGACAGATGAGAACAATTTATTCCAATGGCTGTGAAGGCAGCTGAAGCGGGAGCTGTGGAGCTCTTAGGCCTTGGTTAGGCATTGAAGACGCCAAGGTCATCTGCTGCATCGTGAGCCATCCCCAGTCGTCTTCATTCTGTCCTGCCATTGTGATGACTGCAGGAGAGAGTAAAGCGGATGACTTCATGCAGCTCTGCCTCACTTACATTCAACTTACTCATGAATGAAATGAAACTTGACTCTAGAACAGTGATGTCATTTTGGTCCTCTTGGAGAAGGAAGGACAAAAACCAGAAGGGAGAAGCTTCTGTTAGTGATTTTAGGAAAAAAACAAAACAGAACAGAACATGGACAGACTTGTATGAAATAATGAAGGACAGAGTGAGCAGAACCAAGACGTTGTATACAGTAAAAACAATATGGTTTTAAGAACAGCTTTGAGTGACTAAGCCATTTTGACCATTGTAAATGCTGGAATTAGCTATAAAGGATCTGTGAAGGAAGACGCTATGGCATCCAGAGAAAGAACTGATAAATGGGAGTATGTTTAGAATGATTTAATTTTACGTGTGTGTATGTGTGTGTATGCATATTTGTGTTTTATAGTCATCTCTCAGGGATAAGGAGAAAGTTATGATACCTTTATGATGTATTTAAAAGGAATAGCAACTTATACATAATAGATTTGCAGTTTCATGTGCAATCATCTTTTTCAAAATTTTGTTATGGAAATGCTTGTTTTATTTCATAAACTAAAAATAAAATAAAAAAGGGTAGAAGCAAGAACAAGGCCAGTAGCCGAGGAGGAAGAAGCTACGAAGAGGTGAAGAAGCGACAGGGAGTGCTGAGGAGCTGCGCCATGGGAGCTGTGCAAACCAGGTCCTGTCAGCTTATAGAACGCTTCATCTGAGGGGCTCCGAGTGTTGGCCAAGAGCTCCGGGGACAGTTACTGCCTGTTTAGCACCTTCTAGAGTTGGAGAAAGGTGAAGTTTTGCATAAGAGGCTTTGGCTTTCTGCTGCTCTCCCTCTGGCTAGAAAAGGAGCTTTGTAGCTGCTTTGGTATTCTGATGAAAGTAGCTGGATAGCTCTGATGGACAGTGAAACATTTGGGTGAGAGACTCACCAGCTGGTCTGCTCTTTTTGGCCCAGAAAGGGACACTGATGAATTTGGCAACTGGCTTAAAAAGCACTCTTATTCACATTCTTGTTGAAGAGCTAACACTTCTAAACATCCTTTTGAGGATGAATTGTTGGAAGAAATTTACGACTGAAATTGGAGAAGTGGATTTTTTGTGGCGCAAATGTGCCTGAATGGCCCCAAAATAACTCCTCCCTCCTGTGTTTCCAGGACAAGTTCCTGTAAATGTGTGCCCACTCTTCCCCATAGCTCTTGAGTTCATTGGTGGGAAATGGCAGTACGAATTTATAAGTATGTTGGGATCTATTTTTTAAAATAATATTTTATTTCCCCTCAATGACATGTAAAAATAATTTGTAGTAGTATTAAAAGAATAACCTTTTGAGTTCCAAATTGTGTTCTTCCTCCTTCTTCCTTCCCCCTCCTCTTCCCTTCACTTTCCTGAGACAGTAAGCAATTTGATATAGATTATTCACATGCAGTCACGTAAAACATTTCCATATTTGTCATTTTGTGAAGGAAAACTCAAAAAAGAAAGAAAGTGAAAAATAATATTTTCACTCTGTATTCAGATAATAGCAGCTCTTTCTCTGGAGGCAGATAGCATTTTTCATCATGAGTCCTTTGGGATTGCGTCTTGGATCTTTGTATTGCTGAGAATAGCTAAGTCAGTCATTCACAGTTTTTCATCAAACATTGCTGTTGCTGTGTACAATATTTTGGTTCTGCTTACTTAACTGTATCAATTCATGTAAGTCTTTTCAGGTTTTTCTGAAATCATTCTGCTTGCCCTTTTTTAATAGGAGAATAATTCCATTATAATTATATACCACAACTTGTTCAGCCATTCCCCAATTAATGGGCATCCTCTCAATTCTAAACTCTTTGCCACCACAAAAGAGCTGCTATAAATATTTTTGTACTCATAGATCCTTTTCCCTTTTAAAAAAAATGTCTTTGGGATATAGACCTAATAGTGGTATTACTGGATCAAATGGTATGCACAGTTTTATAGCCCTTTGGACACAGTTCCAAATTGCTCTCCAGAATCATTGGATCAGTTCACAACTCCACCAGTAGTACATCAGTAATTCCAGTTTTCCCACATTCCCTCCAACATTTATCATATTCCTTTCCTATCATATTAGCCAATCTAATGATACCTCAGAGTTGTTTGAGTTTGCATTTCTCTAATCAATAGTGATTTATAGCATTTTTTATATAATTGTAGATGGCTTAGATTTCTTCATCTGAAAACTGCCATTTCATATCGTTTGACCATTTATCAATTGGGGAATGACTTGTCTTATAAATTTGACTCAGTTTTCTATATATTTGAGAAATTGGAGACATTTGCTTCAAAATTTTCCTCCCCAGTTTTCTTCTTTCCTTATAATTTTGGTTGCACTGGTTTTGTTTGTGCAGTAACTTTTTAAATTTTATATAATCGAAATTATCCATTTTCCATTTTGTAATGCTGTATTTTATTTTACCTTTTTGGTCCTAAATTCTTCCCTTATCCATAGACCTGACCATGCTCTCCTAATTGCCTCTGATAAGTGATATATTTTATTTGTGTATTTGCTTCAATATATCAGTATCTATGACATTTTAAAATTTAATTTATTAAATCAGTGGTTACATTTAAGATGTAAAATATGTTATTGTGAGTAACTAGTTGCATACGTATCATGTACTATGAGGATATATTACTTTTGAATGACTGCATAAATAGAAAACACACTGGACAGAGCTCAAGAGTAGTAAGGAGGGAATGTATATGTATCTTCAAAAAGATTTCCCATAGAACCCTGAGAGAGTTTGAGTGCAACTGTGTAGGGGTGGTTTTTCTCTAGAAATTTACAGAGAGCAGGGTGGAGTAAGCAAGTCAATTCCAGAAAGAGTGTGTTATACTTCTTGGTAAGAGGCCCCGAGTGTGACAGCAGGGGTGTTCATACTTCTCTTTGTGATTAGACCTCAATTGTAGCACACCTTAAAGCTTGTTACATCTAAGGGGCTTGAGATGAGGTCACTCCAATTATGTTGT
Organism: Bettongia penicillata ogilbyi; assembly: GCA_023548195.1. NCBI lineage: Eukaryota > Metazoa > Chordata > Mammalia > Diprotodontia > Potoroidae > Bettongia > Bettongia penicillata. Next base: position 887,485 of record JAJHZJ010000958.1, on the reverse strand, counting down.
CAATTAAGCCTATGCCTTTTACCTTTTGCACTACCACATTCCGACCTGTCTCATTTTTAGTGGAAGCTTCTAGGCATTTTGTGATCCTGACAGGAGTTTTTGTTACTTGAACTACTTCTTTATGGAAACTTAGATTATAGTATTTTTTTTTTTTTTAACAGGAAAGCTCTAGATTTTGTCTTTGACATTCCTTGGACTTTTCCTTTCATGATTTCTTTCAGATGTTTTTGTTTTGCTTTTTTAATAACGTTATTTTTTTTCAATCAGCAAAAGTCAGCCTTCTCTCTCTCTCACTTCCATTTCCACAAAACCCGTTACAAACAGAGCACCCAACCTTCAGGACCCCCTCTGGCATCTCAGGAGAGAGTATAAGGGACTTAAGATCTCCTGGGGCTTGTTGTCCCTTTTGAAGTCTGAGCACTGGGGCATTTTACTGGTCAGCAGTTGCTGCTGGCTGCTACTTTGGAGGGCATCCATAATGCCCACCCTGGGACTTTTTCAAGAGATTCCTCAATTCTTGATGCTTTGAGACATAGAGCCTTGCAGGCTACATGTGTTCCGTCTATGGTTGTGCTCTCCTTTCTTGTTGTCCATGAGCTTCTGGCTGACCTCTTATGTAGTTCTGGGGTGGGGATAAGGGGGAAAGAAATCATTATAGTTTACTAGTGGATTTTGTGATCATTATTCTGGGGTGAACTTCAGGATTTTTCTGGAGAAGGTGTTTTGGAGCTGAGTGGTGTACTTTCTTTTCATGTAACCATCTTGTATAGAAATTGACGAATCTGAAATTTTAAGAATAGATTCTACGTTTAATTCCACTCTATGAACACTGTTTTTTTTAATCCACTGAAAAAGTCTGGGTGCAAATCTGCTGTATTAGGAGTTGAGAGGCTTTGCCGAAAATGTTAATCTATTTCTAGATAATAGGAATTTAGATTTAGGGCATCTATACCATTGTTTCCGCATCTGTAAAATAGAGGTAGTAATGAAGTATCTACTTAAAAACAAATCTAAAATCACTTTCATTACATGTCATTTTAGTTATTTATTGTACTAAATCCCCTGAATTGTGTTCGAAGATGGAGCTATCTTTTGTGTCTTCTACTCACTAATATATAGTGTTATAGTGAAATTCCACTGTGTCTGTATTCTTTAATCTCATGTGATGATGATTTTGACATTTATAAATCTATTACATTTTAGCTTTTCTGTAGTTTATGTCAAAAGGAAAAAAAAAGATTTTACATGTATTGGAGTTTCTCTTAAACTCCAGGGAGGAAGCCCTGGCACTTGGTTTTAGTACCAAGAAATCAGCTCAGGTCTTTCTTCCTAATTTCTTCCCAGTTGTTGAGATGATAATACATGATCTATTTCTTTTTTTTTTTTGGTGTTGTTAGATGGACAGAGATACCAGGGATTTTCCTACGCATTATACAATGGAATCTATTTTTATATAGAAAAATCTGTGGAAGAGGAAGTATCAACACAAATGAATATTTTCCTTTGGAAATTTATCATTGAAATGAATGTTCAGAAATTCGAGACCTTGACAAAACATACTGTCACTCTAAATATATAAAACATAAACAGCTCTATTGACTGCAGTTATGAACTGCAACAGACCTACTGTCAACTAGTCAAATATTTACAGGGAAACAGCATGTAAGCGGAGGTGTTCTAAGTGTTGAAGTCCAAGGTTTGAGATTTGTATTTTGAGAAATTTATAGAAAAAAAGTTAGGAAATTATGAACTCTGCTAGCTTGGAGAAGGCAGATCAGACCTTAAAAAAATTATGCATAAGCAAAACCACTACTAAAATCTCTGGTATGTTGAAGTGGCCATCTACTTAGGAAAAAACCCTGCTAATTATGGCAGTTGGTATGATGTATTTCTGGTATTTATAAGGGAAAATGGAGCATTTCTGTACATATAGCCTATTATGACAGGTCAGATCTACACGATTTAGTGGTGGGTGCAATATCATACTATAAATGAATACATTTCATTAAATGTATATACTCTCTTGGTTTTGGGAGAAAGCTGCAAGAATGTGTGAATTCACAGTTCATTATGGAATTCACAGTTATCAAGAGTAGGGCTTCATCAACATTATCATCCACCTTTAGTTTGAAGCATTTAACTAAATACCTGTCTTTCATTACATTTCAAATAGAAGCTCATCGCTTTAGTACAATTACACAAAGCATTCCTTGCATTTGTGACACATTAAGTTCCTGGAAAAGACACAAGTAGTATAATTAAAAACATCACAAGACGAGTTTCTGTCTGGGAACTCAATGCCCAGTTTTTTGTAAAAAATATATTTTTATTGATATATTTTGTCTAGCTCTTTTTCACATCCCTCCCTCAGTTCCTATATGTTATTTTGCTTTGCAAACCTTCAAGTACTATAGCTACTTATAGCTTATAGTACTATAGCAGTTAGCTACTGCATCCAGGATGCAGAAATTCAGGGGAGGAGGTGTGTGGAGCCAAACTGGGGGAATAGAGAAACTTCCCTGTTGTAAAAGTCTTTAAAAGTTACAACTGGATGAATAGCTATTGGTAAGAGGCACTGCAAATAAAATCGCTATACAAGGGTAGCTCCTTCTATTTAAATTCTGTCACAGATGTTTTCTAATTGTTAGAATTTTTATTTTACATGAAGAATGAGGAGATACATTATTTTGGTAAAAGGAATAATTGTTGTAGATATATCAAAGTGATAAAAATGGAAAATAAATATTTGAAAATTGAAATTATATTTGGATTTTGTGTATCAAGAATAATTTTTTAAAATAAATACCTCAGATTATTAGAACTGGCACCAATTTGGAGCCTCATGCTAATTACCTTGTTTATAAAAGACTGATGGGATAATTCAGCCAGGCAGAGCCAAATCAGTTATACTATTTAAATAAAGCATTACAGATTTCTAAGTGCTATTGTTGCATAAACAAAATGGATTATGAGAACATTTCCATTTGCAAATTTTCTTGGTTTTTATATAACAAGTACTGCTGACAACTGCCTAAATTCTAACTTGTATGTTGTTTATGTATTTTTCCTTGACTATCTCTTTTGAAAACAGGATGGAGAAAATAAAAAACCAAAACATTTTTAAACAAGTTGTGTTTAGTGAGTACTAAGTATGACATAAGCATTATTAAAATTTCCAGTCATAAAGGGATATGGCAAATGAATTATTGCTGCGTTGTTGATCTTAAAAAAGTAAGTTGGGAGCTTATCCTTCACGTAACCTTCACGAACCCATAATTCCCCTGCTTCAGAAGACATTATAACGACTTTAGCAACACTGCATGTGTTTGTATGGATGCAAACCTTGCAAAATGATTCAGAAATAGATGGCTTATTGCTGCTGTGAGTCAAACTATTCAGTACAGCAAATCAGAGTATATAAAGACCATTTGAAATGATAGAAATAAAAAATAAGTCTAATGCTAAAGAATGGAAGCAGAGTGATATTACCTAAAATGAAATATTTTGCCACAGCTATTATGTTCTAAATAAATAGCTCCAATGAGTTATATACATACTCTGGGAGACTTGCTGTTAAAGTCAGAGGAAACATGTCAAACAGTAAAGGTGGAATAACAAAACTGTGACCTTTCACCCAGCACATTAAGGCACATCTTCTTGCAGCTTCTAAGTCAACCAAAGTATATGTTTGCTTAGACTCAGTCTTTCTAGTTTTTTCTCTAATTACTTGTTCCTTTGCTGACACTATCAGTGATCTCTGAGTGTTTTTTTCTCTGTTCTTATGCCAATGCTAGTTCATCTAATTTGCCCTCTAGAATGACCATGACCAGTGCTCTAGATCTTAGCTTGTTTCTGGTCCATGACAGACAGGATGAGGAGAGGAGAGCAGCTGGAATCTGTATCAGCTGGAATTGGTAGAGGGAGTACTTGCATCCATGAGGTCACATGTTTATTGAAATATCAAATTAAAATATGTGCATTGGATGATTGGAGCAATGTTCAGTTGTTTTCAGCAATGTCCCATACTTCATGACCTCATTTGGGAATTTTTTGGCAAAGATAGTGGAATGGTTTGCCACTTCTTTCTCCAGCTCATTTTACAGATGTGTGTCTGAAGCCAGATTTGAACTCATGAAGATGAGTCTTCCTGACTGCAGGCCACTGAGATATCTAGCTGCCCTGATTGGAGCAATACTTGTCAAATATTGGAAATTAGATTATGGGGAACAATGGTCTCTAATATGAGAAACTCAAATTCTGTTTAGTTTCTTTAAATGTTTAAATGCTTCTATTTTAGAATAAAAATTGAAAATATATATTGGGTGTATTGTACTACTCTATTGAAATACTAGATTTATCATGTAATTTAGCATATAACTGATGTCAATGAAAAGTTGCTCAGAGTTGAATTTCAAAAAATAGGGAATTCAGTTAGTTAATAGTGAGAAGACTGCCTTCTTTGTAAAAGGTCAGTTTCCTACTTATGATATGATTTTGGACATGGATTAAGTCATATTAAATCGCTACTGGAGCCTAATTTTTAGGATTATGACATATGAGCACATGCTTTGGCATATATACACAGCTGGGCTGATGAGGCTATTGTTAGAAAGCCCAAGTATGTGGAGATGACAATTCAGCCTGAAGGAACATGTGTGAACAAGACCCTACTGTGAGTTTTCGTGGGGTTGGTGCTTGTTCCAGATGATTAAACAAGTAGGGGGCAAGGTAGATGTGATTGGATTTGGCCTGCGTGTGGCGTTAGAAAATTTCTTGTGAGCAAGTGTCTTTCTTTAGAAATACAGATGAACAATTAACTCCATAGTGAATACCATAAATTATTAGTTTAAGAAAAAGACGAAAGCTTAGAAAACTGCTTTATTGAATTTTGTATCCACTCTTGGCTTACAACTATTGCGATCATAAAATACACATTTATTTTGAAATTGTAATGCTTTAAAAATACCTGTTGTTCCACAAATAATCTGGTGGTTTAACTTGCTTATGAGTGCACTCTTTCCATTTGGCCAAACAACATGGGTTTAATTGCTGTTTTCAAGGTTATCAACAGTCTCTTAGCTGCTCAATCTAGTGCCTTTTCTCAGTCCTTATTCTCCTTGATCTCATTGTAGTTTTTAATGCTGTTCATTATTCTCTTCCTTCTCTTGGGTACTCTTTTCTCTTTTTTTGCTTCTTTGATACTTTTCTCTCTTCATTTTTTTCCTATCTAATTTCTCTTTTTCAATTTCTTTTGTTGGTTCATCATATACTTATGCATTCCTAAGCCTTGGTGCCCTTGGGTCATTTCCCACTCTATATTGGTGATCTCATCAGCCTCCATGGCTTTAATTATTATCTCTAAGCAGAAAAAAAAAATCTGTATATTTATCTTTATGTTTCCTGAAGGATAGTATTATATTACAAACTGGTGCTGGACATCTCTGCTTTGATGTCTTGTAGGCATTTCAGATTCAACAGGTCAGAAACAGAATCATCTTTGCCCCTCAAACAACCTTACCTCCAAATGTGACTTGTTTCTGTTTTGGAAACCTGGGAACCAAACTCCGTGTTACCCAGGATCATAAGCATAGCCATCCTTCTCCTCATCCTTCTCCTGCCCTTTCTCATATTCAATCAGTTGTCAATTGTTATTAGATGGTAAACTTTTTGAGGGCTAGGGCCTGTCTTTTGCCTCTTTTTGTATTTCTAGCATATTTTCTGTCACATAGTAGGTTATTAATAAATGTTGATTTATTGATCAGTTATCAGATCTGCTTCTACAACGTAACATCTTCTGCATCTGTCTTTTCTCCATTCACAAGGCCATCTCCTTGGTCTCGTCACTGTAATAGTCTCCTAGCTAACTTCTGCTTCCAATCTTTCCCCTTTCCATTCTCTACATAACTGCCAAAATAACCTTCCTAAAGCATAGGAGCTGACCACATCACTCTCCTGCTCAAAAGCATTCGGTGGCTCCCTACTGCCTCTAGAATAAAATATAAACTTCTAAACCTATTATTTAAAGTACCACAAAATTTGGGGCCCATCTGCCTTTGGGGTTCTCTCTATTCTCTGCTCAACGATGCCTCTCTTTGCTTTGCCTACAGTTGATGCTTAATAGAATGTAAGCTCCTTGAGGGCCTGGACTGTTCATTTTTACCTTTGTATCTGCAGTGCTTACCACAGTATGGATACATAGAAAGAGCTTGATAAATCTTTTGGATAAATTAATAAGTGTTTGTTGAATTGAAGATAAAATTTGCATGTGAGGTTAGTGTTTCAAGTGTTGAAAACAGTCTTGACTATAGTGTTGAATTTTTAGATATTTGTTAGGTTTTTTTATTTTTCAGTTGACAATCATCACTAGCTTTATACATCACTAAAGTTTGCAAGGCACTTTGCACATATTATCTCATTTGATCCCCACAATATCCCTAAGTTAAGTACTGTCATTGTTCCCATCTAATAACAGATGCAGAAAGTTGAGTTTTTTATAATTTAACAGCCACTTTCATTCATCTACCAAATATTTGTTGAGTCCACTCTGTTTCGAGCATCTTTCTTAATGCTAGGTGGGATACCCAGTAAGAGTAAGACACTCTCTGCTCATCTAGCAGGAAATAGACATGCAGCAAATGAACAGACTACAAAGCAGACCATGGTGGTCTCCATGCAAAAGGCCATAAAAGTTCAGAAAGGAGAAGTGGATCTTGGTCTAGGAAAGCAGGGCAGGTTCCACAGAGGAGATGGAATTGGAGAGCTAATAGATGAAAATGTAGATAATAGGAGAAGAGATGCCAGGAATAAAGACAAATGTAAACAAAGGTACAGAAGAAAGAATACAGGTGATAAAAAGTAGTTTGCTTTGGCTGGGGACTGTGGCTTGATAACATTTTTTAGCCTGGTAATTTGGGAGTCTGATTAAGGTTTATTCATTCAGAGGTATCAGTTTTGCTTTTACAGTGAAATATGTCACAGTTTGAAGTTTCTTAGGTCACTTGGATGGCTTTTGTCATGTTACTTTTTTAAAAAAGCAACTTAGTAGAGATATTTCTCCTTAAATTTTGATATCTATGTGAAAAGTCGTACAAAGTTCCTTTTTTAAACATTCCTTTAAAAAGTTTGAGGAAAAATGTTGAGATTTACTTCCAGAAGGTCATGAAGAGTCCTTGTATCTTCTTAGCTCATGGATATCACAAAACAATGAACATGAAAGACTATGTAAAGTTCTTTCAGTTTACTGCCTTATATGAGAATTACATGGTAAACAATGTTTACTGTGACTTCAATATATATTTATGGAACATTTTAAACATTATAGGAGAGATGACAACAAAGAATTTGTTGCAATTTTTCTAGTGTGAAGGAGGAAGGTGATTAAAATATATCTTAAGATAGTGATATTACATGCACTGGTTCCAATCATTGGAATCTCTGGAGTTAACAGAATAAGAAATGTAAGGAACTTGTCAAACTTTGTGGCCCTAATTCTCTCAGTAAAATATGTCATTATAGGCTTTGTGTTAAACCACTGTCAATACAATAAAATTATTTCAATTGACATAAAGTAACTTTTTTGGGGGGAGGAAGAATTTTTTATTTTCATGTTCCATTTTCATATATGATTCAAAGGGGTCATTCTTCATGAGGTCTCCTATGGAGGGCATCTTTTCTTCTTTCCACCAGAACCTTTCTGGTACAGGATAGGGTTTTTACATTGATGTGGGAATTTAAAGGTTCTTGTTGGAACACAGCACAAATTACTTATATGTTGAGATGTAGTTCATTTTCATCTTCAGTTGTCTCTGATGCAGCATATATGAAGCCATTGTTTTGTTAAATGAATATCACTCTCCAGTTTCTTCCCCCTTATAAAGCTAGGATGTTTCCATCGTCAGAGCCCAGGGGTTAGCATCAGCCTCACCCAAAATGCCCCTCATCATGGCATCATGGAATCTGTGCTGTGAGAGCAGCCAAAGGAAAGAAGGAGGCAAATGTCTCATATTTCTTCATGGTCACATCCTCTTTATGAGTGTTGATGCCTAGGCCACAGTCAAGGTTGCAGGAGAAAGAGGGGGAGGGAGAATAGTCTGGTAGCAGAGAGGGCCCAGACTATAATTTTGTGTTAAGATTAGAGGGAATTTTGCCTCTCCTCTCTAGGTCAATCTTTCTGGTAATAGTTTCCTATCTGAAAAAGTCTTCTCAACAGTGTCTGGTGTACTCTTTGACCTGCCCCTCCCAATGGGAGGAAAGAGTCACTGTAGAAGCAGTTCATATAGTCCCATTAGTAGAAGTGATTAGTGGAAAGAGAGTACTATGTACTTGAATTCCATCTTTGGTTCCCCAGATATAATAATGAACCTTTGCCTTACCTTCTTGGCTCCATTACGCTTTCCCACTATTTCTTCATCGTGACCTGATGTATTGATGGATTTTCCAAACCCGTCTTCCAGCACTGCTCTGTGTATTGTTTGTCCTCATTAGAATGTAAGGTTCTAGAGAGCAGGAACTTTCCTGCTTACTTATATTTGGATCCCTAATGCTTAGCCCAGAGTAAATATTTAGCTAATATTTATCTAAGCTAACCTAATCTATCTGTCTAATCGATGGTGTTAGGACTAAAGTTATTTTAAAAGCCATTAAGTAGGAGTAACCTATAGCTTCATTATGGATTCTAACTATAGCTTATTTCCTTCCTACAGCTATGCTAATTTATGTCTTTTCCAATTAGAGTTAATTTTGAGTCACCGTGCACACAAGTGAAGGCCAATTCCTGGATGTGCTCTCAGTAAAGTGCTCTTTAGCATTCTTCTGGAATAGCGCTCATTTCCCTCAGAATAGCAGTTCTTCTTAGGAGAAAATTCACATAGATGGTTTTAAAAATTATTTGAACTCCTAAGGGAGTTTTCCAATTGGCCAGACACTTTTGAAAATAAGTGCCAATCTGGATTTTTGGCAGTCATTGGCATGACATGGTCAGCTACAAGAGGCAGTTCAGGCTGATATTTTAGCATTCAAATTTTATTTTGAGGTGAAATACCAGAATTACCAGTTTTCTTTTGAGTGAAATCCAACACTTTTTTTTTCAATATGTGTAACACAAAGGAATGTATATTAGAGATTATATATATGTGTATATATATATATGTATGTATGTATGCATATAGAGATTCTTATTAGGTTATGTTTGACAGAAGATGAGGCAGCTTTATGCATTGAAAATCCAAGTGAGAAGGTTCTTTGCTTTGTTCTTTTAATTCTCTAATTCATTCCTCTGAATGAACTGCCAGACAAAGTTAATCAATGTTGTGGACCCAAGGTTTTTCTATTCTAGTTCATATATTGTTATTGCTTAAGTAATTTTCATTTGTATGTAGAATATTATGTACATAATATTTAGGAAAATGAGGAAAGTATATTTTTGTATATTAACAAAATGTAATGTATGTGTTTAAATTTCTTATTGATTAGATTTTTTAAAAAAAGATAATACAGTCAAAACAAGTCTCAGTTTATGCAGTGCTCATTTTGAATTCTGCATTAAATTGATTAAATTTAGAAACAAGAAAACTGAGTTATTTTCAAATATTAAAATAGCATATAAAGTTACTAGTTAGGGATTAGTTTTCTTGTTATGTATAACAGAAGATACAATCAGTATTTTCCATTTCTTTGTGCCTGTATCTCAAATCTGATCAGCCGTCAAAGGAGAGAACAGAAAAGAAGAGGGGATAAGTGACTGGAAGTTTGTTTCTATGTAAGATCTTCTCTCCGATAAGAACCAAGGCCAGCTACAGTTTGGATTAGGGCATTGGCAGGAATCTGCTAAATGCGAATCAAAGTCAATCTGGAGAAAAAAGGTAGGAAATCCCACTATAGGAAAAGTGAGAGGAGCCTCTGCTGACAAAACCCCTGGCACCACAAGTAGGAAAGGTAGATAGGCAGTTTTCTGTGGCAGTTAGACGTGGGAATCAGTTGTAGAAGCTAAGAACGAAAGCAAGAGATAATATGGTAAATGTGGAGGGCAAGTGAATTTTTCCAGGGACATATAGAAAGTGTTCTATGTCTGTATCCCATAAAATGTAAACTCCATGGGAGAAGGGATTGTTTCATTTTTGCGCTATCAGTGCCTAACAGTGTCTGGCATATAGTGAACAGATTATAAATACTGGAAGAATTGAATTACTTTGTTTTTGCTAGCATCAAGTAACAATTGTGTACACACATTTATGATGGTCTCCTTACTAGAACAGAGAAAGAAAGAGCTTTTAATTCTCCATTCTATCTAAGAGATGAAGTGTTTCTTGAAGATAAGAAAAGGCTTTTCCAGTGGAAGGACAAGGGAGAAGGTGAGAGGGAAAAAGTGATGCTTACATCACATTTGGCTTTGGGAGGTAATAACATGCACACTCAATTTAATATGAAAATCTATCTTATACTGTAGGAAAGTAGGGGAGAAGGGGATAAGTGGGGTGTGAGGGGATGATAGAAGGGAGGGCAAATGGGAAGAAGGAGTAATTATAAGTAAACACTTTTGGGAGGGACAAGGTCAAATGAGAGGATAGAATAAATGAGGGGCAGGATAGGATGGAGGGAAATGTAGTTAGTCTTTCACAACATGACTATTATGGAAGTCTTTTGCATAACTACACACATATAACCTATATTGAATTGCTTGCCTTCTCAGTGGGGATATGTGGGGAGAGAGGAAGGGAGAGAAGTTGGAACTCAAAGTTTTAGGAATGAATGTTGAGAATTGTTTTTGCATGCAACTGGGAAATAAGAAATACCAGGTAATGGGGTATAAAAATCTATCTTGCCCTACAAGAAAAGAGAGAAGATGGGGATAAGGGAAGGGATGAGTGTGATAGAAAGGAGGACAGATTGGGGGAAGGGGTAATCAGAATGCATGGTGTCTTGAGGCGGGGGAAGGAAAGAATGGGGAGAAAATTTCCAACTCAAAAATCTAGTGGAAATGGATGTTGAAAACTAAAAATAAACAAATCAATTCAAAGTAAATAAATAAATAAAGCCTTCCACTAAAAAAAAAAAAAAAAAAAACAAAGTGCTTCTTAAAATACAAGAAATATTTCAGTGGGAAAAATAAAGATGAAAAATTCTAGAGAGAAAGAAAGCAATCTAATCTTGTATCATGTTATCAGAGGGCAGAAGAAGAGGACAGATTAAAAGTCAGTCTGTTAGCAAGCATTTACTGAGTGTTCACTATGAGTCAGGTACTATATATGCCAGCCAATGTGCTAAGCAGTGTGTTAAGCAAAGAAAGGAAATTTTTTTTTTTAAATCAAACTTTTGGATGCAGTAGTTGATTTTGTCATATATATTGGCCAACATAATTTATAAATGATAGGGAAGCTCCACCTACATTATTACTCCCAGGGATACTGTAGGATCTGGCAACTTCTTTTATTTTTACTGGTGGGATATTCCAAGTTTATATTGACTAAAAATATGATCCATCAGCATCACTGGTGGCCAAAGTGACTTAAAGATGTCCAACATGTTTGCAAATATGATTATTGACAGTAAGAAAGGAGGCCTTAGAATAGTCTATAGAAATTCTGCAGTAATTAGTTGATTTTCCATAGCTGTCATGCTATGTATCTGTGGACTCCTTAATTGATCCACTGCTATCCCAAGAATTCATCGCTATATTTATGGTAGTTTTTCGATTCTCCAGACTGTGTCACTTAATTTTCTGTCCTCAATTGCCATCAATCTCATAGTTTGCTTGCTGTCTTTAAAGGAAAGTAATACAGTCCCATTAAGTTTCCAGCATATATTATTTCAGATTGGGAACTGCCACTTGATTGACAAATTGAACTGAGTGTCTGCAGTGGAAATCATGGATACGGCTTTTACTTATTCATTAATTTATTTACTTAACACTTGGCCAGACAATTAGCAGCTAGGCAGAACAAAATGAAATACTGTCAAACAATTCCATTAATGTTATATTGTACACACACACACACACACACACACACACACACACACACACACACACACATATATATATATATATATATATATATATATATATATATATATATATGAGTACAATATAACTTATCTATCTATCTACCCATGGTCCTGTAGTAGATTAGACAAATAATTTTTTATGGAACTCACTGTTCCTAGTTACTTGAGTTTACATCCTCCATCTCTGCTTGACAGATGTGTTCCAGATCCAATGGAAACCTGATTTGGTCAGCTAGAGGCATCGTCGGATCAGGGCTTCAACAACACAGTAGGGATTGCTTTGAACAAAGCAACAGGGTAAATGACTGGGAGACTGTAGTGCCAATGCAATATTCCTAGCACTTAGAGTAGCCATGAATATCCTGGTGTAATTCTGAATCCTGAAATACCACAGACTCTCCATGTGGAAGACAGAACCAAAATATTTATTCAGATACCAAAAAGCCAGATCCCAACACTAGGAAGCCAAATCTATCATAGTAACAAAAATCTATACACAATAACAATACAGATGATAACACCATCCCCAAGCCTCCCTGTGCAGCTTCCCACAAACCAGCTCCATTAAACAAAATCACAAGCAAGTACTTTCACTCATGCTAGCCAGCAGCCTGCATCCTTCCTAGCTCTGACTGACTGACCAATTTCCTCTTAGCTCTTCCCTAGCTCTGCCTCTTCCTGTTCTACCCTTTCAAACTCCTCCCACCACAGGCTCCATGCAACTCAGGTGGGTCACATGGGTCTATTAATGAATGGGGAAGATCTCCCCATTTAAATTCCCATTACAGAGACCCATTTGGTTAGGACCTATTCTAATCCTGGGCAATAATGGACAGGACACTGCAATGTGCTAAGTAATGAACAAAAAACCCCAAATGAATGTTAAGCTCTGCACTGTGCATACTGCATGCTTTAAGCACCTGGAGCCTGGTGCAGGAGAATCAAGAGTTAAGTCAGAAATTCCAATCATAAGTAAACTTTAACATTTTTACTCTGTGTATGGAGTTTGTGACCACCTTTGCAGGGGAGATTTTCTCTGAAGTCTGCTAAGATAATTGGTAGCAACTCTTATCTCTGTAAGAAAGGACTCCAAACCATCTACAAGTTGAGTCAGATTCTATCCTTACTTTGACCCCCTCTGTGGGTTCTTATACTACTCAAAAATTCCAAAGCCTAGATCTGCAAGTGATGTTAACAGATAATACCTTGAGTCTCCACGAATAATAACCTAGTTTCTTCTCTTTTTCCATTTATCTTAAAATTCCTTTACATCATCCCTTAATCTCCTATCTCTAGCATCTTCCCTATTCCCTCGCTGCCAAGACCAATTTCTCTACATGTCCTTGATCCCATCACCTCCTAATATCCTTATTGTCTCCCTTAGCCAAGAGAAGTAAGTAGGTAGTGTCCCATTGATTGTATTTATGGCTGGCACATTGTAAACATTTAATAATATTTGTAGGTTGATCTTTGTCCAGTGACTAAAGAGTAGACATACTATTCAAATAATGGAATTGTATTAATCTTGACATTCTTGCTATTAATATAGACAAAAGACAGAAGCAAGTTGTAGGTCACTGTAAGGATGACACACAGGTTTTTCTTATTGGACAAATAAAATAGCTGTAGAATTGGCTTGAAAATGTATTAGAAGTGGAGTAGCTAGGTTGGTGCAGTGGATAGAGCAACAGCCCTAGAGTTAGGAGAACCTGAGTTCAAATCTGATTTCAGATACTTGACACTTACTAGCAGTGTGACCCTGGACAAGTCACTTAACCCCTATTGTCTCACAACCAAAAATAAAATGCATCAAAAGGCAACCAAGAATCTCCTTGCGTGAGTTGTTTTATTATCTGGCATTGCATGCCTCTTTACAATTATTTTCATAGTGAATCATATGTACCCCACATCTGCTGCAGAGGATGAAGATATAATAAGATTCTACATAAATCTTGATATATAAAGATTTAATCAGCATATAATTGGATGCTCAACTCCTTCGGTGCAAAATAGGTGAAGATAATTAACAGTAAGTATGAAAATATGAAAGAGGCCAATGTTTTATAGACTACATAGAAGCCACATGCCTATGTATCAAACAACCAATCAATATTTCCTAAGCATCCATAAGAGACTGATTTTTTTGTATTTCTTTGTATCCCTGACACTTACCACAATACCTGGTATATGAATGATCCTTCATAAATTCTTTTTCACTGACTGATGTACTTACTGGGTGCCAGGCATTGTGCTACTTGCTGGAGATAAAATTACAATGAATGAAACAATTCCTAACTACAAGGAGTGTATATTCTAGTAAAGGAGACAATATGGTCATATATAAGCATATGAAGAATAAATATGAGGGCAATAAATAGAAATACATATAAAATAGTTAAATGAAAGGCAGTTTGTGAGGGAGGGCTCTAGCAATTGAGGTCGTCAGAAGAGGCTTCATACAGAAAGTAATGCTTGAACTATGTCTTACAGGGAGAGAGGGAAGATAAAGAGAAGAGAAACTATATATTATCATTAAAATAAATTATATAATATCATTATGTTATATATTACATTATATAGTAGTGTGTTTTATAAATACACACATTATATAATATTATATATTAATCATTTGCTATGTACCAGGTATTTTGATAAGCATTGGGGATACAAATTCAAAAGAGAGAAAGTCCCTACCTTCAAGGAACTTATCCTATTGTAAAAGAAAGAAAGACAACATATATAAAGGAGTGGTGTCCAGCAAAGTCTAAAATCATGGGAATGTCAAGTAGAGGCAATTAAAGCAATTAAATGATGATCTCTTTCCAGCAGCAATGCATCAATAAGATGGTTATACCCAAATTAAGAAGTGAAAGAGTGGGGGGTGGGGATGGTGGTCAGTGGTATTGCATGGAAGCATAGCAGAACAATGGTATGGTTATGTGTATGTGGTTAGGGTCGACTAGATATATTTAACCCTACCAATTAGCAAGATCTCAGGTGAATATTTGGCTTCATGGCATCTATTAAAAATGTTGCTCTCAAATTTTAGTGGATTAAGTTGCTTTAGGGAGTTTATGGGTAACACTTTTGTTTGTGATTATTGCCTAGTTTCGATACAGTTTATTTGTTGAATTTTTAATGATATTTTGACATTTGTGCTTGCGATCTTGTAATGGCAAACAAAATAGGATCTTTTGCTGTTTTTGTTTTAGTATAATCAAGTGCCTCTGATTGAATAACGTGGCTAGAGATCTTCCCCACACATTAATGGGTGTGGGAAGACTTGTAGGATGGCCGACAACTTTTGTTAGTGAGACACTAGTTCTCAAGGGCTGTGATGTGCTGTGGCTGTAAAAAGTGTATAAAGACTCTGAGGTGAGGTTTTATTTTGGGGCTTACTGACTGGAAGTGTTTATTTCACCAGACAACACTATGGGAAGCCACTAAGGAGCCCCTAGCCTTTGAAAACTCAGATGTTGGGGCTTTTCTCTCTGGTAACTACGTATGTGTGGTCAGACCATTATCTGTCAATCTATGATGTACGTCAGACAATTGGAAGCCTGTCGGTTGATTTTGATTTCTTTTTATTTTTTCTAAAGTTTGGGGTGCAGATTTTTCGCCCGAACTAAGGGAATGATACATGTGCTTGATTAAAGTGATTGTTGACCCCTCAAAAGTTGCTTTTCTTTTAGAAAAAGATCAGAACACATCAAAGAACCTGTGATAGCAGGCCCTCTTGTGTAAGTTCAGGGTGCTCACTGTTACAGATATGGAGATTTGTAATATGTTCACTTAATGAAAAAAGAGTATGCTTCTGATGTATGATTCTAGCCACAAGAGTGTGTCGTGGTGGGTATTTGTTAGCTGCTAACTATTGCAATCTGCAATGTGATTCATTGCGCCATTTCCCCCTCTTTCTTTGCATGATCTGCATTGATTAGTAAGTCTGGGCCCCTTACAGCCACCACCATCATCTACATAAGTCATGATTTCAGTTCCAGTCCTTCGTGCCCTGGACCATGCTTCTGCTGGTATATGGCAAAGGAATAATTTTTGACTTTAGGTGACATTGTGAAAGGATACAAAGACAAACAAACAAAACAGAACAAAAAAGCCAGAAACTCGATTGGAAAGCAGAGGACTCTAATTATAAGGAATTGGAATGGTAGCCAAGGCAGCAAGTAGAAGCATGGAGTAGCTGTGTGGAGTTTTGCACAATGTTCATCTTACAAAATTCTATTGTATGGGAATGCTAGAAATCCAGTGTGTTCCCTTGTTTTCCAAATAAACTATTGTTTATTGTTTTCGTAAAGGCAGAATGGTGTCTAAGTAGAATACTTAGATGTCAGGAAGACATGTTCAAATCCTACCTCCAATATGTTTTAGCTTTATGACCTTTAGCTCCAAAATGCTAAGGAATTCCATCGTGGAAAATATATCTGTTCTTCTTTTGGTTGTTTGGGAAAGAAGACTGTGAACCTGAGCTTGGGAGGTTGGTAATACTTGTCTGGGAAATACCCCACCTTTTTGGGACCTGCTATCACTTAGCATTTAGATGAGTTTCAGAGGTGAGTTGGTTCCCTGTGCTTTATCAAATGATAAAAATTTGACTATATTAATGAAATTTAACAAGTATGTGTGTGTTATAATAGTAATTTGAAGTGTATTTGGGCACTTTTAAACATAAGGAATGTAGAATATTAATGAAGTCTACCACTTAATTAGTATTAAAAGTTAAAAAATCCTAAAATTAATTACTAAAATTCAGTAAAAAATAAAATGGAACAATTTTACTCATTGATTTTACTGTTTTAGCCTAAATTAGGTTTCTCTGATTTTCATTTCATTCTTCAGTGCTAAAGGTGACCCTTTCAGAGAGTCTATGAGATATTATTTTCATAAGAGCACTAAGATATTTTAATGTTTAACACGGCATATGTTGATAGATGGAACCCACATAAACAAAAGCCCTTTGTGGAGGATTCTCAATAATTTTTAATAGTATTGAGTGGTCATGAGTCCAAAGACTTAAAGAACTGCTGAAACCATATCATTAAAGAGGAAGCAGCATCACCAAAGCAAGGGTGGTAACCAGATATGCTGAGGGTGAAACAAACTAACATAGATAGTCATATTATAATTTAAAATATTCATTCTGAAATTTATTCCCTTTAGAATTAATATGTAGAATACTACATAGCCACAATGTCAGATCTTCATTTTTTCATTATTTTTTATGCCAATTGAGTGTGTAATTACAAGAATTTATTTCTAAGCTTAATTGTACCATGTGTTGTATTTCTACCAGTTGTGTTTTTATTGGCTTTGTCTGTAGTTACTAAAGCATTTAATTAGGTAGAATTGATCAGAAAATGTTCAACAAAAAGCACTAGCTATCTTAAGGTTAGGAATGAATAAATAGTATATCTGTCTAAGTTTCCATGTTTGTGAAAGCTTCTTGAAGGCTATTTTCCCCCCAAATTTGCTTTTAATATTAAAAGGTGAGAAAAAAAAGTAATGGTCTGACCTCTCAATCCAAAATTCATAAATATTTATAAATGCTTAGGCTCTTTTTTTCAGTGGTATTTACTGGACGTAACCAGGGTTGGATGAATAGTAATTTGAACTCTAATAGCATGTGGCTTTTTGACCTATGCTGTAATGTAATTGTTCTCTGTTGCCTAAGACTTCTCCACAAACTGACTGCTTCATTGGGACCCTCTTTGAGGTGCTATTAAAGCTAAAAAAAAAATCACCACGTAAATACAGCATACATAATGGATCCACTGGCTTCTAAGTCAGAAGGGCTACTATCCTTCTACCTATGTCCATTTACCTTTAAGTGCCTGCAATTGGCAGGTGCTGCTTTCTTTTTAATGTATGAATGATGAATATATTTTACGTTTTCACATTTTCTATTTCTATTATACAATTGTCTCTGTGTGATGGAGTCTATTATGTGACTCAGTAATGAGTCTCTAGCCAATGGACACATTGCAATAGCACATCCCAGTGGTCTGAACAGTAAGGTCTCAAGTTCTAACGTAGGCCCAGTTGCTCTGGTGGCTGCAGAATAGCCGTGTATTCTCTATTTATTTGCTCCTTGCTGATTCTTCAGGGTCTGAGTTGCACCAAATGCTATTGCTTCATATTTCTTTTTGCTTGTTCCTCCAAAGCAAAATGCAGCTGTCTAGAAAAGAAAAGAAAACAACATCATTTTAAGGACAGGTTTCATGATGTAATGTGATACATGTGACAAATATTAAAATAATAATTTCCTTAACATGTTGTGAATTTTTAACCGGGAGTCCAACATTTCATTATGCCCTTTTCTAGATAGTTATTTGACCTCTAGCAGCCCAATGTGGTTATTGATTAGTCAGCAGTGTGACTTGGGGCAAGTGACAACCTCCTATTTTCAGTTTGTTCTTTCAATTCACTTCAATTCAATAATCTCATTAAATGCTCAGTATTTGCAAGGTCTTAGGGTTATAAAGATAAAAGTCCCTGCCCTAAAGGAGGTTATATTCTACTGATGATACAGCACACATACACAGATAAGTCAGTGCACATTTTAAACATGAATATTTATCCTAAGATGGATAAAACACTACCGTTTTTGAGCAGGGGACACTAACAATGGTGGAGATTAGGAAGGGCCTCAAGTAGGAGGTAGCACTTGAGTTAAACCTTGAAGGAAGCTAAGTTCTGAGAAATGGAGAGAGTATTTCAAGTCTGAAGGACAGATGGCCCAGAGGTAGGAGATGGAATATTATCCACAGAGTTGTGAAGATCCAAAGGAGATAATGCATTATGCTTTGTAATGGTAAAGAATCAGATGTAATTTATTTTATATATTGCTCATTGTGACTTTATATAAGTATTATTATCTTATATAATGTGATGACCCTCTCGATTATGCATCCTCTCCTAGCAGGGGAAGTGCCAGATGAGCCATGGATCTCTGAGCTGTAGTAATGAGTCTCAAACTGAAGGCTAAATATGTCACTGCTCTTTCATTGTAATTTGGTAATTAGTGGAATGAGAAGTAGGATGTTAAGAGCTTCCGTCTGAATGCTGGCTCTGCCCCCTGCTACCTGTACGACCTTGGGCAAGTCATGTGATATCTTGAGCTTCAGTTTCCTTATTTATAAAATGAACAGGTTGGACTAAATAGCCTTTCCAATCCCTTTCACTTCTAAATCTGTAATTCTGTAATGATTTATAAGTTCCTGTGTAAGATGTTGGATAAGGAGCTCACAATTGGATAGATACTAAGTGTGGGAAAGAGATGAGCCAAGTACACAAATAATTCAATTCCACAAGCTATGTGCAAACCATGGTTCAAAGCACAATATGATCATTGTCATAAGAAAGTCAGGAAAGGCTGTGGAGGTCCAGAGAAAGGAGAGATTACCTTTGGATAAATCAGGATGGCTTCTTTTCATCCAAATAGACCTTATGGAATCAATATTTGATATTGTCTATGAGCATAGAAATATTTAAATAATTTAAGGATCTATATTTTAGTAGGGGAGGTACTTCCTATACAGCACAGTGCTTGGCACATAATAAACACTAAGTAAATGATTGTTACCTGACTTGACTTGTTAACTCTACTACTGCTGAACATAACTCCTTTATGCCTTTAGTATATGCCATCTTTGTGAGTCACTGTAGTTTAAAAAAATCCATGACTTATTGGCCAAACTCAAAATGAGCCTTTGAATGTATCTAGGCTGGTTCTCAGGTAATATACAAACTGTATTATTGGATACTTTCCTATTGGTACTTTAATGGAATAAACTTTGTGAATCAAAAGCTATCTCCATTCCAAAGTATCAGGAAGTTAGTGGAGGGAGCATTAGAGTACAGTGTTCAACTCAAATTTCTTAGCCAGTCAATAAACATTTATTAAATACTTCCTATATATTAAATACCTCTCTTGTGCTAAGAATTGGTGATACAAAGAAAGGAAAGACAATTCCTGCTCTCAGGGAGGTAACAATTTAATGGAGGAAAAAAGATACAAATAACTATGTATAAACAACACGAGATAAATTTTGAAACAACAAACAGGGCAAAGGGTTCAGTAAAGGCTTTCTATAGAAGGTGAAATCTTAGCTGGGACTTGAAGGAAGCCAGAAGGCAGAGATGAGGAAGAAAGCATTCCATGCTTAAAGGACAGTCTGTGAAAATGCCCTGAGTTAGGAAATAAAGTGTCTTGTTTGAGGAACAGCAAGAAGGCCAGTGTCATTGGATCACAACCTATGTGGTGGAGTGGAAATTGTAAGAAAATTATAAAGGGGAGGGGAGGGCAGGTTATAAAGATCTTTGAATGCCAATCAGAATATTTTGTATTTGATGATGGAGGGAATAGGGAACTACAGGAGTTTATTGAGGAGGGTAGTGATGTGATCAGGCTTGAACTTTAGGAAGGTCATTTTGATAGAGCAGGCAGAGATGTGGCAGGCAGACCCACCAGCCAACTATTGCCAAAGTTTAGGCATGAAGAACCTGTAGCAGAAAGCAGCTGTGTCAGAGAAGAGAATGGAGAGTATATGAGAGATGTTAGGAAGGGAAAATTCAGAGCCTTTGGCAACAGATTGGATATGGGACTTGAGAAAGAGTGAAGAGTTAAGAAAGACCCCTAGGTTATGAGCGTGGGTGACTGAGAGGGTGGTGTGGTCCTACACAACAATAGGAAAATTTGGTATGAGGCAGAGTTTCGGGGAAAGATAATGAATCCAGTTTTAAACTTGCCAAGTTTAAGATGTCTACTTGACATCCATTTGGAGATGTATTAAAGGCATTTTGAGATGTGAGATTGGAGGTCAGCAAAAAGGTTAGGGTTCGATAAATAGTTTTTAGAATTATTAGCATAGAGCTAATAATTGAATCCAGGGAGCTGATGAAATCACCAAATGAAATAATGTAAAAGGAGAAGAGGATAGAGCCCTGTGAGATAATCACAGTTAGCAGGCATGATCTGAATGAAGATCTCACAAGGGAAACTGAGGAGAGGTCAGATTGGTAAGAGGAGAACCTGTAGGGAGTAGTTTCAGGAAAACGTAGACGAAACTATCAAGGAGAAAAGAGTGATCAATTGTGTCAAAGGCCTCAGAGAAGCAAAGAAGGATGAGTATTGAAAAATGTCATTGGATTTGTTGATTAAAGGACCATTGGTAACTTTGAAGAGAAAAAGTTTCAGCTGAATGATGAGGTTGCAAGGCAAACTATGGAAGGTTAAGAACAGAATGAGAGGAAAAGAAGTGGACATTTTGTAGACATTTATTCTCAAGGAATCCCTCAACAAGTTCTTCAAGTTTTTTCTTGTAAATTCTTCTTATACCTATCCATCTCTATTTCCATTTTCACTAGATTAGCATAGATAGAGAGCCTCATTGTTTCACACAGGAATTATGATAATAGTGATGTAGTTGATTTCAGTTTCTCTTCCTTTTGGGTATTGCTACCAGATCAATCTCCTTTAGATAAAAATTTCAAAATGTTGCTTCCCTATGACTTCACTTATGGCATTTCATCATGCCTGAAATTCAAACTTTTCTGTTTGACTTTATTTTTTAATTTAAATAGCATTTTATTTCCCCTTACTTACATGTCAAGAAAAATTTTAGTATTCATTTTTATAAGATTTTGAGTTCCAAATTTTCCTCCCTCCCTTTCCAATCTCCCCTTTTCTGAAAATGGTAGATGGTTTAATATAATTTGTCCACATATTATCATGTAAAAATGTTTCCATATTAGTCACAGTTGTGAAAGAAGAAACAGATTAAAAGGAAAAAAATAACATGAGAAAGAATAAAGTAAGTGAAAAAATCATATGCTTTGATCTGCCTCCAGAGTCCATCAATTCTTTATCTGGATATGCATGGCACTTTCCTTCATGAGTGCTTTGTACTGGTCTTGGATCATTTTGTTGATGAGAAGAGCTGACATTCATAGTTGCTCATTACAGAATGTTGCTGAAACTGTGTACAGTGTTTTCCTGATTCTGCTCGTTTGAGTTTGCATCAGTTTGTACAAGTCTTTCTAGGATTTTCTGAAATCTGCCTGTTCATTTCTAATTGCACAGTAATATTCCATTGCATTCATACACCACAGTTTGTTCAACCATTTCCCCAATTGATAGGCATCCTCTCAATTTCCAGTATTTTGCCACCATATAAAGGGCTGCCATAAATATTTTTGCACATGTAGGTCCTTTCCCCTTTTTTATAATCTATTTAGGATACAGACCTGGTAGTGGTATTTCTAGATCAAAGGATATGCATATTTTGGTTGTCCTTTAGGCATAGTTTCAAATTGTTCTCCTGAATGGTTGGATCAGTTCACCTGTTATATCTAAATCATGCACCGATTTTGACCTTATCTTGGTTCACAGTATGAGATGTTGGTCTATACCTAGTTTGTACTTTTTTTTCCAGTTTTCCAGGAAATCTTTGACAAATAGTAAGTTCTTACCCCCAAAGCTGGGGTCTTTGGGTTTATCAAACACTAGATTACTATAGTTGTTGACTGCTGTGTCTTGTATACCTAATCAATACCTTTGATTTACCACCCTATTTCTTAGTAACAGACAGTTTTGATTATTGCTGCTTTATAATATAGTTTGAGATCTCATATTGCTAAGCCACCTTCCTTTGTGTTTTTTTAAAAAATATAATTCCCTTGATATTCTTGACCTCTGTTCTTCCAGATAAATTTTGTTATTTTTTTCTAGCTCTGTAAAATAACTTTTTGGTAGTTTGATTGCTACGGCACTGAATAGGTAAATTAGATTTGGCAGAATTGTCATTTTTATTATATTGGCTTGGCCTACCCATGAGCAACTGATATTTTTCCAGTTTTTTTGCATCTGACTTTATTTGTGTGAAAAGCCTTTTGTAATTGTGTTCATATAGTTCCTGAGTTTGACTTGGCAATTAAACTCATAAGTACTTTACATTGTTTTCAGTTATCTTAAATGGAATTTCTTTTTCTGTCTCTTGCTGTTAGGCTTTATTGGTCATTTCTGTTTGGCTTTTAAGGATTTCTATAATCTTACACCACACTACTTACCCAGACTTAGTTAGTACTTTATTGAACATATACTTTACACCTATAAAAACCTTATTATAAAAACCATTCTTCTAAAGCTCATTTTGAGTTTGCATTTTCCCTAAAGCCTTGCCTGACTATTATAGCATTATTATCCATTTTTCTAAAGTGTATTTTAATGGGAAAGAATTAAGTTTGCTTGGTGGCTACCATGGTGGAAATACCAAGAACAATTTAGGCTTAAATATCAGAATTTGATTTGCCAAAATATTTTCTATGTCTAATCACCATCACTTCAGTGGTCAGCTTTTTGGAATGTCTAACAGACATTTTTTCCCTTGGAAATATGTCTGGGTCTCTATCATCATTCTCATCTTTGATCTTCTTGCTATTAGTGTTGTCATTTGTAAGTTCTTTAACTTACTTTAACTCCAAATACACATTTGTCCTCCACTGACATTTTTCAGATCTCCACAATCATCTTTTTGGCCTACACCTAGTACCGTAACTATTCTGATTGACAGTAATCTGTATTATTTTGCTTTGGTTAATTTTGGTCAGAAAATAACCTAGTCAAGTATGTAAGGTTCAGATGAGTTGAGGATTTATGGGAAAGCTTCATAGGATGAAATGTAGAGGAGCTGTAATTTAATGTACATAAGAGAAAGTGCCTACAATAGTGAAACCATGGGTTCATCAAAGTTCTAATGTAACAATCCCCTGCAAACCTTCTCTTATCTGCACTAACACATTTTAATATTAGCTGTGTTTTTAAACTGTTGTTGGACATTGATATGATACGGTATTGCTAAATTACTTTGCAAAAGCAGGTTGACTTTTCACATTGCTTGAATGAAAAGAAATATTTTTTCCCTGCTAAAAATGCTTACCATTCTCCCACAGAAATTTTAAAGTTCTGAGATATGAAACTGAACTTTATAATTAACTGAATCACTGCCACAGACTATCCATTCTCTGCAATAGTTTAACTTCAGGGACAAAAATGACTGAAGAAATGATAAATAGCACACAAACAGTCTCTATTTGGATATATTTCTTCTTTCGTTCTGGTGTGCTAAATTGCTATTTCAGAGGACTTTGCTTGCTTTAACAGTCTACCATTGATTTTCTTAAATGAAATGCATCACAGAAAGTGTGTCTGGTGCATAATTTCAGAAACCAGTAATACACATTATGGACCTGTCTTGAGACAAGCCATCCTCTAACACTTATTTGCCCTTGAGATTTAGAAGAAATCATATCTCTAGTATTCACAATAAGGAACTAATTTAGCTGAGTTCAAATTAGTTGTGAACAAATGGATTAACAAGCACCTTATTAAAATTTTAATTTACATTTCATTTATCACATTTAATAGAATCAACTTTGTTGTTTTGGGGTGGAGAGGATTAATTTCCAAGTGTAACTTTGACTCCCATTAATTTCACTTGTTTTTATTGATAGTTTACATATTTACCATAATTATGTAGTCTATGTAGCATAGAAATATGAGATGCATAGCTCAGAACTTTTGCTCATAATATAAGGAGGATTTAATTATCTAACAAATAGGAACTATTCATGTTTGTTCAGCTAGCGATTTTTCTTGCCCCTGTGAAAGTGCTTAATTAGTGTAATTTAAGACCTTTGAGTCATTCAGGCTGTACTCAGCCAGAAGCCTGCTTTGATTTCTTGAGGAGTGACCTGGCTTCCATTGTCAGTGTTTGCAACTTTAATTTTTTTTACTTATATGACTCAAAATAGTATTTTCTTTAGATTTCAGTATTTCAACCTGTTTAATAGAAGTGTCAGCATTCTACCCATCTTACATGAATATTAGCAAAATTTCCCATATTTTCATTTATAAAATGTTTTGGTCTCAAATTCCAAACTGCCATATGATTGTGAAGGATTTATCCAAGGTGGGAGCATATTTCCTGTTAAAATGTGCAAATGGTGGGTGTCAAAATGTTGTAATACTCTGGTGTTTAGCCTTATCAGAGAGGGAAAAAAGAACTGGAAATTAATCCTCTTTCAAATCAAAGCCCTTTTACATGAATGCTTGAACCTAAAACACTGCACTTGATAACTTGAATCGAATTGGGAAGAGACTCAGGCCTTTCACTTCTTGACATATCTTTAGATTTGGCTTATAATTGTAATGATGCTCAAACTGCCGGTTCATGTGAAATTAATGATTGGTTTGGATCCATTTTCAAATGCCTATCATGAGGCCTTGATGGGCATGAAGGCAGAGCCTTAATCACTTTAGAGATCCCCTCTCTACAAGCAGGTATATTGAAGGGTCTCTGTGCCATTTTGAGAGGTAGCAGACCGTTAAGACTTTTTTCTTATTATATTATCAAAATAGTAAAAGTGATATTTCATTAAAATGAGACAAGTGATCTAATTTTAATGGCAGCTACTGTTAATGTCAGGCACCCAGATATAGTTTATAATGCTTAGTAATTACAGCAATCTCTCTTCTTTTTTTTTCCCTAATTATTTCAGGGAAAAGAAGTAAAAGCATTAAGAAAGGGCACAAAAGGCAGCTCTATTGGATCTTTTTTGTAAAGCAAATAGCTTTCAAATCATTCCATTAGCTGTCATCAGAGTATAAAAAGAATTAATCAAAAATGACATCAATTTTAAGGGACTGCCAAAACCTCACTAGAAAAACAATTCCATCATAGAAAATAGAAAAATTAAGGGTACTGTCCTGATTCAGTTAAGTGATTTTACTTTTTTTTTCTGTTCACACATATTATTGTTGCAGTATATTATGTGCAAGACCAAGTGACTAAGATATAAAGCTCCTATTAGACTTAAGGCAAGAATACCAAGTCTGCTGAGATGATTTTGCCATCAAATATACTATTCTTATTTAATTGAATTAGAAAAGTGTCCCTAATTTCTCTATTTTCCTGGAATGATTAATTTTTCATTTGTTAGGTCATTTTTGTGTCCAATTTAACTGG
Source organism: Bettongia penicillata ogilbyi (assembly GCA_023548195.1). Taxonomy (NCBI): domain Eukaryota; kingdom Metazoa; phylum Chordata; class Mammalia; order Diprotodontia; family Potoroidae; genus Bettongia; species Bettongia penicillata. The sequence continues at coordinate 861,446 of JAJHZJ010000958.1, read as the reverse complement.
ATTAATTAAGATTGTGTCTGATGTACTTTCTTCCCAGTTTTAACTCTGTCCCTTATTGCAGATAATAATTTCCCACTGAAGAAAATAAAGAGCCAGGTAAATAAAGCTCAAGTCCTTACAAGCAAAATGACAATGGAAGGAGACAATGAAAGGTATTTTGTTGAATTTTGTCTGAATTTAATTGCCAATCTTATTTGATGCCAATCTGTAATTTCATTCACCAAAATCTGTGAGCACTTGACGCAATGTGGAATGGTAGAGAGCTAGCTTCAAGTCCTTTGTCTGATTATTATTGATTATATGGCCCTGGGAAAGTCACTTCACTTCTCTATGCTTCAATGACTTCAGACTTTAAGAGTGGTTGGGGACTTGCAGTGATGGAGAGAGTGTTTTTTAACTGGGAGTCAGGAAATCATAGTTCCAAAAATATCTAGCGCCCAAATGGGAAAAGTATTGGGTGCTAGGGAGAGCACAAAGTGTGGGATGCTAGGTGCCCTTAAGAAGAGGTAGCATGATATACTCAAGTGTCTTGGTTTGGATGTAAAAAGTCCTAACTTTGATAGTTCTGACAGCTCAATTCAACAAACGTTAATTAAATGACTATCACACAGGGAGCATTGTACTAGCTATGTGACCATGGACTACTCACTTAAGCCAAAGAGGTTTCTTCATCATAAAATGGCAATACCACCACCATTGCTGCCACCAACCGGGTGGCTGTAAAGGTCAGAAGAAATAATTTAAAATTTTAATTAATATATACAGGACACATATAATTTATTAATTTATTTCCCAAACTTTTGAACATTTCTTCTAACAAAATACTATATAACCACAAGAGACTTTATAATTTTCAAAGTACTTTCAATATATTATCTTAACATATACACCTTTCATATACATTATCCTAATATCAGCAGGGGAGATCATTGTACTTTGAATCAGGAAAACCTGAGTTTAAGTTTTGTCTTGGATACGGTGGATGTGTGACCCTGGGCAAGTCTCTTAATCTCTATTTCAGTTTCCTTATCTGTAGGTGACAATATCAACCTCTACATCCTGGTTCTGTACCTGACTTTCTAGAATTTATCATGTCTCTGCTACTCACCTTAGAACTTCTCACAGAGTCTTGGACCTTTTTGCCCTGGAATATCTGACTGTATCTATAGCCCTAACTTTCCAGACTCCAAACCCATGCTATAAGACATTAGGTGTCTTATTCTACTTCATTTTCAGCTCCTTTTTGTGTATTGTCTTCTTTCGAATGTATGCTTAGTGAGAACAGGGATTGTCTTTCTTTTTTATTTGTGTATGTATCCCCAGCACTCAGCAGAGTGATTGCACATAGTAAGTGCTTAATAGATACTTCCTTGTGTCCATTCTTTCTTCCTTTGTTTCTTCCTTCATTCATTTGTTCCTCCCTCCTTCCCTCTATTGACTTGTAGTGCCTTTCTCTCCTTCTTATACTTGAGCACTTGTATTTTTTAATCCAAGTTGAACACTTGATAATTATCCTTATTAACTTTCATCTTAATAGATTTGGCCCTTTGATCTATCCTGCTGCCATTTTTAAAATTCATGTTACTGCTATCCCCTAACTTTGTGTTACCTATAAATATATGTCCATGTCTATATCCAGATGGATCCCCAGAGTGCTCCACTAAAGACTGTTCTTTAAATTGGCAGCATTTCATTATTGACTACTCTTTGGGTGTATCATTAACTAGTTCTGAATGTACACAAATACATTCTAGTTTTGCCTACATCTTTCTGTCTTTTCTGTAAAGATGACATAAACATAAATGCTCTACTAAAATCTGATATGCCATGTTTGTGAATTTCCCCAGATCTAGCTAATCATTTCAAAGTAATGTGATTGTCCTTCCATGGTTTATTCTTGGTTAAACTTTGTTGGTTTCTTAGTCAAGATGATACATCAAACTGAGCATGTTCAAAATGAAATTCTTCATCTTGCTTTTTGAAACAAACCCCTCAACCTCCCTGGTTCTGTTTATGGCAAATTAAAAGATCTTCCTTCTCCTTCACTGCCACCGTCTGTTGATTTTATAACCATAATATTTCTTGAACCTGCCCCCTTCCTTCCACTCACATGAACCTATCATCTCATGCCAGGGTATTCCATTTGCTTCCTACTTGCCCTTTCTGCCTCCACATTTCTCTTCACTAGTTCATCATTCTCAGAGCTGCCAAAAGAATGCCACTTATGCATAAAATCTCAGCTTAAAAATCTTTGCTGACTCTGTCAAAGAGGGATTCTTTTCCTTCTCTTCTTCCTTCTCTTCTCCAATTCATGTTGTCCCAGAAAGCCTACAGACTTCAAAAAAGCATGAAACTTCCGAACTCAGCTAAGATCTATACAGAATCCTCTACAAGGGGAGAAATAGAACTTTAGATAGCTAGGAGCTATATAAAATATCATTTTGCCACTTGTGTCTTCTGCATGTATACCTCACTTCCCTTTTTACTTAAAATATTTGCCCATTTTCCCCACAGACCCTGTGTGTATAAGTGAGAGAATATGCCTCAGAGTTTTTGGAGGGATGTCTTATAATTATAGTTTTTGTCATACTATCTTAGTTAAAACTTTTGCTAAAATCTAATTAAGGCTTATTAATAGAAGCATCATAGGAAGTAGATGAACACTAGAAAAATAACTCCTCAAGGCTATCTCTAAGACTCTGAGAGGAGTACTCACCTGGCCTTTGGAGACCTGACTTGTTAATGTGAATGGAAGTTAGGAAAGGAATTCCAAAGTGGGTGCTATGTCACTATTGTCTTAAAAATGAAATACAAACTCTTTAGTTTGGTATTTAATTCCCTTTGCAATCTAACTTCACTTTTCCTTTCTGGCCTTGTGTTACATTATTTTCTTTCTTTGACTCTCTGTTCCAATGACATTGTACTACAAATTCTTTCCCATTCTTAATCTTCCATTTCCTATATCTGCAAGCACCTCTGCTCATCTCTACCTTTTGAAATCCTTCTCTTCTTTCCAGGATCCATTTGAGTCACATTTTCCATGAACCCTTTTATGATCCCCCGGCAGAAAGTATTCTCCTCATCCTTGCATGTTGCAGGAGTACTGTGCCTCAGTCCTCCCTTTGCCCCTGTCATGATCTCCTTGACATTTACATACTGCTTTTCAATGACTGACCTTGGATACATGACTTTCTTTACTTAGGCAACTTATATTACTTGATTTTTATTTTATTTTTTTCAACAGCTCATACTGTGCCCTGAAAATGATCGTGTATTTTATACATCAAATAATATTCTAATATCACTAACACTTATATTATAAAAAAAATTCCACCAAGGAAAGATTTTACTTTCTTCTATCAAAGACAAATTACAGTGGCAGTCTAGTAGAGCACACCAATATAAGTACAGCAACAAAAGTAATCACTAGCCTCATTTTGGGGTTTGCTGAGAGAATTCTGGGGAACTCTCCACACAAATACTTGATGACTAAGTTTCAGGCATTTAGAGGAAAGTGTCTTAAGACAGGAACAGCTGATTTTGGTTGAATAGGATGTAGGTAAATTAGTTTTAGATAAATGAACCTCGACTTGGCTTTAATTCCCTAAATCTCTTTGACCTTTAGCTAATAAATAGAAAGAGCAGTGGTTTTAGAATCAGGAGAGCAAAGTTCAGTTTCCCACTCTGTCACTTTCCATTTGTGTGCCTCTACTTTAACTGTAGAATGCCAGGGCTGGAAAAGATCTCACAAATCTAGTCCACTGCCAATTCATTTTACCACAGAGGAACCTAAGGCTCATAAGGATAAAGTGACTTGAAGAGAGATCACAGCTCACAAATAGTCAATAATCAAATCACTTCACCTTAGTTTATCCATCTGTAAAATGAACCAATTCCACAGCTAGGTTTAGTGTTTCTATTTTGCATGGTCACTCAGGGTAGAAAACCAACAGTTTAGTCACATGATTGACCTTTATTGCCTAGAGTCAATCATTGATTGTGCCTGGAAGAGTATACTCATGAATTTGTTGCCAATTTATCTCAACAAAATGCTTACAAAGTGATTAGTATCTTTATATTCTTAGAGAGTTTTTAAAAATTATAATTATGCATTTTTTGTACCAATATCCATTATGTATTCTTACTGCAAGGATCTATGATGCCATCTACATGAATATTCTTTCTTCCACTGAAGACTTCCACCGTTTTATCCTCAGGAGCTGTTCTTTGCTGAAAACATATCCCTCTGATTTCCAGCTTTCTGCCATAAGCCTTTCTAAATGTAATTAGTCTGGAATTCTGACAATAGTGCATCTTTGTATCTGTACTGAAGGCCTTTCTTGCTTTGGTAGGCCCTGCCTTGAGCTCTTGTTTTGTTGGGATAGCTTTTAAAATTTAAGGTTGCTTTCCTATGAAGCGCTGGAGTAGGACTTTATTGGAAGACCTAGTTATGGGAAGTTTAGGCAAAATCAGGAAGTTTGTGGACAAGAAGATATCTTCTGGAATAATAATTCTTAACCTTTGAATTTTTTTTTTCTGTCATGAACTGCTTTGTCAGTGTGGTGAAGCATATGGCGCCCTTCTCAGTAAAATGATTTTAAAAGCATAAAACAAAATTCATAGAATTACAAGGGAAATCAATTATATTAAAATTCTTTCTCTGCATCTCTATCTCTCTCTCTCTCTATCTATCTATTTATCTATCTGTCTATCTATCTATTTTCAAACTAAGTTTCTGGACACCAGATTAAGAACCTCTATTCTAAAAAGAAGGTAAGAGTACAGATTCTGTTAATTACTGTGATATTTTATTGCTCTTTGTTTAGTGGGAAGGTCCTGTACCAATTTTATCTCCAATGATAAGTGAACAGTATTGTCAGCTGTGCACTTCCACAGTTTCATTATAGATTTAGAACATAAAGAGACATAGAAAAAATGACTATCGACAGACATCCAAAACAGTGGGATGACCATTAAGACTTTTATCTTATATTCACTAACCTACTAGGATGTATCTGTACATAATCAGTTAGATCTGGGTTCTGGTTGCTGCTAAGCAAATTTAGACATTTTTCTGAGGAAGTAGCTCACCATAATTCTAAAGTTATCTGTAATGATGAGGCTTGGACAGCTAGGTGGCACAGTGGATAGAGTGCCAGGCCAGAGTCAGAAAGACTCATCTCCCCAAGTTCAGATCTGTGACCCTGGGCAAGGCACTTAACCCTGTTGGCTTCCATTTCCTCATTTGTAAGATGAGCTGGAGAAGCAAATGTCAAACCACTCCCGTATCTTTGCCAAGAAAATCCCAGATAGGATCTTAAAGGAGTTGGATATGACTGAAACAATTGAGCAATGACAACAAAATTATTGTTTCCATTCTACAGATGAGGAAACAGGTTTAGAGAGCTAAAATGATCATGACCACGTAGGGATTTATAAGCATTAAAAGCTGTGTCCATGTGGATTAGAATTGGAACCCAGGTCTTGCTGACTCCACGGTTCCATTAGTTATGCTGTGTTGCCTCTCAGCTATCACAGCTGGCTTTCCAAAGAGTTTAATTAATGACAAATGTAAGCCAAAGAGGGTGAAATGACAGTACAAGATCATGGATAATGAGTTTGGAATGTAGCCAATTAATCAGCACTGAAGTAGAATTTTTTCCCACACAACTTCAAGTTTACATACAGAGCACTTGCAGATAATAGAAGTATCCTGAAGCCCTAGATATTTGCTATTTAGTAAATTGTATTGGAATACCCCTGAAGAGAGCAGAGATGATAAACATTTGAAAGTCAAAGTGAAACATGACTCCCAGAAGTCTCTGGTAGACTGCAGTGGGGAGTTTGAGGAGTGGGGAAAGTGGAGGAGAAATAAAGCAACTATGACAAAATTAGAACAAAAATTTCATTATTTCAGGTACTATTCATTGAAATGTAAGTATGTTGCTGTACATTCCAAACTTATGACATAGAATTATAATGAAAGATTGAAAAGAAGCATGTAAGTAGTCATGATTCTAAAGAATAAGAGGAATTAGAGGAAAAATACCTATTTTTAATTTAGAAGAAATGACTTCATGTATTTAATAAATGCTGAATTATACATAGAACTGAAGTTTGCATCTATCAATTTTATCTAATAAATAAAATTGCCCTTGCTTTAAATTTCTAGAAGAAATATTTGAAATCATGAAGTTGGATAAGATAGAGTCACAGAATCTTAGAATTTAAAGAATGCCAAACTTGTCAAATATAATGTGTACCAGACCCATCCATCTCCCCTAATAACTGTTAGCTTTCAGACCTATAATGAAGGCAAGTAAGTATGGTACAGTGGAAAGTGGAATGAACTGAGAAGATCCTCGTTCAAATTCAACCTATTACTATTCACTACCTGTGTGACAATGAGAAATCCTCTAACTGATCTGGGCACCAGTTTCCTTGTTAAATGAAGGTATTGGACTCTATGACCTTTAAATTCCCCCTCCAGCTCTAAATCTATTATCCTTTGTCCTCAAAAAACAACCCATTTAGCTTTTGTGTAACTCTAATTGTTTGGAGATGATTATTTGCTAATTATTAATTTATCATTACATTGTGAGTTTTTTAAGGGCATGAACTCAGTCAATAAACACTCACTGTGATCACTGTGTGCTAGGTACTTGGGACACAAAGAGGAAAAACACATTCCCTGTCCTCAAAGACTCTGCTATCTAATGAGAAAGAAAACAAGCAAACAAACATGCAAAACAGGCTATATACAGGAAAAATAGGAAATAATTAAAAGAGGGAAGGACATAATTAAAGAAATAATTAGAAGAGAGATGGGAAAGGCTTCCAATAGAATGGATTTTAGTTGGGTCTTAAAGGAAAGTAGAGAAGCTAGTAGGCAGATATGAAGAGAGAGAGAGAAAAAGAGAGCAACAGAGGGAGACAGAGCATTCCAGGCATGGGGGGTAACCAGAGAAAATGCCTGCAGCTAGGGGACCAAATGTCTTGTTCATGTACAACAAAGAGGCCAGTGTCACCAGACTGAGGAATATGTGGAGGGGGGAGCAAGGTAAAAGAAGACTAGAAAGGCAGGAGGGAGCTGGGTTATGAAGGCCTTTGAATGCCAAATGGAAGAGTTTGTAATTAATTGCTCCTGCTGGTAATAGGGAGCCACTGGAGTTTCTTGGGGTGGGGGAGGGAGTGGTTAACGTGGGTGGACCTACACTTTGGAAAAATCATTTTGGGGAGGAGGGTGTGAATGGAGGATGAACTGGAGTAGAGAGACTTGGGACAGGCAAGCTATTACAATAGTATGGATGTGAAGTAATGAGAGCCTTTTCTAGAGTGATGCTGGTGGAAAAAAAGGGTCATATTCAAGAGATACTGCTGAGGTGAAATAGACATGATTTGGTAACAGATTGGATATAGGTATGTGTGAGAAATAGCAAGGAAGGGAAGATGATTCCTAGGTAGCAAGATTGAGGGACTGGGAGGATGGTGTTCCATTTTATGGGACTAGGGAAGTTAGGAGGGAAGAGAGTTTTAGGGGGAAAGATCATGAGTTCAGTTTCGGACTTGGTGAGTTTAGTCTACTGGACATTCAGTTCTATGTGTCTAAAAGGAGTTTGGGGATATGAGACTGAAGGTCAGCAAAGAGGTTAGGGCTGTATAGGTAGATGTTAGAAATCTGAACATAGAGATGGTAATTAGTTAAATCTATGGGACCTAATATAATCACCAAGTGAAGTAGTATTGAGAGACAAGGGAAGAGGGCTCAAGACAGAACCTCATGGAACATCCATGGTTAAAAGGTTTGATCTAGAATCAACACTTCTTAAACTGTGGCAACAGTTGAAGTAAGGCTTCTGAACATACAACAACCAAAAATCAATTAAAAATCAAATGTATGCGGTGTTTCTGGCAATACATGCCTGTATTGCATCATGCAACTTCACTGTAGCCTTGGTTCTGAACACAGAGCATGTGCACTTTGCATTGTGCATGCCCTCATGCCATGCAACACTAACAAATGCTACTGACAGGGGAAAAGAGGTTATGGGTAGAACAAGTTCAAGAAGCCCTGATCTGGATGAGGATCCAGCAAAGGCTACTGAGAAGGTATGGTCTCATCTGTAAGAGGAGAACTATGAGAGAGCAGTGTCTGAAAGCCTAGAGAGAAGAAAATAGCACAAAGAAGAGGGTGATGAGAAGTGTCATAGGCTGCAGAAAGGTTGAAGAGAATGAGGACCGAGAAAAGAAGACTGGGTGTGGTAGTTAATAGGTCAATAGTAACTTTGAAGAGAGGAGTTTTGTTGCAACGATGAGGTTGGAAGTCAGATTTTAAGAGGTTAAAAAGAGAGTGAGAAGAGAGAAAGTAGAAGGACTTGTTATAGATGGCCTTTTCAAGGAATTCAGCCACAAAGGACAGAAGGGTTATAGGACAATAGTTAGCAGGAATGGAAGAAGCAGTTGAGGTTTTTTTCTTTTGAGGATGAGGGAGACATAGACATGTTTTAGGCAGTAGGGAATGAGCCAGTAGATGAGAAGAGATTGATGCTAACCGATAGAGTAAATGTGGTCTATGGGGCAATCTTTTTTTTTCTTCATCTCTTATTTTCTTTTTTACATTTCTTTAATTTATTTATTTTAAGTTTTCAACATTCATTTCCACTACATTTTAAGTTCCAAATTTTTTCCTCATCTCTTCCCTCCCCCACCCCCAAATGCCAAGCATTCTAATTACCCCTACCATGAGTCTGCCCTCCCTTCTAACATCTCTCCTTTCCCTTATCCCCATCCTCTCTTTTGTCCTGTAGGGCAAAATAAATTTCTATACCCCATTACCTGTATTTCTTATTTCCCAGTTGTATGCAAGAACAATACTCAACAGTTGTTCCTAAAACTTGGAGTTCCAACTTCTCCTCCTTCCTCCCTCTCCACCCATTCCCATTGGGAAGGCAAGCAATGCAATATAGGCTATATATGTGTAATTTTGCAAATTATTTCCATAATAATCGTTGTGTAAGACTAACTATATTTCCCTCCATCCTATCCTGCCCCCCATTTCTTCTGTTCTCTCTTTTGACCTTATCCCTCCCTAAGAGCATTGACTTCTAATTGCTCCCTCCTCCCATTGCCCTCCTTCCATCATCCCTCCTACCTGCTTATTCCCTTCTCCCCCACTTTCCTGTATTGTAAGATAGGTTTTCATAGCAAAATGAGTGTGCATTTTATTCCTTCCTTGAGTCAAATGTGATGAGAGTAAGCTTCATGTTTTTCCTGTCACCTCTCCCCTTTATCCCCTCCATTGAAAAGTCTTTTTCTTGCCTCTTTTATGAGAGATAATTTGCCCCATTGCATTTCTCCCTTTCTCCTCTCAATATATTTCTCTTTCACCCCTTAATTTTATTTTCTTAGGTATGATCCCTTCCTATTCAACTCACCCTGTGCTCTCTGTCTCTCTCTCTATGTGTGTGTGCGTGCGCGTGTGTGTGTGTATGTGTATAATCCCACTAACTACCCAGTTACTGAAAAAAGTTTGAAAAGTTACAAATATTGTCTTTCCATGTAGAAATGTAAACAGTTCAACTTTAGTGAGTCCCTTATGTGATATCTCTTTCCTGTTTACCTTTTCATGATTCTCTTGATTCTTGGTGTTTGAACATCAGGTTTTCTTTTCAGCTCAGGTCTTTTCATCAAGAATGCTTGAAAGTCCTCTATTTCATTGAAAGACCATTTTTTTCCCCTGAAGTATTATATTCAGTTTTGCTGGGTAGGTGATTCTTGGTTTTAGTTCTAATTCCTTTGACTTCTGGAATATCCTATTCCACACCAAGCCAGCACTGGGGGCTGAGATTCAAATCAGCTGCTTGATTCCTCCAGGGTCTTTACCATCCAACCATGGATGTGGGCTGCTGTGGTTAGTGCTGCCTCCTGATGTGGCCTCTGCCGCTGCCTAAGGCTGGAACTATGGGGAAATCCTGCTCTCTTCTCAGCCAGCTGAAAAAACCCTCTCACTGACCTTTGGCGCCTATGGGTTGAGGGATCTGCAAACCCACTGCTATTTCTGCTGTGGATTCCACTCCCGAGGTCTGCTCGAGTCCTCTCCCCAGTGCCATGTGCTTGGCCAAGGCTGGGCTGGGCTCTGGATCCCCGGTGTGATAGACCTTTCCCATTGGCCTTTTAGGTTACCCTGGGCTAGAAATCTCCTCCACTCCATTGTTCTGTGGCTTCTGCTGCTCTAGAATTTGTTGAGAGTCTTTCTTTACAAGTATTTTATGGGCTGTGGGGGAAGAGCTAGTGTATGTGCATCTTTCTACTCTGCCATCTTGGCTCTGCCCCCACCTTTAAATATTTAAAATCTACATTTGTATCACCAAGGTCTCTTCTCCAGACTAAACATCCTTAAGTTCATCCGACTGATTGACACATGACATAATTTTGATTCCCCTCAACTTCCTTGTTGCCCTTTTCTGACCATGTTGTAGCTACTTTATTCCGTTCTAAAATGGGATACCCTAAGCTAAATTCATTACTCAAAATGTGGGTCAAAGTACAATGGGACTATAATCTCCATTGCTTTGGATGCCATTTAAAAATTACCCATTTTAGTATTTACACTCATAAATCTTGCATACTTTTATGTCTCAGACTTAGCACAGTGTCTGGCATGTAATTGGCACTTAAATGTTTTTCAATTGAGATTCTTCATCAACTTAAAAAAAATCTCACATACCTCATAAGCAATTTCAAATTAATAAATAAATCTACAGACCTTATAAAGCTTTAGAAGTGGAATGAAGAAGCAGCGAGGCAAGATGGCTAGAGCCCAGATATTTTGTGTAGGGAAAACCAACAAATTCAAAGTCTAAATCTCTAAAGAGTGAGGCAGTCTGGCATAGTAGGATGAGCACAGGTATTAGAGCTAAAGAACCTGAGCTGTTAGTCTTGGCCCTGCCCCTTACTAGATTGTGACACTGGGCAAATCATCAGTTTCCTCATCTTAAAATAGGAAAAATTACCTAACTACCTCAGAGGATATTGGTGAGGAATATACACTGGTTGAAAACTATGTATATAATTATTATTCTAGTTGTAAAGTTCTATAAATCATATTCCTGGAAGGTAGTTTACCATAACTCTGTAAAGGATTCTGATATGATAGGGTGAGTCCCTAGAGAGTCCATTGTTTATTTTCAGTGACTCCAGGGCCAGTGGAGATAGGTCTGCAACTGGGGAATTGATGGATTACAAGCCAGTTCTACGATGGGTCCTTACGGTAGAGGAAAAGACTCCATCCCTTATAATCTGCAAAGGCCTTTTCTCCTCAGAACACACCATATCTTTTGGATGTGAATATTTTGTTCTACAGAATAAAAATTTCACTCCTTTTAACACTGAACCCCCTAAATATTAATTCTTAATCAGTTCTTGACCACTAGATTAAGTCTAGAAGCTTATATGAGTCCTAAATGATTTTCTACTACTGGTATTTGGTCTGGAACATTTTACAGAACAGACTTGTAGCTTAGGGTTTCTTGTCACCCAGATTGCCACTCAGCCTGCTCACACAGCATATTTTGATCTTAATATATGTTTTGGATGAGATTATCAAATGAATCATAAATACTGGTGTGACATGATCCCAGGTCTATCCCCACCTTAAAGTAAAAGCAAAGGCTTTTTTTCTCATCAAAACCAAAAAAAATAACATATAATTGCCCTTTAAAACTTCTGTGGGAAGACTAATTTAACAGTGGCATGTCACTTAAATACATGTCATTAAAGGCATGTGATGTTAAAAATATTCTATATACTCCTCTCAAAAGAAGCCAAGAAGTCTGCCACCCTTCTCGGTAAAATCAAAGTTTATGCAGCTGCATCAGCCTTCTCATATGTAAATTTGGCTTGCTGTCATGCAAACTGACTGAACACATTGCAAAGACTTTAATTTAACTTTTAGAAAGTATAACTAGGTCATAATTTTTTTAAAGCCTTTATGGAAATGTTAACAACATAGAAGTGTTTTAAGGGATGATAGTGGCCCTGAATGTTTGGCCGAATTAATTTGAAATCAGATAGATGTAAGGAAAGGTGATATATAAGAGAGGGAAAAACAGAAAATGTCATGTAGCTGTTGAAAGACTTTCAGGGTTTTGTAGTTTATACTACATTGCCTGACCAGTGATATTGACTTTGTTAAATTAATAGTCTTGAGAAAATGGTATATACTTATGCTTAAACTTTATGTTTCTTTAGTTCTTGCTACAGTTTTATTTTTAGAGTAACTCATCTGTTTTGAGGATATTATATCATCTTCATATGTTTTATAAAAATTATTAAAAATAGTTGGATTTCTGGTCCATTCAGCATACTTACTAGCAATACTAGATTATAGAACTGGATTCTGTACTTTAATGCCCTTTTTCACTTGATAACAGTTAAGAGAACTGCATATGGTCTAAAAAGAAAAATTCAAATTAAATATGGTATTCCTAATTAGTTTTGGCTGTCAGAAATATATCTTGCTTTATGGAACTGACTGCCTTCTGTAATGCTGTTTTCTGCCCTGGATTCTCCCCCCATTCCCCAATCCCCAATTTTCTGAGCCCATGTCAATAGAGAACAAATTCTATGAGGTTCTAACAAGCTGTATGTTTTTAAGTACAGCCCAAGAATAATACCTTTTAGATAATCTATAAATGACAATTTAGCTATTGGTAATAAATATGAGATCTTTGTTCAAAAACCTATAATTATGCATGCTATTGGAGGAGATGAGTTATATCAACATTATCATTTTTACTAAAAATGAACCCAGAATATAATCAAAATGAAGTGGGCTGGTCAAGCACTGAGAGTACAAGATAACAGATGGATAGCCATAGAATTTAAAAAGCCTGAAAGAAAGCCTGTAGCTCCTTGGATAGAATGGATGTATGTATGTGTGTAGTCACAAATTAACTACGATGAGAAAGTGTAGATAAATTGCAATCTGCACAACAGGAGAGTGTACTCTCTCCATATCTACCTTCTCCCACCTCTACCCCACCAAAAAAAAAAAAATCACAAATCCATTGATATATTCAAATATGTAATGTTTTAGTGGAAACAATAAAGTTATGCAGGGACATGTGTATATGTAAATTTTACAATCTTACTTCACTTTCCCTTAAATAAAAATTGATGGAGTTGGATTAAATGTCTCAGAGTTTTCCAGTTCCCCAAAATGTTGCTTCTACAGGTGAAGCATAGGGTACATTCTATCACTCTGCAATGAGAGTATGCTAATCAATCAATTAATTTAAGTTAATAATTACTTACCATGGGTCAGGCACTATGATAAGCATAGCATATCCATTCCTCCTCCTTTTCCTAGTCTTTAGGAGAAGAATGAAAGGTTTTGAAATGCGGAAAAGGGAAGAAGGAGCTTTCTTTCTTTTTTCCTTTCTTTTTCTTTCTTTCTTTCTTTCTTTCTTTCTTTCTTTCTTTCTTTCTTTCTTTCTTTCTTTCTTTCTTTCTTTCTTTCTTTCTTTCTTTCTTTCTTTCTTTCTTTCTTTCTTTCTTTCTTTCTTTCTTTCTTTTTTGTAAAAGGATTAAGATGATGGTGTAGGAGACATGAAGAAAAAAAGAGAAGACATGGAATAGCTCCTTTGGGGGAGAGTGATAGAATCAATTAGGGGGGAAGGAAATGAATTGCCCTTATGCAGTTAATGCCCAGTTGAAATTAGTTAACATAAATTCATAGTGGAATGACTTTCATGGTTTCTTTCAGCTCTGTTCAGAAGCATGTGAATGGAAAAGGTGGATGGTGGTAAACCAAGGTTGTAGTTTGAAAAGAAATAAGCAAGAATTCATCAAGGGCAAAATTTGAGAATAGAGGACCACATATGATTTAATTGATTAACCATAGATTATAGATTGGAACAACATGGAGGTGAAGACAGACAGGGGTGATGACAGTATTGAGGGGTGGAGGGACTGAAGGTCACAACAAGGATGATGAATATGTTTAGGGGGAGTAAGGCAAAGAGAGAGATGGATGTGTATTAAGTTATTGTCAGAAGAATTTCAGAATTCTTGATCACAGAAATGGGAGAAAAATTGTTGATGAAAAGATCAAGATTGTGACCATCCAACTTAGCCATTGTTGGCTATGAGAGTTAAGGATATTGAGGAACTGAAGAATAGTGTGATAGTAGCACATCAATATATATGTTGTAGTTCCCTATTATAAGGGTAAAAATCATAGTCAAGAGGAAGACAGTGAGTTAGTCACTGAATTCTTTGATAAAGGAGGGAGAAAGAACAGGGGACTACAAGATAACTTCCACCATGATTTGGAATGCATAGTATACTTGGACAAAGTTAATCTCAAATGAAGAAAATTAGAGTGATGTTGGCAGATAAAGCATCTGCAATGGGGAGCCAGGAGTATTTTAACTCCCTCTCCAGGACCAGTATTTTGGGTGTTATGAGATAGAATGTTGGTTACTGGTGGTTGTCCTTTGTTCTCAGAGAATCAAAATGACATCACTATGCTAGAGTCATGTCAGTGTGTCCAGTTGTGGCTTGTTACATCAATATAAGCTTGGAATGTTCTATCATAGGTTGAGCACAAATAGTTCATGTGAACACTTGGGGTGGATTCTCTAAATTTGCATATCTTGTGTTTCTTTTGAGCTATTTCAATTCTTCTTTGCTCATAGAGCACAGATATTTCTCTGATGTGGGCATGCCATGCTGAGCTGTCCTGTGCCAAAGTCTCCCATGTCACACAATCAATCCCAAAGTTCTTAAGAGATATCCTGAGAGTGTCCTTGTGTCACTTATTCTCACCACCATGTGAATATTTGCTCTGTGTGAGTTCTTCATTTTGGCAAACATATGTTTTGCATTTGAGCAATGTGGCCAGCCCATTGGAGTTGTGCTCTTGGAAGTAGAGTTCAAATGCTTAGCAATTTAGTTCAAGAAAGGACCTTCAAGAAAGGTACCTTTCCCTGCCAGGTGATCTTCAGAATCCTCCTAAGACAATTCAAGTGGAAGTAATTCAGTTTCCTGGCATGGTGCTGGTAGACTTTCCAGATTTCTTAGACATACAGCAGTAAGTTCAGCACAATGGCTCTGTATACTTTCAGTTTGGTAGTCAGTTTAATATCTCTTCTCTCCCACACTTCCTTTCAGAGCCTTCCAAACACTGAGCTAGCTCTGGCAACACATGAGTCAACTTCATTATTAGTATGTACATCCCTGGAAAGTACACTACCAAGGTAAGTGAACTTATCCACAGCATTCAAAACTTCTCGATTTGTTATAATCGTTGGTTCCACATATAGATGGTGTGGTGGTGGCTGATGGAGCACCTGTGTTTTCTTGGTGTTAATTATTAGGCCAAAATTAGCACAAGCAGCAGAGAATTAATCCATACTTTGTTGCATCTCAGCTTCATTGAGTGTGCAATCATCTGCAAACAGAAAATCATGCACCAACACTCCAACACTTTGGTCTTGGCTTGTCGCCTTTTCGAGATGAAGAATTTGCTTCCAGTTGGGTAGCTGACCTTGAGGCTGTGTTCAAGATGCTACCAGTGCTAAAAAGGATCACCATGGATATAGTATTTGGCTCATATCTGTGAGTTGGGAAGCACTATAGTCTTCAAAAGATTTAAGTTGAGAATTACCCAAAGGACAGTGGAAAAGCACAAGGTAAGTGTAATTACGCAATGCAAATAAAGAATTATGAAGAAATGGTGAAATAAAGAGGTGTCAAACTCCTCAGTGGCCTTGAGAACCAGATTGAAATGTAATTGGGAAATGACTGACAATATAAAAATGCAATAAAATAAACTTAATTTGTAGTTTTCTAAATCAATATGGAGGCAGCTAAGTGGCTCAGTGAATAGAGTGCCAGGCCTAGAATCTGAATTCAAATCTGGCTGTGTGACCCTGGGCAAGTCACTTAACTCTGTTTCTCTCCATTTTTCTCATCTTTAAATGGGAACAGAGAAGGAAATGGCAAACCATTCCAGTATCTTTGCCAAGAAAAACCCAAATGGGGTCACAAAGAGTCAGGCACAATTGAAATGACTAAACAGCAGAAATAAAAATCAACATAGACTCACAGGGATTCATTTCTGTTTGAGTTTGACACCAGTGTGTTAAGGATGCCATCAAATATATGTATAATTGAAAAGGAACATATGATGGTCATATGTTAAGGGCAAAGGGTAGCTGATGGACAGTCACTATTTTCCATTTAGTTTCCTGAAGAGTTCAAGGAGGCCCCTAGTCTGTTAGAGGTCCTCTTGTGATGAATTTCTGGGAGGCATATAGTCCAAGTTCTCCCTGGATGGGTGGGGATAATGAGTTATGATCAGAGTTACTGAAGTGGAGGATTGCTTTCTTTTCTTTTAAGGCTTTTTATCATATTCAATGTCTACTCTCCCTGAATTTTAGTTAGATTTGTCGTGTTGCTACATGGGCAACATGGGGCAAGAGAAGCTTAAAGATAAGGAATTTAGCTAAGTTGGAGGAATCTGTTAATCTAATATGATTGTGGGATCTCAAAAGGAATATAAGATGTGCATGTTTAGAGACATCTCCATTCCAAATGGTCAGGCAGACCATTTATGCCCAACATGTGGTCGAGCCTTCTGAGCTCATGTTGGTCTGATCAGTCTGCACTCTGTATATTACCCCGATATAGTGATGTCATTTTGGTCTTCTTTGATTATGAAGCACAGCAACTAATAGATCTATGAAGGCGTAGTGTCAAGGTCAACAGATCAGTTAACATTTAGAGGAGAAAACAAGACTAAAGGTCCAAATGAGTAAGTAAAATTTGCTGAGGAAAGATGCATTACGCTTTTCTCACCACTAGGAAACATCTTTGTGGATGATATGCAATTAGGTAAAGGGTACCTTAGCTGTCAGAAGAATGCTATGTTTTCCAAAGTGATTTATTTATTTATGTGGTGGTTTGATAGATTATATGCCCATATTATATTACCATGAGTTATTTTTTGGTAATAAAGTGTCAGGTTTCAAAATTTCTTTGAACCTACTGTAACTGATTCAGAAAGAATATTTCAAAATAATATTCCTAATTCAAAGTTTTCTACAAGCATAGCCTTCATTTTTCATAGTCTTTTCCAAGGGCTAATATAGCAATATTACCCCATGTAGTGTATTCTAATGTTTTGTGGGGGAAAAATGATTTCTAGTTCATCCCTTAAGTGTATTTTTATCCATCTCCCTCTTGGGTTTTGACTTTCAACTTAGATCATAAATTCATCTATCAGGGGCAAGTATAACTCTTAAGTACAGTTCCTAATATATTGTTGATGCTCAGTACATGTTAAATAATGGTTATAATAATCAGGGAAAAAAACTTAGTCCCATGGAAACATTATTACATTTCACTATGCTTCAGACTACATGTCATCCTAGTGGTATTACATGATAGCTGGATGATTTATGTGTTTTCAAATTTTTAAAGTATTCTACTATCTGACTTTATAGCTCTTTTGCCAGTTCCTCAGTACTTCCCAACTGTACAGATTTAATTTCTTCATTTTTTCTCCTTAAAGACCAATATAGAATTGTTGTTCAACATCTCAGTCATTTTCAAGTAATCATAAATATTGTGCCCCTTCTTATTTATTAGGTCTATTTTCTCTCAATTATCTTTTCCCCAAATACTGTTCTTATAAAACTCCATGTTTTTTCTTTTTATCCCTTTGGCAAATGCTTTATTCTATACTATTTCCCTTTAGGGTTAAATTAATGTTGTATATTCTCGCTTTATACTATTTCCTCTGATTCTCTGTCTGGGGTTCTGTAAATCCAAACTTTAAAATCTGGCTTTTCCTGCATCTTTATCAAATGTTTTCTTTGTTTCTATTATTATATAAGTTGTGCATGATTCATTCTACTATAATTGTAAATTCTTGTCATTCATTTTCTAAACTCTTTGGTGTATTTCCTCTCAGTGGATTATTCAATTCCCTCAAATTTTTGTTCTGGATGTCTAAAATTACAGTGTGTGATGTTATGCTGTTAGAGGGTCATTCTTCCCTTACATCACCTTGAGAAGTTTGTATACAGTATATCATTATGGAAGAAGAGAATTGTTCCCAGAGGTGGCTGGCTGTGGAAGTGGGTCTAACTTCAGGGCAGAGGGCAGAACAGAGAATCCAGCTTCAGGTGTACTTCTTCTTTGTCTCTAGGTGATAGGATTTAGCTATGGGTTGAAATACCTATGTTTCCAAGTTTCAGAACAGCTGGTGACTATGGTACAAAAATTGATTCCCTCTTCTTTTCCATATTGAGGATTTCATACTTCTAGCTCCCCTTGCTCTCAAAAGTGAAACTAGAACCCTATCCTTTTCCAATGTTTTAAATATTTTTTGCTCTCCTGAACTTGAAATCAGCAAATATGAACACTTCTCTATATATAGAATAGAAAAAAGAAGGTTGTATATGAAACAATGTATTCCATATAGCTCACAGTTATCAAGAATTTTTCTCTCATTTCCCCACTGTAAAAAAAATTATAATAAAGGGAAAAAAAAAGGGGCAAAATCCTTGTAACAAATAAGTATAGTCAAAACATATTCCCACATTGGCCATGTCCAAAAATCTATGCTTCATTCTGTATTTTAGTCTATTATCTCTCTGCCAAGAGGTAGGTAGCACTTTTATTCATTGATCTTCTGGTGTTCTGGAAACATGATTGATTACTGTGTTGATCAGAGTTCTTAAGTCTTTGAAAATTGTTTGTTTTTACAATGTTAGTGTTATATTTTAAATCATTCTGTTTCTATTCACTTCACTCTTTATCACTTCATGCAAGTCATCCCATGTTTCTCTAAAAGTTTCTATTTCTTAGAACACAATAATATCCAATTATATTCATATATCAGAATTTGTTCAAAAATTTCCCTGGTAAGGAAATTGTGCCCCCACCTCCTTACTTTCCAGTCCTTTGCCACTGCAAAAAGCTTCTGAAAATATTTTTGTCCAAGTAAAAGTAAACTTTTACTCTTTCTTGGTTCTTTTTGAAGTGTAGCCCTTTTAGTGGTATTAGTAGGTCAGACAGTATGTACAATAGAAAGCATGTTTTATCCTTGGTCTTCATGATTGGAATTCTCAAATCTTTCAAAGTAATTTTTCTTTGCAATGTTGTAGACATTGTATCATTTTTATCCTAGTTTTGATCACTTCACTCTGTGTCAGGTTCCCATGAATCTCTTTGAAGTCATCCCTTTAATTATTTCTTACAGTTCAATAATATTCTATTACATCAATATACCATGATTTGTTCAGCCCTTTCTCATTTGGTGGCATTCCCTTACTTTCCAATCCTCTGCTATGACATAAAGTAATAGTATCAATATTTGTTCCTTTTTCCTTGCTCTCCTTTGGGCATATGGCTGGTAGTGGCATTCTGAACTCTATGTTTATTAAACATTTATATTTTTTAGAGATTTTGGTGCCATAATCTTATAATAGTGCTTAGTTTTTATTCTCTAGCTCATCAAAAATATAATAGTGTCTTAAATACAACAAATTTTTAATCTGCATTATTATGCTTCAGTCATTTCTCGTATCCACTGCTGATATAGAATTCTATAGTTTTTTTTAAATACACTTATTTTAATGCTTTTAGACACTCTTCTAACTTCCATTCTCAAGTTTCTGAGTCATTTTGATTTTCCTCAATTGGAAATCTTTTCTTGTTTTTCTAGTTTTCTCTTGCTATTATTGAAAGTACTTTGAAGAACTCTTTTCTAACATAAACCTTTACCTTAACACTTCATTATGGAGGGAAACCTCTTAAGTCCTATAGAAAGAGATAAAAGAATTTTAGAGGATTATAAATCTCACTTTGGTAGTGGCTAACCTAATGTGTTAGCTTCTTGTATTTTCAGGTCCTACTGGCTTCTTATGTAGCTGAAATTCCTATCTTTTTTTACTTCTTGAGATTGGTTTGGATCTTCCATTTATATCATCTCACTTTTGACAATAATGATCGACTGTTTAGTAATATAATTAGTTCTGTTCTTAAAATTCACCACCCTTCCTAGCCACATCAGATCTAAAGCTGTATTATAAGGCAGTATTCATCAAAACTACAGGCTGCTGGCTAAGAAAGGTTGGTGGATCAGTGGAATAATTTAAGTATACAAGACATAATAGTCAATGACAATAGTAATCTATTGTTTGATAAATCCAAAGACTCTGGCTTCTGGGATAAGAACTCACTATTTGAAAAAAACTGCTGGGAAAACTGGAAGATAGCATGGTATAGTCTATTAGGCATAGACTTACACTGTATACTAAGACAAAGTCAAAATGGGTACATGATTAGGCATAAGAGTTGATATAATAACCTGATTAAGAGAGCAAGGAATATTCTACCTGTCAGATCTATGAATAAAGGAAGAATTTATGACTAAACAAGACATGGAGAACAGTATGAAATGTAAAATGGATAATTTTGATTACATTAAATTTAATAAGGTTTTGTGCAAACAAAATCAGTGCAACCAAGATCAGAAGAGAAGCAGAAAAATGGGAAACAATTTTTACAACCAGTATCTCTGATAAAGGCCTTATTTCTAAAATATATAGAGAATTGATTCAAGTTTATAGGAAAACAAATCATTCCCTAATTGATAAATGATCAAAAGATATGAACAAGCAGTTTTCAGAGGAAGAAATTAAAGCTATCTATAGTCATATAAAAGTGCTCTAAATCACTATTGATTAGAGAAATGCAAATTAAAACAACTCTGAGATATTTCCTCACACCTCTCAGACTGCCTAACATAACAAAACAGGAAAATGATAAATATTGGAGAAGATGTGGGAAAATTGAAACACTACTGCATTGTTTGTAGAATTGTGGACTCATCCAACCATTCTGAAGAGCAATTTGGAACTGTGCCTTAAGGACTATTAAAAATGTGCCTATCCTTTGATTCAGCTTTCAAAAGTTTGATTCAAACTTTTAGGTTTGTATTCCAAAAGAATCATAAAAAAAGGGAAAGGACCCACATGTACAAAATATGTATAGCAGCTCTTTTTGTGGTGGCAAAGAATTAGAAATTGAGGGAATGCCCATCATTTGGGGAATGGCTGAACAAGTTGTAATATGGTTGTTGTCCTTTGTTTTCAAAGAGGACCAAAATGACATCACTACTGTAAAGTGAAATTTCAGTGTGTCCAACTGTGACTGATCAGACCAAAACGAGCTCAGAATGCTCTACCACAGATTGGGCACAGGTAGTCCATATGAATAATTGGGGTGGATAGCCCAAATTTATGCATCCTGCATTTACTTTATTCTGTCTCAATTTGCTTTGCTCATAGAGCACAGCACCTTCTCTGATGTGGGCTCGCCATGCTGAGCAGTCCTGT
This sequence comes from Bettongia penicillata ogilbyi, assembly GCA_023548195.1. Lineage (NCBI taxonomy): Eukaryota > Metazoa > Chordata > Mammalia > Diprotodontia > Potoroidae > Bettongia > Bettongia penicillata. The sequence continues at coordinate 840,033 of JAJHZJ010000958.1, read as the reverse complement.
GCCAGTGTCTCCCATGTTGTACAGTCAAACCCAAAGTTCCTGAGAGAGACCTTGAGCGTGCCCTCGGATAGTTTCTTCTGGCACTATGTGATCGCCTGCCCCATGCGAGTTCTCCATAACATACTCTTTTTGCCAAGCGTATATTTTGCATCTGAACACCATGGCCAGCCCATCAGAGTTGCACTTTCACACCAAGGGGAGACAAGAAGGCGTAATGTAGCTCCTCTTCAATATTTAATAATCATCCCCAGGCTAACTAGCTAAATCTCCATGGGGAGAATATTGCATGGATTTCTGTGACAAAAAAGGGAAGTAGAATTCCATGAGTAAATACTGATTTGACAAGAATTCCAGGCAAATACATCCATCCATAAAAATTGATATGTATCAATAGCATTCTTAACAATCCAACATTATTAAAGAAAAATAGAGTAAATACTCTGGCTACCCAATAACTTAAAGAGGGTAAAAATACCTTATTCACTTCATTATGGGAGAGATTATACTGTAATTGGGGTTTGTAAATGAGCAGACAAGATCAGTCATCTACCTTTAGTAGTCATTGTAAAAGTTCGGAAAGCGAAAATGAAAAGCAGAAGGTGGTGGATGTTAAGTAATAGAGGCATTAAAAATTTAGGTGTAGGTGAGAGGACCAGGTACAAATGTTGTCACTGGTGTGATTGATTAGATGTAGTCTGAACCTTCTGAATCATAGTCCATAATTTCTTAAAGTTGGCCAAGAGTATACAATGATGACAGCCTTTCACTTTTTTTAGAAGGACATTTATTCTGACAGGATAGGGATGATTCTAACTTGAAATATCATCTGTAAAATTAGAGGGTTGGACTAGATGACCTCTAAAGTCCCTATTAGCTCAAAATATGATATATCATCCTATGTGCTTACAAATCTACCAATGGAGGCTAAATCATAGACAATTACAAATGCAAAACCACTTGGGTGAAAAACTGGTAGTTGGTATTGGAAAAAGTAATAGGATTGAGAAACAATAGCATTTTTCTTTTTTTTCTTTTTTTAATTTAAATTTATTTATTTAACTTTTTACATTGATTTTCACAAAATTTTGGGTTCCAAATTTTCTCCCCTTTTCTCCCCTCCCCCCACCCCAATAAATCAAGCATTCCAATTTTCCCTATCATCAATCTGCCCTCTCTTCTATCATCCCTCCCTTCTCTTGTCCCCATCTTGTCTTTTGTCCTGTAGGGCCAGATGACTTTCTATTCCCTATTAACTGTATTTCTTATTTCCTAGTAGCAAGAATAATACTCAACAGTTGTTCCTAAAACTTTGAGTTCCAAATTCTCCCCATCCCTCCCTCCCCACCCATTCCCTTTGGGAAGGCAGGCAATTCAATATAGGCCATATCTGTGTAGTTTTGCAAATGACTTCCATAATAGTCGTGTTGTGTAAGACTAACTGTATTTCCCTCCATCCTATCCTGCCCCCCATTGTTTCTATTCTGTCTTTTGATCCTGTCCCTCCCCAAGAGTGTTGACTTCAAATCTCTCCCTCCTCCCATTGCCCTCCCTACCATTATCCCCCCCCCCCCGTTTATCTCCTTCTCCCCCACTTTCCTGTACTGTAAGATAGGTTTTCATACCAAAATGAGTGTGCATTTTATTCCTTCCTTTAGTCGAATGTGATGAGGGTAAACTTCATGTTTTTTTCTCAGCTCTCCTCTTTTTCCCTCCACTAAAAAGTCTCCTGCTTGCCTCTTGAATGAGAGATAATTTACCCCATTCCATTTCATCCACTCTCCTCCCACTACATTTCTCTCTCATCATTTACCTTAATTTCTTTTAAGATATGGTCCCATCCTATTCAATTCACTCTGTGTTCTCTGTCTCTGTATGTGCATACATGTGTATGTGTGTGTGTATGTGTGTGTGTAGTCCTACCAACTACCCAGATACTGAAAAGTTTTAAGAGTTACAAATATTGTCTTTCCATGTAGGAATGTAAACAGTTCATTTTTGGTAGGTCCCTTCTGACTTCTCTTTGCTGTTTACTTTTTCATGCTTGTTCTCATTCTTGTGTTTGAAAGTCAAATTTTCTTTTCAGCTCTGGTCTTTTCATCAAGAATGCTTGAAAGTCCTCTGTTTCATTGAAAGATCAGTTTTCCCCCTGAAGTATTATACTCAGTTTTGCTGGGTAGGTGATTCTTGGTTTGAGTCCTAGTTCCTTTGATTTCTGGAATATCCTATTCCACGCTCTTCCAACCCTTAATGTAGAAGCTGCTAGATCTTGAGTTATCCTGATTGTATTTCCACAATACTGGAATTGTTTCTTTCTAGCTGCTTGCAATATTTTCTCCTTGACCTGGGAGTTCTGGAATTTGGCCACAATGTTCCTAGGAGTTTCTCTTTTTGGATCTCTTTCAGGCAGTGATCGATGGATTCCTTTGATACTTATTTTGCCCTCGGGTTCTAGAATATCAGGTCAGTTTTCCTTGATAATTTCATGAAAGATGATGTCTAGGCTCTTTTTTTGGTCATGGCTTTCAGATAGTCCCATAATTTTTAAATTGTTTCTCCTGGATCTATTTTCCAGGTCAGTTGTTTTTCCCATGAGATATTTCACATTCTCTTCCATTTTTTCATTCTTTTGATTTTGTTTTGTGATTTCTTGGTTTCTCAGAAAGTCATTAGCTTCCATCTGTTCCATTCTAATTTTGAGAGAACTATTTTCTTCAGTGAGCTTTTGAACCTCTTTTTCCATTTGGCTAATTCTGCTTTTGAAAGCATTTTTCTCCTCATTGGCTTTTTGAACCTCTTTTGCCAATTGAGTGAGCCTATTTTTCAAGGTGTTATTTTCTTCAGCATTTTTTTGGGTCTCCTTTAGCAAGGTATTGACTTGTTTTTCATGTTTTTCTTGCATCTCTCTCATTTCTCTTCCCAGTTTTTCCTCCACCTGTCTAACTTGATTTTCAAAATCCTTTTTGAGCTCTTCCATGGCCTGAGCCCATTGGATATCTATTTCGGATGTTTGGGGTACAGAGGCCTTGACTTCTATGTCTTTCCCTGATGGTAAGCATTGTTCCTCGTCATCAGAAATGAAAGGCAGGAACCTCTGTTCCTCAAGAAAGCACCCTTCTATGGTCTTATTTTTTTTCCCTTTTCTGGGAATTTTCCCAGCCAGTTACTTGACTTCCGAGATTCCTCTCCACCCCCACCTAGATCTGCCCAGCTAGTGCTTGGGGTCTGAGATTCAAATGCTGCTCACAGCCTCGGGGCTTTCAATGGCGGGAGTGGCTGCTATTCAATGTGAGCTTAAGTTCTGGTGCTCAGGTGGGGGTAGTGCCACCTCCCAGGCTCAGTTCTCTCAGGGGCTTTATGTAGAGACCTTCAGTAATGGCCCTGATCTCCTGTCTGCTCTGGGAATCCCGGGCCACCGCTGCCTCTGCTGCTGCCTCCCGAGGGGGCCTGAGTCACGGAGACACCCTGCTCCCCCCTCAGCCAGTCCAGACATCTCTCTCACTGACCTGTAGCACCTGTGGGTGGAGGGACCTTTGCAGCCTCCGGAGGTTCTGTCCCTGAAGCCTGCTTGCATCTGCTCCTCTTGGGCTGCACAGCCAGGTCAGCGCAGGGGCTCTGCTCCGCCTTTGAGGTCGGTTTTTCAGGGCTTTCTGGAACAGAAATCTCCTCCTCTCCATTGCTGCATGGGTTCCACTGCTCCAGAATTCGTTGGGAGTTCTTTTTACAGGAAATTTATGGGCTGTGGATTCCGGAGCTAGCATACGTGAGTCTTTCTACTCCGCCATCTTTCAAGACTAGCATTTTTCAATATGCTACTGTAAGTATTATGTCTTTTTACTTGTATTATTAATAGGAAGATGACTTTATTGCTCCTAAAATATGTTTTTTTCATGTTACAAAAAAGGACATTGTTAAATTGAAATTGAGCTAGTGTTCTTGTCAACTTGATCATTGGAAAAATCTCTGGATTCTAGTTTGAATCCTGTTTTTAGAAAATAAGAGTCCCTTTCCCTGTTTAGGAAAATCAGAATTTTAAAAACCTTATAACTGTGAATGCAATATTCCCACTTTTTTTGTTGGGATGGGGTTGAAAGGGCCTGGATCTGTGGTTTCATTGGTGTAGGAAATCTCCCCTATTGAAAAGAGCTATAGTAATTGTGATGGCCATAACCTATAAGAAGTGTGTTGTCAGTCTATAGCATCCTGTAGAACTCTGGGTAAAGACTGTCCATTCTGTGATTTAGTTCTAGCTATTTTTCTTAGCCATCTTATCTACTTTTAGGTTGTTTCCCCTTGCTTTTGGTCATTATATGATCTGGGAATATAATCTAATTGTATTTATAGTCTTGGCTAAGGAAGTGATAGGGGCATTCCCCTCACTGGAGAGCAAAGGTTACATGACCACTTACTGGGTATATTGTAAATTGGGTTATTATTCACTGTACTGGATGATCTCTTAAGTCTATTTCCATGGTGTTATTCTGTTATCCTTCAATAGATACTATGTGGATGGGGAATTATGTGATTAGGGGTATTTTTTATTTATTCACCAAATAACTTCATGTATTGGACAGTTAATCTGTAGATGTTGCTTGTCTTTTATAAAAAGATACAGAGATTAAAAATTCTTTTTTCCTTCAGTGTTGTATAAAAAGAAATCAATATCCCTACCCAAAATTTGTGACTAGATAAAAACTGAATTTTAACAAAATTTATTATAAATAAGGAATTTTGATTCTGAAGGCCAAATTCAACATTAGCATTGTTAGGATTTTGGATCTGCTCAAATGTACCATGTACTTTCATTGTTTAATATGTGATAGTTCTTTTTAATTTTTCAGTGACTGTTACATTCTATGCTTCACTGCTATAGAAAACCATCAATAAAATGTTGACTTTAAAAAGGTGGACCTTTTTTCCAAGGGAAGTCTTGGATCATTAAAAAAAGTTTCACACCTTTATGTAGACTGTACAGATCATTGTCCTTTCCTGTTTAATTATGGGACCAATTGATTATTTAAATGAACTGTATGTCTTAGATATACATACTGATAGATAATCTCTATAGGCTGTCCATCCAAATACATTAGAATTTATGCAATATATACATTGTTTATTCATTTGGTCCTTCCTAAATGGTCGGTCAGGCCAAACTCTTGAGTTTACAGATCTTGTTCATAAGGTTCTTCAATGTTTCAAGGCTTGACTTGATTCAACCCAGATTAATGGATTATGGACTGCTTATCCTCTATCTCAGTGGTGGACACTTTTGGTGAATGCACATCTCCTTTGCCCAATGTTTTTGATCAGATGGCCATTGAAAAGTATTTATCTCAAATTATTTTGATGATTGGATAGGAGACAATTTTTTGAAAAAAAAAGTCTTCTAAACTTCTGGTAGCTATTGTCTACTGGTCTCTAGAAGCTCCCCCCTTGCCTTATATTATCTACACCATTCATTAAATTGAAAAATGGGAAATCTAAAGTGCATCACCAATATTATTTATATAAGCCTTCTTATTCTTTTCTAGTACCCTCAGTCATGTATAAATGGCTTCCATGATGATTTTGTAGAGGCAGGAAAACTGGCAGATTAATTGGTAGGTTTGATGTTTATTAAGCTAACTTAAAAAAAAAAATTAAAGTGTGTTATTCACACTCTCCCCACTTCCCCCATCTGGAGCTGATGCATTTGGCATTTTTCATCAAATGATTTGCATTTTGATCATGCAGCATCCTCACTATTATGTGTCCTCTAGCATGGATGTCTTTATTTATCACCTAATATTACTTCTTTTCTGTTCTCTTTGTAACTACTTCTACCTTCTCTACTTTCTAACTTCACATCTGAGACTGTGACGTTAGGGTCCAAGTGTGATGGATCCATTGTCCTTGATGGTGAAAATATTTTATTGTAACCATCTTTATAGATAATTTCTATGTTCTTTTATTTATTGTCTTCCTTTTGTTTCCTCGACTTCTACTCCCCTTTAAATGCACTTAGGGAGGTTTTGTTAAGTTGGATCTAAGTATTTGAAACTTTGTTTAAATGATACAGAATAGATTGTGGCTACATATTTTTATTTTTATCAGTTACATCTTATGGTGCACAAAACATAGAATGTTAGAACTGTAAACACAGAAATCACCTAGTCCAACCTTATTTTATAGATGAACAGCATAAGTCACTCAGCCAAAAAACATTTTTAAAGCATTTAATAAATGAGCAGCTAGGTGGCACGGTGGATAGAGTGCTGGATTTGGAGTCAGGGAGACTCATTTTCTTGAGTTCAAATCTGGCCTTAGATAATTGTTAAGCTGTGTGACCCTGGGCAAGTCACTTAACCCTGTTTGCCTCAACTTCCTCATCTGTAAATAGGGATGGAGATGGAAGGGGCAAATTACTCCAGTATCTTTGCCAAGAAAACCAAAATGGCGTCATGAAGAGTCAGACAAGACTGAAAAGCAACTGAACAGTTACAAAATATGGCAGACATTGTATTGAGCTCTGTAGTTACAGAGGAAGGCAAAAACACAATTCCTGTATTCGAGGTACTTATATTCTAATAAGGAAGACAACGTATAAACCGTTAGGTAGGTACAAGATGTAAAGAGTAGATGGAAGTCACTTTGAGAAGAGAAGGTATCGGTATCTGGGGGGAATCTAAAATAGTCTTCTGGGGTGGATGGGATTTGAGTTTAATGTATGAGCAAGTCAGGGAAATGAATAGATTGAGTCAAGGGGATAGAACATTCCAAGAGAAGGAGACATGGATTTCAAGGGTGTGGAGACAAGAGATAGAGCAACATGTCTGAGGAACTGCAAACAGTTTAGTGAGCAGCAAGGTGACACAGTGGATAGAGTACTAGGTTTCAAGTCAGGAATTCTCCTCTTCTCAAGTTCAAATCCTGTCTCAGACACTTATTAGCAGAGTGACTCTGGGCACCCTGTTTGCCTTAGTTTTTCATCTGTAAAATGAACTGGAGGAGGAAATGGCAAGCCTTTCAACCATCTTTGCCAAGAAAACCCCAAATGGGGTCACAAAGAACTGTACACAACTGAAAAACAACATGACAAAAATCAGTACAGCCTTTCCAGAGTGGAGAGTGTATGTAAATATAAAGACAGTAAAATGTAAAATATGAAGACAGTAAAATGTAACAAAGACTAGAAGAATATAAAAGGGACATGTTTTAAATCAGGTTTTATATTTGAGTCATGGGAACTTAAAGAGCAGAGGGTGAAGAGTCAGACCTCTCTATACTTTAGAAAAATCTCCTTGGCAGCCAGGTAGAGGATAGATTGCAGTGGGTAGAGACTTGTAGCAGGAAGCCTTGTTAAAATGATCTTGCAATAGTTCTGGTAGAAGGTGATGAGGTTGTGGCTGTGTGACTGGAGAGAAGGAGAAACATATCAGAAATATCTGGAAGGTAGAAACAATAACATCTGGCAGCATACTGGAAATGCAGAGCAAGAAAGAAAATAATACCAAGATTGTAATGGGATGTCTGGGAAGATGGTGGGGCTCAGCAGTAGTAGGGAAGCTGAGTTATCCCTGAGACTTGTCCAAGGTCAGAGAGTTAGCTGGAGCATTACAGTTGGAGCTTCAATCCATTATTTCCCAATTATCTGTTTAGTGCTATCTAGGAGGATGCAGTTCAACTTTTTCACCTAATACTCATCTTCAATTCATTTGATTGATGCAAGTTCTCTTTTCAGTTTGCCAATACTTGCAACTTAAAACCAAAATAACAAAGGCTATCTTTTACTAGTTAAAAATTATTTCATTTTATTGAATAAAAGATAGGTATACTATGCAAAATGAAGCATGTGTACCTTCCTTAAAATTATTTCTGCTCCCTCCTCAATTTAGATGTAATATAATGGGTCTAGTGGTCACTCCCAGGCCTAATTATTTGTATTAAGCAACTGTATTTTTGCACTTAATGTAGTGCAGTTTTTGTTTAAAATCCATGAATCTCTTCATTGGTAGGGATGAACATGTGTCATAGCTTTAGAAAATTAACCCAAACATCTACAATGGTTATTATAACCACATGATTCTCTAACAATTCTGATGAAACCTTTTCATATGATTAAACCAAACCATAGGATTATAAATTTTAGAAATAGAAGTACTATTTGGTCCACAACCTTCATTCGAGGGTCAAAGAAACTGAGCCTCAAAGAAGTTGTGAATTATCTCGAATTATTTTGATGATTGGATAGGAGACACTTTTCTGAAAAAAAAAAAAAGTCTTCAAAACTTCTAGTAGCTATTGTCTACTGGACTCTAGAAACTCCCCCCTTGCCTCATATTATCTACACTATTCATTAAATTGAAAAATGAGAAATCTAAAGTGCACCATTGATATTATTTATATAAACCTTCTTACTGAAGGCTTACACTTGCACTTACACTGCAAGTGACGGGCAGGAACATGATTAGAAACCAGTTCTGGATCTTCCTACCCTTAAACTATTATTTTTTCCACTGAACCTTACTGCAAGTTTGGTTAAAGAGGGTAGTAGGGTGGAAAGGAAGTTACAGGAAAATCCTAGTTTTCTCTTCATATCACTCTTCTAGGAGGGAAACTAAAATATTACGTAAGATTCACCCCTAAAGTAGTTTATGCCTTATTTGAAAAGCTGATTAGATTTATTGAAGAATACTTTTGAAGATTTTTTTAAGCATTTCTGGGTAAAGGATGATGATTCAACAGTGGATAATTTTTTTAAAAAAGTTTTTATTTATTTATTTTTTGTGAAGCAAACTTTTTTTGTTCTTTAACAACTACTGGTCTATTTCAAAACAAGTACAAATAATTCCTATTGATTGACTCTGTAGTAAAGGCCTTGGTTACCCTCTGCTGGATATTTATTACAGGAAATAGGCAGAGAGAAAGAACCTCTTAGTCTGTAAAAATCCTCATTCAATGCCCTAATTTTATAGACAAGGAAATGGAAGTCATGAGAAATGAGATGATTCATTTGAAGCTCCTAGCTAATAGGTCATATTAATCATAAACATACAGATAACACTTCTAGGCTTTCAAGATATTTAGTTTAACCTTCATAACTTTATGAAGTGGGTACTGTGATTCTGCACCTTTTATAAATGAGGAAATCGACTCTGAGAGAGGCGAAGTAACTTGCCCAACGTCATTTAGCTATTAAATGCCAGAGTCAAGATTCAAATTCAGGTCCTCCTGACTCTAAGTTCAGAATGCTCTACACTGTACCACCCAGTTGCGTAGGTAATAGAGTTGGTATTTAAACTGAGATCTTCTAATGATAAAATTCAATTGCTAGATATCAAAACTCATTTTTATAAAAATAAGTTTTATTTCCCCTTTCTCACTTTTAACAAGGGGAAAAAAAATCATGCTTTTAAATGATGAAACATTTTTGAAAGAGCATTTACATGTAAGGGAAAATTTCATGACAATTAGAGTTGTACAAAAGTTTAATGCACTGCTTTGGGGAGTGATACGTTCCCTCATAATAGAAATCTTCAATCAAAGGCCGGATGACCACATCTCAGGGATGTTGCTGAAGGGATTCCTGAACACATATGAGTTAGATTATATGGTCTTAGAAGTCCTTTTAAACTCTAAGATTCTGTGATTTCTATGTCATATAAACAGTAATTGTCAGGATCTAAAATAATCATTGTATCATATTAGTCACTTTCAGGAAAATATAAAATCCATCCTTTGGTATACAACAATACATATACTTACTCTTTTATGTATAGTTTGTTCAATTGTTGTTACCTAGAGAGGCATTTCTTTTGTAATTGCCATATGCCAGCTTGGTTCATCCAGAATTTTTGTTCCCTCAATGGTACTTAGCTGTGCTACACAATCAAAATTGTGCTAATATGATGCAGTGATTTATTATAGATCCTGACATGCTTTTAAATGATGAAACATTTTTTTTTCTTTTTTCCCTTTATTTATTTATATATTTATTTTTTGTTGTTTTCAGCATTCATATTTTTTTAAATTTATTTATTTATTTAAATTTTTTACATTCATTTTCACAAATTTTTGGGTTCCAAATTTTCTCCCCTTTTATCCCCTCCCCCCACCCCGATACCCCAAGCAATCTAATTTTCCCTATCTCCAATCTGCCCTCTCTTCTGTCATCTCTCCCTTCTCTTGTCTCCATCTTCTCTTTTCTCCTGTAGGGCCAGATGACTTTCTATACCTCCTTAACTGTATGTCTTCTATCCTAGTTGCAACAACAATACTAAACAGTTGTTCCTAAAACTTTGAGTTCCAAATTCTCCTCATCCCTCCCTCCCCACCCATTCCCTTTGGGACAGCAGGCAATTCAATATAGGCCATATCTGTGTAGTTTTGCCAATGACCTCCCTGATAGTCGTGTTGTGTAAGACTAACTGGATTACCATCCCTCCTAACCTGCCCCTCATTGTTTCTCTTCTGTCTTTTGATCCTGTCCCTCCCCAAGTGTTGAATTTCAATTACTCCCTCCTCCCTTTGCCCTCCCTTCCATCATCCCCCCCCCTTGCAATATCTCTTTCTCCCCCACTTTCTTATACTGTAAGATAGGTTTTCATACCAAAATGAGTGTGCATTTCACTCCTTCGTTTGGTCAAATGTGATGAGGGTAAATTTCTTGTTTTTGTTTTTGTTTTTTGTTTTTTTTTCTCAGCTCTCCTCTTTTTCCCTCCACTAAGGAAAACTACCTGCCTCTTAAATGACATATAGTTACCCCCCTTCCCTTTCCCTCCCCCTACATTTCTCTCTCACCATTTACCCTAGTTTCTTTTAAGGTATGGTCCCATCCTATTCAGTTCAATCTGTGCTCTCTATCTCTGTATGTGTGTGCATGTGTGTATGTGTGTGCATGTGTGTACATGTGTGTGTGTGGTCCCACCAACTACCCAGATACTGAAAAGTTTTAAGAGTTAGAAATATTGTCTTTCCATGTAGGAATGTAAACAGTTCACTCATGGTAAGTCCCTTAAGACTTCTCTTTGCTGTTTACTTTTTCATGCTTCTTCTCATTCTTGTGTTTGAAAGTCAAATTTTCTTTTCAGCTCTGGTTTTTTCATCAAGAATGATTGAAAGTCCTCTGTTTCATTGAAAGACCATATTTTCCCTTGAAGTATTATACTCAGTTTAGCTGGGTAGGTGATTCTTGGTTTGAGTCCTAGTTCCTTTGCCTTCTGGAATATCCTATTCCACGCCCTTCGATCCCTTAATGTAGAAGCTGCTAGATCTTGGGTTATCCTGATTGTATTTCCACAGTACTGGAATTGTTTCTTTCTAGCTGCTTTCAAGATTTTTTCCTTGAGCTGGGAGTTCTGGAATTTGGCCACAATGTTCCTAGGAGTTTCTCTTTTTGGATCTCTTTCAGGTGGTGATCGATGGATTCTTTCAATACTTATTTTGCCCTCTGGTTCTAGAATGTCAGGGCAGTTTTCCTTGATAATTTCATGGAAGATGATGTCTAGGCTCTTTTTTTGATCATGACTTTCAGGTAGTCCCATAATTTTTAAATTGTCTCTCCTGGATCTATTTTCCAGGTCAGTTGTTTTTCCCATGAGATATTTCACATTCTCTTCCATTTTTTCATTCTTTTGGTTTTGTTTGGTGATTTCTTGGTTTCTCGTAAAGTCATTAGACTCCATCTGTTCCATTCTAATTTTGAGAGAGCTATTAAATTCAGTGAGCTTTTGAGCCTCTTTTTCCATTTGGCTCATTCTGCTTTTGAAAGCATTCTTCTCCTCGTTGGCTTTTTGAACCTCCTTTGCCAATTGGGTGAGCCTATTTTTCAAGGTGTTAATTTCCTCAGCATTTTTTTGGGTCTCCTTTACCAAGGTATTGACCTGTTTTTCATACTTTTGTTGCATCTCTGACATTTCTCTTCCCAGTTTTTCCTCCACCTGTCTAACTTGCTTTTCAAAATCCTTTTTGAGCTCTTCCAGGGCCTGAGCCCACCCACCACCCCCCTGGGGTGTCTGGGGTACTGAGGCCCCGCCCTCCACGTCTTTCCCTGATGGCAAGAATACGTCCTTATCTTCGTCAGATCCGAAGGTCGGGATCATTTGCATTTGTTGGAAAAAACTCTCTAAAGTCTTATTTTTCTTCCCTTTTCTAGGCATTTTCCCAGCCAGTTAACTTGTCTTCTGAGATTCCTTTCCACCCCCGCCTGGATCCGCCCAGCTAGTGCTTGGCCTCTGAGATTTAAATGGGCTTTCCTCCTGCTGGCTGTCAATCAGTGAGCTTTAGTTCAGGTGCTGGGGTGGGGCCCGGGCTGCCTCCGAGACTCTGATCCCTCGGGGGGGCTTTATGCAGAGACTCTCAAGAATGGAGCGGGTGGGGACAGGGTGGGGTCCCGCCTCCCAATCTCAGCTCCCCTGGGGGTCCCGAGCAGAAGCCTTCAGCAACAGAGCGGGGTGGGGGCAGGGCCGTCTCCCAGGCTCAGCTCCGTCAGGTTTTATGCGGGAATCTTCCGTAATGAAGATCCTGCCTGCTGCTGGGGGATTCCTGAGTCCTGGGCCGCTGCCGCCTCAGCCCCAGCCCACGCCTCTGCCTCCGCTGCTTCCTGCCCCCGTCCCCGCCGCCGCCGCTTCCTCCCGTGGGGGCCCGAGTCACGGAGACGCCCCGCTTCCCCTCTCCTTCAGCCCGGCCTCTCTCACTGACCTGCTTCTGTGGACGGAGGGACTTTCCCGGCTGCTTCAGCTTCCGTCTCTGAAGCCTGCTCGGATCTGCTTCTCTGAGGCCTCGGCCAGGGCAGCGCTGGGGGTCGGGTTTACTCTCCGGGGCGCGCCGGACCCTGGGGACGGGTCCTCAGGGCTCCCTGGAACGGAAATCTCCTCCACTCTGCCTCTGCACACCTTGCACTCACCCAGAATCTATGGGGGACTCTTTCTACACCAATTCCATGGGCTTTGGTTTGGGAGCTCGTAAACGTGCGTCCTTCTACTCCGCCATCTTGGCTCCGCCCCCATGATGAACCATTTTTGAAAACACATTTACATGTAAAGGAAAATTTCATAACAATTAGAGTTGTACAAAAGTTTAATGGACTGCTTGGGGGAATAATGGGTCCCCTCTTAGTAGAAGTCTTCAATCTAAAACCCTTTGATGATTTAGTGGGGTGTCTACCCCAACCATGTGAAGACTTCCCCCAGTGAAATGTGTGGATAAGAGCAGTTTGTTCCAATGACCATGAAGGTGGCTGGAGCAGGTGCTGTGTTGTGCTTAGAGCTGCGCTAAAAAACACAAAACAGAACTGAATTTCATCGTTCTAACTGAGCCAAGAATCCAGAGTGAATGACAGGCTCATGACAATGCGATGACCACTCGCAGGAAAGCACTATGCCAACATCATCAGTGTGTATTCCTTCCAAAAGAGGACAAGCTTATAATTCTGGGTGACCTTAATGCAAGATTAATCAAAGACTACCAGAAATAGCAAGGAGTCTTTGGGTAGAATGGAATCAGAAACAGCAACAGCAAAAGTCACTACCAAAGGCTTGTGTGTCTCATGACCTTTTCATTACCAATACTGTCTTTCATTTACCTAAACACAGTAAAACTCTGTGGATGCAGCCTCGCAGTTCATTATAAGGAGAAGAGATAGCCAGAATGTGAGAGTGACAAAGGTCACTGGACTTATATACAATTTATATAAGCTAAATATTTCCATTCAACAAAAGTGGCAGCTCTAAGGCAAGATGATTACCAGAAGACTTAATGTCCATGGAATAGAGCAGTTGTCCATTTGGGAAGAGTTCATTTCTTACTTCGAGGGAAAGCTGAACCAATACATGATTGACAACAGTAGAGAAGTAAAGGAGTGGGCAGCTTTCAGAGATTTGTGTGCAGCACCACATTTGCTCATGTGGGTTGGAACACTTGCACGTATCAAGGCTGGTTTGACAAAAATGGTGGGGAAATTCAGAAACTACTAAACAAAAAAACAAGAATTTCACATAGTTTACCAGCCAGAGAGGTCATCTGTCATTAAGAAGATCTCATTTAACTTCATCAAAAGTAAAGTGCAATTGAGGCTTAGAGGGCTGCAGGCTTCTTGGCTCAGTAAGAAGAATGATAAAATTCAGTTTTATGCTGATAGTGACAACCCAGAACACTTTTATAATGCCCTGAAGGCTATTTATGGGTCAAAGACCTATGTCACTTCTCAATTACTCAGTACTGGTGGAGTCACATTGATTAGTGATAAGGACATGATCCTGGAGAGATGGACTAAATGCACCCATAATTTTCTCCATAGACCATCATCAATCAGTGCTGAAGCCACTGATTGTATATCTCAGGTTGAAGTTAATCCTTCTCTAGCCAAATTTTCAAATGAAGAAGTGGTTTTGAATGCTATTAGGCTCCTCCTGTGTGATAAAGAGTCTAGCGCTGATTCTATTACAGCTGAGATTTACAAGGTAGGGGGTCCAAGATGACTGAAAATTTGGGTTATATGGTAAGAGGAGATTATCCCTCAGGAGTTCAATGCCTCCATTGTCCTCTTCTATAAAGGTAAAGGAAATAGATTTTCTTGTGACCATCGCGGGGTGTGTTTCTCTTATAGTCATTACTGGCATGATTCTTGAGTCCTCTTTAATAGGCTAGTCTTCCTTAATAGGCTAATCCCTCACCTGGAAGATGATCATTTACCTAAGAGCAGTGTGATTTCTGGAATTGTTACAGTGTTTGCTGCCCAACGACTCCAGGAGAAACATCAGGAGCAGAAGAGAAGTCTGTCCACAACATTTGCCGATCTTTCATACTGTCAGTCGTGAAGGCTTGTGGAAATTTATGGTAAAATTTGTTTGCCCAGAGAAGTTCATCAGTATTGTGTACCACTTTCATGATGGCATGTTTGCATGGGCATGGGAAAAAAAGGGCTGTGTTCTTGTTCCCATGCTTTTTAACATGCTTTCAACAATGTTGTCAGAAGCTTTCAATGTGGATGAAAATAACATTAAGGTCGGTGTCCACACTGATGGTGAATTATTTAACTTGAAAAAGCTACAAGCGAAGAGTGGAGAGATGGTACATGATTTTTTTTTTCTTAGATGATTGCACACTCAATGTAGTCTTTGAGGCTGAGATGCAACAAAGTATGGATTGATTCTCTGCTGGTTGCGCTAATTTTGGCCAAATAACAACAAAAAAACACGGTGCTCCACCAGCCGGCACCACACCGTCTATACATGGAACCATCACTTATAGCTAGTGGAGAAATACTGATGCTGTGGATAAGTTCATTTACTTTGGCAGTATACTTTACTGGGATATTGAGATGATGAGGTTGATGCATTCATTGCCAGAGCTAGATCAGTTTTTGGGAGACTCTGAAGGAAAGCATGAGAAAGAAGACATATTAGACTGCCTACCAAACTGAAGGTCTAAAAAGCTGTTGGTCTGACCTCATTGTTATATGCCTGTGAAACCTGGACAGTATATCGGAGACACAACAGGAAACTGATTTGCTTCCATTTGAATTGTCTTAGAAAGAATCTGAAGATCACCTGGCAAGACAAGATACTGGACACTGAGGTCTTTTCTTGCGCTAAACTGCCAAACATTCAAACTCTACTGCAGAGAGTGCAGCTTCAGTGGGTTGGGCACATTGTTCATTGTTTGCCTAAAGACTACTTTATGGATAACTCAAACAAGTCAAGTGCTCAAATAGAGGTCAGAAAAAGCAGTAACAAAACACTGTCCAGTTCCCTCTGAAGAACTTTGGAATCAATTGTGTGACATGGGAGACACTGGCACAGGGTTGCCCTGCATGGCATCCTGCATCAATGAAGGTGCTGTGTTTTAGGAGCGAAGCGGAATCTCAGTAGCTCCAAAGAAACATTAAATGTTCAAATTTAGGGACATTTTCACTTCAGATATTCATCTATACTATTTGTGTCCAACCTGTAGCAGAGCCTTAAGCACTCAGATTGGTCTGATCAGCCACAGTTGGACACTGTTGGACATACTGTAATTTGCCTCCAATATAGTGATGTCATTTTGGTCCTCTTTGAGAAAGAAGGACAACAACCAATCAATTCCATTCTTTAGCAGAGTGGGTTATAGTCATTGTTGTTTGTCCCTTGTTTCAAAGAGGATCAATTGATGTCATCAGGTGATATCTTTACTTGTGAGTGAATCATGTTTAAGAGAGGATGAGTTGTGCACAGTCAACAGCCTCACTCTTCTGGAGGCATCAAAATTCAGGGGCAAGACAAAAATCAGGACAATTAGCGATGGCCCAGGATGTAGTGGATGGCCTTGGAGCCTTCAATGTGTTCCCAAGCTTGAAGCACTCCATTCCAGCTTCAGCTGCCTTTATGGCTTTTGGATAAATTGTTCTCATCCATTCATTCCTCTGGGGGATGTTTTCACATATTTGGTGTAGACATCCTCCTAACTCACCAAAGGATTTGAAGTCTATTGTTTATCTTCAACCTGGTGTAGCCTGTCTACCAAGACATTTTTACTACAATGTAGCTATTGCACATGTTACAGCTTCATGGAGCCACGGGTGAAAGTTAGGTGAATCAGATGGATAGCAAAGATGGAAGAACAGCTCTGAAAAGGATTCAGCAAGCCCTTATATGAAAGGTGCTAGTCCTTTTTGAACACTCCATACATTCTATGACTTGAATGTAGTTGACTCACTGACAACTAGAGTTGCTAAATATTGTCAACTAGTGATTCTATCTCACTATTGCAAGTGAAGCTTACATAAAGAAAGCACTGTTTTAGAAGATCACATGGAAAATTGTGATAGTTGAGTGGACTTTGGATAGTATTTAACTGAGACATAACAGTATTTGGATATTTTCTTTTTTTTTCTTTATTTTTTTAAAATAAATTTATTTCTTTTAACTTTTTACATTCATTTTCACAGAATTTTGGGTTCCAAATTTTCTCCCCATTTGTCCCCTCCCTCTCCCCAATACACCAAGCATTCTAATTTCCCCTATCACCAATCTGCCCTCTCTTCTATCATCTCTCCCTTCCCTTGTCCCCATCTTCTCTTATGTCCTGTAAGGTCAGATAACAGTGATGAGAGTAAACTTCATGTTTTTTTCTCAGTTCCCCTCTTTTTCCCTCCACTAAAATGTCTCCTGCCTGCCTCTTCTATGAGAGATAATTTGCCGCATTCCATTTCACCCTCTCTCCTCCCAACACATTTCTCTCTCACCGTTTACCTCCATTTTTATAAGATATGATCCCATCCTACTCAATTCACTCTGTGCTCTGTCTCTGTGTGTGCGTGCATGTGTGTATGTGTGTGTGTGTGCACGCAGGTGTGTGCATGTGTGTGTGTGTGTGTGTGTGTGTGTGTAATCCCACCAACTGCCCAGATACTGAAAACTTTCAAGAGTTACAAATGTTGTCTTTTCATGTAGGAATGTAAACAGTTCAACTTTGGTAAGTCCCTTATGACTTCTCTTTGCTGTTTACTTTTTCATGCTTGTTCTCATTCTTGTGTTTGAAAGTCAAATTTTCTTTTCAGCTCTGGTCTTTTCATCAAGAATGCTTGAAAGTCCTCTATTTCATTGAAAGACCATTTTTTCCCCTGAAGTATTATACTCAGTTTTGCTGGGTAGGTGATTCTTGGTTTTAGTCCTAGTTCCTTTGACTTCTGGAATATCCTATTCCATGCCCTTTGATCCCTTAAAGTAGAAGCTGCTAGATCTTGTGTTATCCTGATTTTATCTCCACATTACTTGAACTGTTTCTTTCTAGCTGCTTGCAATATTTTCTCCTTGACCTGGGAATTCTGGAATTTGGCCACAATGTTCCTAGGAGTTTCTCTTTTTGGATCTTTTTCAGGAGGTGATCGGTAGATTCCTTGAATACTTATTTTGGCCTCTGGTTGTAGAATCTCAGGGCAGTTTTCCTTGATAATTTCATGAAAGATGATGTGTAGGCTCTTTTTTTTGATCATGGCTTTCAGATAGTCCCATAATTTTTAAATTGTCTCTCCTGGATCTCTTTTCCAGGTCAGTTGTTTTTCCAATGAGATATTTCACATTCTCTTCCATTTTTTCATTCTTTTGGTTTTGTTTTATGATTTCTTGGTTTCTCAGAAAGTCATTAGCCTCCATCTGTTCCATTCTAATTTTGAGAGAACTATTTTCTTCAGTGAGCTTTTGAACCTCCTTTTCCATTTGGCTAATTCTGCTTTTGAAAGCATTCTTCTCCTCATTGGCTTTTTGAACCTCTTTTGCCAATTGAGTGAGCCTATTTTTCAAGGTGTTATTTTCTTCAGCATTTTTTTGGGTCTCCTATAGCAAGGTATTGACCTATTTTTCATGCTTTTCTTGCATCTCTCTCATTTCTCTTCCCAGTTTTTCCTCCACTTGTCTAACTTGATTTTCAAAATCCTTTTTGAGCTCTTCTTTGGCCTGAGCCCATTGAATATTTATTTTGGATATTTGGGATACAGAGGCCTTGACTTCTATGTCTTTCCCTGATGGTAAGCATTGTTCTTCCTCATCTGAAAGGAAAGGAGGAAATATCTGTTCACCAAGAAAGTAACCTTCTATGGTCTTATTTTTTTTCCCTTTTCTGGGCATTTTCCCAGCCTGTTACTTAACTTCTGAGATTCTTTTCCACACCCACCTTGCCTCCAGATCCACCCAGCTAGTGCTTGGGGTCTAAGATTCAAATGCTGCTTCTCAGCCTCAGGGCTTTCAGTGGGGCCAGGGCTGCTATTCAGTGTGGGATTAAGTTTAGGTGCTCAGGTGAGTACAGGGCCACCCTACAAGGCTCAGCTCCCTCAGGGGCTTTATGTGGAGACCTTCAACAATGGATCCAAGCTCCTGTCTGCTTTGGGAACCCCTGTCCACTGCTGCCTCTGCTGCTGCCTCCTGAGGGGGCCTGAATTATGGGGACACCCCACTCCCGTCTTGGCAAGCCAGACAGGCTCTCTCACCAACCTTTGGTGTCTATGGGTGGATGGACCTGTGCAGCTGCTGGAGATTCCATCCCTGAAGCCTGCTCAGATCTGGTCCTCTTGGTGCTGTGTGGCCAAGGCAGGGCTGGGCTCTGCTCTGAGATCGGTGTGTGATGGACCTTTGGTGTTGGTTTTTCAGGGCTCTCTGGCACAGAAATCTCCTCCACTGCATTGTTGTGCAGCTTCCACTGCTCCAGAAGTTGTTGGGAGTTCCTCTTTACAGGTAATTTATGGGCTGTGGGTTCAGGGCTAGCATATGTGAATCTTTCTACTCTGTCATCTTGGCTCTTCCCCCCAGTATTTGGATATTTTCAAGGGCCCTAGAAAGAACCCCGAGAATGTACTTTGTGTTGTAATGACATTTGGGATTAAAATACTTCATGTCACCAAACTGAAAACAAAGACATATTCTCACTACCTCCTCTTACCTTCTTCAAACACAGAATCTCCCAGCAGGGGTTTGCCCATCAGCAGCCTAAATTTCTTAAGTTCCAGCTGTCAAATATTCTTTCAATTCAGCTGTCAAACCAGGGATGGAATTTGTTGTTAATGATAGACAAATTTGTGTGTGTGTGTGTGTGTGTGTGTGTGTGTGTGTGTGAGAGAGAGAGAGAGAGAGAGAGAGAGAGAGAGAGAGAGAGAGAGAGAGAGAGAGAGAGAGGGAGAGAGAGGAAACACATGTGTAGTGGAATGTGGAAAGTGATTTGTCTTTTTTTTTTTTAACCTAGGAGCTCTCCATAGCCCTCAGTGGGTTCCTTTGAAGACCTCCTCCCTCATCTTAACAGGGCAGCATATTCCCTGTCAAAAGAAAGCACTAAACCTATCTGAACTGAAAAAATAAAAAAAAGAAAATATTTAATTAATTCATCCAAGCTCTGATCTTGTTGGAGTAAGTACTGCACTTGGTTGACAGAGCATTAATGGGTGGGGGAAGTATTCTTTCTATGCTTCTTTTTGGGAGAGAAACAGATTTTGCTTCAGACATCCTTTTCCTCTGTTCCCCATTTTATTTATAGTAACATAATTTTATCATATTTAAGTATTTATAGCAAAGACTTTATAGAAATCTGCTTTTGCTGCATGTTTGTCAGTGCAGGGCTGATGCTAGGCAAAACTGGGAGATAGAATAACTGGGAGTCACCTACTGTTTGGTAGAACACCATCTCCTCAGGTTCAAAATGCCCTCATGTTTCCCCTAGTTATTCACGTGTTTCCCCATTGTGGTACCTCAACAATTAGAAATTTGATTTAGTATATGAGAGAACTTTCACAAGGTATCAGAATTGGTTGCAATCCAAAGATCTTGGTATTTGCTCCCTGAAGCATACCCATACTGACAGTAATTGGCCTTCTGCCGATACAAGAGCAACCTAACCTTTCAGTTTCTAAGAATGATGAAGAGTGAGAGAAAATGAGGTGAAGGGCAAGGAACACAATGAATTCTATCCTTGAGTGACCAGTTAAATGTTACTTATTTCAATGTATTATTGATGAGTTCCTTTTTAAAAACCAAAGTCACTTTTCCCATATCCCCATCCCTTATGGAAACTTTCCTTATAAACAGTAAAAATAATTAATCAAAACCAAGGGGCAGAGTTGGCAATATTCTGTACCTGTAATCCAATACCTTTCTATTTTGATGAGGCAAGTATGTTTCATCATCAGTCTTTTGGAACCGGGTTTGGTCATTGCATTTAGTTTCTGATATGTTAGTGCTGTTTTTATTTACATGATGTAGTCATTGGTTATATCATTCTGCTTCTTCCTTGCCAATCAGACTGTAAAACTGTTCCTATGTAAATGAAGCCTTTTATTTCCATGACTCAGGAGGCAAACTCATTTTAAGATATGATCTGCAACAAACACTATGCCCCATCCTATTGTTTTCAGCAATTAAAATAAGCAAGCAGAGTTTCAAATGCAATCAATAGTAATTTGAATTTAGACA
This sequence comes from Bettongia penicillata ogilbyi, assembly GCA_023548195.1. NCBI lineage: Eukaryota > Metazoa > Chordata > Mammalia > Diprotodontia > Potoroidae > Bettongia > Bettongia penicillata. Next base: position 819,127 of record JAJHZJ010000958.1, on the reverse strand, counting down.
TAAATAGACAAATATTAGTTCAAATCATATGTCCAACTTGATTTAGCAGTGAAATAAGAGAGAGAACTTGGTAGCAAATACCACAGCAAGCCGATGAAAGAGGGCAGAACTCAAAGGTTCATTGTGCTATACGAGATGTAATTTAATGAAACGAAATGAATTTAACAAATATTTAGTGTCTACTATGTGAAAAGCATTTTGCTAGGAAATAAAGATATAAAAATGAAAAACTAATATCAACCTTGCCCTACAAGAGCTTACAGTCTAGTTAACTTGAACTCCTTGGAAGGGATTAGAAATGAATTTGTAATTAAGTGTGAGGCACAGTGTGGCTCATGGTAGATAATTAATAAATAATTATTGATTGACTGTGATACAGACTCATCCTGTTATGGTAGATTCCTTTGAATTATATGTGGAATGTCTCCTTATGTGTTGTAATATCAAAGTATCCACATGTTTCTCAGAAACTAGTGAGTTTCCCTAAATATTTTTAAAGAATCTTGACTATACTAACAATGGTGTCTAGACATCATTACTACTCATATTTCAAGGCCTACACAGTCTCCCATGATCTCACCTATCACTTTGACTTCAGTCAAAACTTACCTGCCTTATCTTGCATTATTTTGGTTCCCTGTTTTTCATTAGCTTTCACAAAGTAAAATCATCTGTTAAATACAGCACTGATGTTGATGAAAGCCCGACTTTACCTTTACCAGAGATCTTTGCATTTTTGTAGTGGGCTCCTACAGATGATGTCCTATCTCAAGAGATCTGAATCTAATGCTGAAATTTCAGGCTTTGTCAAACGTAAGGGGGCTGTAGATTTTTGGACTGGGGACCCTTCGATTCATATAGCATGAATAAGGTTCATCTCTGTCTATGTGTAAAGTACAATCAGATCTGGAATTGGATGGGGAGATATCTTATTTATCTGTTTCAGGAAGAAGTAGGATTTCAAGGTGCTTGGCAGATTCCTAACGGAGTCATTAGGAAGCCTCCTGGGAGAGAGAGAATACAATTAGTCAGTGAAGCTAATGTTATAAACACACAGGGCTTGACATATAGTGTGCACTTAAAAATGCTTCTTGATTGATTGAATAAATTGAAGAAGAGAACATTTCAGAAAATGCACGTTTGAGGAGAGAGGCAAGCAAGAGCACATCTGAATGAGTAGGGTTAGGCAGGTAGGGCTAAGGAGATGAATTGGACCTATCCATGATGTGCTGAGCAAATCATCCAACCTCTCTGGGACTCAGTTCCCTCATTTGTAAAATAATGGGTTTAGACTAAGTGTCCTCTAAGGAAGTCCCTTCTAGCTTTAGTCCTATGCACCTTTATGACTTGAGGAGACCTGTAAGAGAGCTTCAGAGAAACAGAAAAGGGCAAGATTTACCAACCCATTTGATGAGCTGCAACAAGGAATAAACTTCCTCAGCCAAGGTGCATATCTTGCATGATGAATGAGATGACATTTCAGGAAAAGATTCATTTTTATCTACTTTCTTTTACCATCCACTCATACATTTAATATATCTCCTAGATTTTAAATATAGCATCGTAAATAATAAGATGTCATAATATGCAAAGGAATCAGTGATTGCCAAGTGTTCTGTGGAGGTGTGGGAGAATGACAGAGGCTGAATTTACCTGAAAAGGTTTAAAGTTTAGGGAATGATGATTAGCTCCATTATATCTTGATATTAGTGAAGCATTTGATACACTGCCTTACGAGTTCTTACTAGAAAAATAAATCCATATTGGCCTGGATGTGAACTACTGTCAAATGGATTTAAAACAGACTGAAGGGACCCTAAGCAAAGGGTAATGATAGCAATAATCATGAAAAATGGTAAGGGATTGAGTTAGGAACAGGGTGTGCAGTTGGCTGCTTTTATTTAAGATCTCTTGGTGAAGGGAAAGGCTGGATAAAAGCACAAATAAATGCGTACACAACACTACAAACCAGAAACTTGAGTAGTGGGAAATATTAGCACAGGTTGCTACTTACAGTGATCAAAAAATAACATCACAAAATCTACACATGTATATCATAAATAATGATGCTGACTCTTTGTGCTTATCCAAATCAGGATTAATACTTGACTTATACTGATGAATATCGAGATGGAGTTAGGAGATGTAGATAGGAGAAAAGGAGAAGTCCAGCAAAGGTCCACATTCACCAGGGAGTCACCTGAAAGGATCATAAATTTACATCCACCACCTATCATGGTCTGTTCCCACTTAACACTCAATAATCATAGTAAATGATAATGATACAGGTGAAATGGTGATAAGCAATCTTGATCTACAAGATGGTAGATTGTGAGAGACAACTCTGCTGTAGTAGGAAGATCACTGGACCAGGAGTCAGGATGCAAGTTATTCTCTTGAATGAATAACAGTGGGACTATGGGTGAATCGCTTGCCATCTCTGGGCCTTAGTTTCCTGGTCTGCAAAGTGAGGGAGTTGGTTCGGTTGAGCTCCAATGTCCCCCTCCAGCCTAACATGCAATGGCTTCTATGAAATAATATTGGTGTGCTCATGCAAATATGCCAGCTATGACTTCATAATTTGTAATGGTATTCAGCTTGACAATGTTTACACTTGTTAATGACTTCCTTTATGAGTGATAATTGATCTACTTCATTATCATATTAAATCCTTGATCATATGCCATTAGGTTTGATGTAATAAATGATCTGTGTGGTTTCTAGTGTAATGAACTAATTAGACTAATTAAAACCAATATGTGTGCCAATATTATACTTTGAATCCAAATGCTCCCTCTGTATGTGCTGGCTTTAAACCAGCCACTCAGTAAAACGGATCTAATGCTGATTTATGAGCACTTGAGGAACGTGAGGCAGAATAAATTGCTCATGGTAGTAGAGACAGCATTAGTGAAGTACAAGATACTAAGTGCATTGTAAGGTCAGCCATGAGGGCGTACTTACATATGTAGTTATGTGCCACCTTAAACCCCTCCCTCATATATCAGGCCATCCTGGAGAAATCATTTGGCTGCAGTACTAGGATAATTACTTTGAGCATGTACATATATTTTGTTATAAAAACATAAGCAGGATGAATGTGGCCAGAATATGATTATTATATAAACATATCTATAGGAATTGGCATGTAGTATCTTGAGAGGTACTTTGGTACAGTGAATAAAGTGATAGTCATGGAATTAGGAAGACCTGGGCTCAAATCCCCTTCTGACATTTTCTGGCTGTGTGACCATGGGCAAGTCATTTGGCTGCTCTGAGTCTATTTGTAAAGTGGGCTTAATGATTCCTGTTCTACTTAATTCATGGGGTTGTTAGGTTCAAGTAAGATAATGTGTGTAAAGCATTATGCAAATGTTAAAGTGTTGTATAAATGTCAGTTACTATTTTCAACAACTTTATTTCACTTCTCTCAGTTCTTGAGTACTTTAGTGGATCTGTGTTCTCCTTCATGTGGCTATGCCTTTCATTGGGAGGTTAAATCTTCCAGCAGCTCAAAACATTAATTCATTTTTTTTGTACCTTTATAGAACAACCCTTGAAGTAGTTAGGAAGTTATGTGTGTTCATACATTTTTCAGTTGTGTCCAATGCTTTGTGACCCCATTTGGACTTTTCTTATCAGAGATACTGGAGTTACTTGTCATTTCTTTCTCCAGTTCATTTTATGAATGAGGAAACTGAGGCAAACAGCGTTAAGTGACTTGCTCAGGGTCACACAGCTTGTAAGTATCTGAGGCTACACTTGAACTCAGAAAGGTTAGTTTTCTTGCCTCCAGGCCCAGAACATTCTCCATTGCGCCCAGATAGGAAGTCGATATTATTACTGTTATTTTACAAATCAGGCAAAAGAATCAGAGAAAATCAAAGAATCTTTGATCTGAAGAATCAGAGGGAACACAGAGATCCTAGGATCACAGTTTTAGTTATAAGTGGCCTCAGAAGCCATTTAGCTCAATCCCTTTGTTTTATAGGTGAGGCAACTGAGGCTCGGATTATTTTAAGTGACCCCAAATGTAGAATTCTTTTACTGTACCATGGTGCCTCTCAGATGATTCAGCACACCCCTTATCTTAGAAGAAGCATCTCTTCTTAAACATCCACAAATACAATCTTCCAGCCTTTGCAGGAAGAGAGAGACCTCTAGTGATGGGGAACTTGCCATCTCACAAGGCACTCCATTACATTTGGAGACAATTTGAATCATTAAGATTATTTTCATTATAGAAACCTGCCTCTTGAAACATCCACCTATTGTTCCTATTTCTGTCTGAGAGGTTAAAAAAATTCTGAACCCTTCTGCACTTTACAGCCTTGCAAGTAATCTAAGGAATACACGATGTCCTTTCTCGATCTTGTTTCAGCCAAAACATCCCCAGTTCCTAAACAATGCTTGTAAAATTTCACCTTTTAACCTAGGTCAACCTTTCCAGGATATGCTATAGGGTATCAGTGTTCTTCCGAAAATTTGCATTTTAACAGAAGGTTCCTGCAGACAAATGATTTAACTCAAGGGAAATTAATCTAATGCTAAAATGTCAGGGACAATGACATTTGGCTCCTGAAACGGAACATTATAGTGCAGATGTGCTCTGACCAGCACTGAGTATAGGATGACTATATCCTTCCTCATTCTGGACACTTCATTTCCATTAACATGGTCCAGGCTTGCATTAGTTTCCCCCCTCCCACCCCCCACATCACATGACTGACTTGTATTAAGGTCATTATTAAAACCCGCTAAATCTCTAGATCCTTTCCACAGAAATCTTGTTGTTGAAACTTGTGTATGACTTCAGATTTCTCCCTATGAAACTTTATCCTACCAGAGTTAGCCAACTGTTATCCTCTGAAGAGAACTTTCTGCATCCTGATCGTCCTTTTATGTGTCGATTATCCTTCCTAGCTCCATGCTATCATTAAATTTGACGAAAGACGCATCAGTGCAAAGAAATAATTGATAGAAAATTGTTGAAGACAACAAAGCAAAGGAACAGCATTATCTACCAGAAATGTCTTTCTAGGGTGAAATTGATTCATTAATTAGTATTCTTTGGGACAAGCATTCAATCCATTCTGAATCTATGCAATCAAACCAACCTCTTTCCATCCGGTCTACAAAGAGTTTGTGGGAGATTGCCAGATGTTTCACTGAATGCAGATATCTTATGTTTACAGCATCACCTTCATCTAGCGGGCTAATAACTATTAAGAAAGTAAGTTAGGTGAATTTAGCATGTCTTTTTCTTTAGAAACCCGTGGTGGCTTATGGTTATTTCCACTCTGCTGTTAAAATGTTCACAAATCATCTGTTTAATAATGGATTTTAGAATATTTCCAGGAATTGACGGCAAACTCACCAATCTATTGTTTATTACTTCTTTATTTTCAAATTTGGGAATGAATTTCACCATTTTCAATCCTGAAGTGCCCTTCCTGTTCATAGTTTTTAAGAGATCACCAGCAATGGCCCAGTAAAATCCATCCCAATTGTTTGTAGTACCCTAAGATGTAATTCATCTAGACCTTTTATGGAAGGCTGGTAGGAGCTTTCTTAATATTTTAGCATCTTCTTGCTTGTCTTGTAGACTGATTCCTTATTAGCCATTTTCCTTTTTATACTTTCCAATCTGATCATTCTCTTTTTTAGAGATAGCAGAAACTGAAGTTGAGTGATTATCTTCTCCATCATTTATTGTTATTATTCCACATCAAACAGCTATCTTATCCCTCTTTTGACCTTTTTCTTTTCACCAAAATAGCTTTAAAGAATTATTTTTTATCGTCATTAGCATTAAGTAACTAGCCTCAGCTCATGTTGGGCTGTAGTGTTTCTGATGTTACTAGTATTAAATTCAATCAAAATTTATTAAGTACTTACCACATGTCAGGTTCTGCAGTAGGTAATAGGAATATGAAGACAAAAATGAAACCACTGATTACTATCCTTAATGAGCTTAAATTCTATTGGATGGAGGGGAAGATATGTCATGGACACATTTAAGTGTGAGATGGCATTATTTTGTCCTATTTTTCCTCCTTCCTTTTTTCTTTCCTCCCTTCCTTATTTTCCTCTCTTCTTCCCTCCATCTCAGTGCCAGTAAGAGTGCAGCTAGAGGTTAGATCAGAGGATCAAACAGTCCCTAGGATGAATTGACGTATCTCTCCCACAGGGCTAGCTCATCACTATTGAGAAAGGGATGCACCTAAGGGTCAAAGTAGAGAAGGATTACAGGGTTCCCTCTGTTAAATGTAGGACTTCAGTGTCCTTCCAGGAGAGGAAGTGTGCATTTTTCAAGAAGGTTGGAAATAGGTGGTCTACTGGTTTCTAGTTTCACCTGGGGCTAGGGCTTTCCAGGCATTCTATCCTCCCCACTCCACCAAGGCTGAGCAAGTCTATTGACAGGAGGAGGAGAGAAAGCGAGTCCTTACATAAAATAAATTTGTCATTTTATCCCCTCCCCCAATTTGTTATTTATTTATTTTTGACATCCCTTTAAAAAATTTTTTGAATTCCAAATTCTTTCCCTTTGTTCTGCCCCTTCCCTACCCCTCATTGAGAAGGCAAGAAAGATATTGGATATACATGTGAAGTAATGTGAAACATATGTCTGTATTAGATATTTTGCAAAAAAAAAGCAACAGAAATAAAGAAAAAAAATTGTGCTTCAACTTACACTTAGACTCCATCACTTCTCTTTCTGGAGTTAAATAGCATTTTTCATCACTAGTCTTTCAGAACTGCCTGAGATCATTCACAGTTGACCATTGTACAATATTGCAGTTTCTGTATATAATACTCTCCTGGTTCTACTCACTTTATTTTGCATCAGTTTGTATAAGTCTTGCAAGGTTTTTGTGAAGTCATTCTGTTTATTATTTCTTATGGTAATAGGAATATGTATATATATATATATATATATATGTAATATATGTGTATACACACATATATAAAATGAGAGAGAGAGAGAAGAGGAGAGAAAGAGAAAGTGAGAGAGAGAATATATAGGAATGAGCGCTGTATTTTATAGAAAGTTTTTTGCATCTACTGAGGTAATAATAAGATTTTTGTTGTTTTTTATGTTGATATGATGAGTTATTCTGATAGTTTACCCTAGTATTAAAGTAGTCCTACATTTCTGGTATAAATCCCACCTGGTCATAGTGTGTAATCTTTGTGATATGTTGTTGAAATCTCCTTGCTAGCATTTTAGTTAAAAATTTTAGCTAAATATTCATTAGTGAAATTGGTCTATAGTTTTCTTTCTCTGGTTTTGCTCTTCCTGGCTTAGGTATCAGCACCCTATTGGTGTCATAGGACTCATTCGCCTATTTCCCAAATAGTTTATATGGCATTGGAATGAATTATTCTTTAAATATATGGTTGAATTCATTTGTGAATCCATCTGGTTCTGGTGATTTTTTTCTTACAGAGCTCGTTGTGGCTCGTTCAATTTCTTTTTCTAGGATCAGTTTATTTAAATATTCCGTCTCCTCTTTTATTCATCAGAGCAATTTATATTTTTGTAAATATTCATATATTTCACTTAAATTGTTAGATTTATTGCCTTAATTTTGGGTAAAATACTTCCTAATAATTTAATTTTATCTTGGTGGTGCATTCACCCTTTTCTTTTTTTCTACTGGTAATTTGACTTTCTTTTGTTAAATCAAATTAACCAATGGTTTATTTATTGTTTTCCCCCATAAAGCCAGCTCTTAGTTTTATTTGCTAGTTCACTTTTTTACTTTTAATTTTATTAATTTCTCTTTTGATTTTTCAGGATTTCTAATTTGGTATTAAGTTGGGGATTTTCAATTTGTTCTTTTTCTGTTTTTTATTTGCATGTTCAATTTATTGATTTGCTCTCTTTTTTCATTGATGTAAGTGCTTAGAGCTATAAAATTTCCCCTAAGTACTGCTTTGACTGCATCCCCTAAATTTTGGTATGTTGTCTCATTGTTGTCATTCTCTTTAATGAAGTTGATTATTTATGATTTTTTCTTGGACACTCATTCTTTAGTATTAGATAATTTAGTTTCCAATTAATTTTAATCTATGTTTCCATGGCCTCTTATTGAATATAATTTTTTAATTGCATTATGGTCTGAAAAGGATACATTTAATATTTGTTTTTCTGCATTTAGTTATGAAGTTTCTATGCCCTAATTCATGGTCAGTCTATTTCTTCCTATAATTCATTTAAGTTTTCCTTTAAATATTTAGATGTTCTTTTAGTGATAGGAAAGAATTTAAAATTGAAGGGATGCCCATAAAATGGAGAATTGCTGACCAAGTAATGGTATATGATTGTGATGGAATACCATTGTACTGTTACATGAAATGATGAACAGGATGCTGGAGCACCAGTCATGACAGCACACCTGAGGACTGCTGCTGTGAATAATTTTAAGTCTAATCACATAGTATAATGAACTCTCTATTCAGCAATAAACTAAACATTGTTCAATAAAGTAAAGCATAACATTCATAGCAACATCCTTAATCCATACCAAGTGTCCAAGTAAAGTCCTCTTAGTCCTCTTTCATCTTAACTTGTGGTTGACTTCCAAGTCCCATAGCTCTTCCTCTGTGGGCTGACACTCCCCACTTTCACCTGAATTCTCCCGTAGGCAGCTCTCTGCTTCTGCTCCATGTCTCAGCTCATGGGGATTGCTCCACTCCAAGCTCTCTCGGGAAACTTCTACCTCTGGGAAAACAAAGTTCAACAGGACAATAACAATACTGACACACAACGCCAGCACCTTCATTTCAATTCACCTACAAAGTCCAGAGGCTCTGTGTTAACATCTTGGTTCACTTTAACAGCTCTCAAAAGGGTTTATCTCCTCATGGGCAGGTCTCTGCTCTCAGAGGTCTCCTTTTTCAGCTCACAAAGGACTCTCAGCTCTCTTCTTCTCAATGCTGGATCACCCCTTCAAGGCTGACTCTTCATGTCCCAGTTCTCTTTATATACAGTTCTATTCAACATCTGATTGGCTAGAACCCATATGAATGTATCTGATTGGCTAAAACTCAATCCAGAAAAATAGCAAAAGATCCTACTTTGCTTGCTGTTACTGTTACAGATGCTCTCAGAAAACCTGGACTTACATTAACTGATACAAAGTGTAATGTACAGAAGCAGGAGAATGATGCACAGCAGTATTGTGTGATGATCAACTGTGAATGACTTAACTATTCTCAGCAATACAACGATTCAAGACAATTCAGACATGATGAAAAGTGCTATTCATCTCCAGAGAAAGTATTGATGGATTCTGAACACAGATTGAAGCATATTTTTTGAAAATTTTGTTTTTCTGGGTTCTTTTTGTGTGTGTGTGTGTCTGTATTTTCTTTTACAATCTGACTAATATGGAAATATGCTTTGCCTGACTGCACATTTATTACCTCTGTCAAATTGATTGATGTCTTAAAGAGGGGTTAGGGCAAGGAAGAAGAAAATTTGGAACTCAAAATTTTGAATAAAGTGAATGTTAAAAATTATTTTTGCATGTCATTGGGCAAAAAGCAAAATAGTAAATAATTTTTAAAAATTGGATGATATGGCATTTGGTACATATGTATTTAGTACTGATATTACGAAATTGTTCATGGTGCCTTTTAGTGAAATGTAATTTCCCTGCTTATCTCTTTTAATTAGGTCAATTTTTGTTTTTACTTTGTCTATTGCTGCCTTTTTTCTCTTGGATGAAGCATAATACATTCTGTTTCAGCTTGTTATTTTTTACTCTGTGTGTGTCTGTTTCAAGTGTGTTTCTTGCAAACAACATATTGTTGGATTCTGGTTTGTAATCCGTTCTGCTCTGTGCTTGTGTTTTTTAGGTGAATTTATCATGTTCACATTCACAGTTATGATTACTAACTGTGTATTTCCCTCCATCCTATTTTTTCCTGTTTATCCTCCCCTTTCTCTCTCTTTTTACCCTATTTCCCCTATTTTGCATCTGACTACCATCCATCTCCCTTAATCATCCCTCCCTTCTATTCCCCTCCCTCTATTTGTCCCCTTCCCCTCCTACTTCCCTATTGTGTAGGATAGATTTTTTTTGCCCAACTGGGTGTGTATGTTCGTTCTCCTTTGAACCAATTCGAATGAGCCTGAGGTTCAAGCATTGCCTGCCCCCCACTTTTTCCCTTCCACAACAAAAGCTCTTCCTTGTGTGTCTCTTTTATATAAGATAATTTACCCCATTCTTAATTTGATTTGAGGTGAAAATTTTAAGGTTATTTGGAAGGGAATGTTGGGAAACTTCAGACAAATTACTGCCTGTACTCTGTCATCTTGGCTTTGCCCCTTCTGTCACCTTAGATTGGTTATTTCTTTCCAAGATTCTCAAAGATTATTTCTAATTTGACAAGTGGTTTCTCCTTAGTGGGTAGTTAGATACAGAATAGCAGTTCATCTTATCATTTCCTCCATCCTCTGACAAATGAAATTATCAACATAAGTCAAAAATACATTAGTTGCTCTGCTTTTCGTTTAAAGATCACCTCAGCAGAGGTTAGCACAGTTGAAGTTCCTCATTGCTACTCTGTAATGCCTCCATGCCAGCTTTGTAGGCTGCTTCCAGGACTTAGCATCTATTTCATCCTTCTGTCCTGATGGTCATATAGCTAGTAAGTGTAGAAGTCTCTTAACTCCCAGTGTAGTGTTCCTCTCATGACTTTATGCTGCCTTTTCCATAAAAAATATAGTCTATAATTGTGTATAAAATATAAAGTAGTGTAGAAGCATAAACTTTAATTTGCCAATTATGGGAGCATATCCCTACATACTGAAAGTTTCCTTCTTTTTTTCCCTAAGCACTTGGTGAAAATTCTTGGCCAATATAAAATTTAACAAGGAAAATGGAACTTTGCAACTGTAATATTGGTCTAGGCCATCAGCTCACATTCTGTGCAAGACCTCATGGCTGCTACCAGCACATTCAAACATTTGAATCATGTTAAGACTTTTCCTAAATGTCTTACACGCTTTTTTTTGCTATTGCTTTGCTGGCCTAAGTTCAGGAAATGGTTTATGTTGTTGTTTGGCTCATATTTTGAGGGATTTTTCTGGGCAGTTTGCTTATGAATGGGGGTATCAGAGCTAACATAACTTTCCCCTCAGCACAGTCCTGTATAATTCTTTTTTTTCCCTTCCATTTCATGTGTACACAAGTTTAATTCTTCTAACTGGCATGATAGATTGCATGTAGCCATAATGATTTTACATATGCATGCATATATATGTGTGTGAATGTGTGTATGTAATAACTACGTTAGGGAAAGTATAAAAAAAAGTGCCAGATGACCAAACCATTTTGACCATTACCTCATTTTGGATACCCCAGGACCCTATGCCCATGCACCCTGGAAGTAGGAGTTCTCTTCTACCTCCATAGCTACATAGTCTCCATAGTCATACCTACTAAAGACCCAGAAAGTCTTGTCATCAGAGTCCTTACCATTGTTAAATGTTTCAGCATCAGAAACAGAGTTCCATCAATGGGAGCTACATTTAAGAAGATGTATCACAATTTGACTTGTTAAATTCTTAAACTACTAGACCTCCCCATCTAATTTGAAGCTGACCTCTCCAATAAATATTGTGTCCTCTTATTAGACTATGAGCTCCTTAAAATAGTGATTAGTTTTGGTTTTCTGTTCGTACCCCTAGAACTTAGGATACAGATTTGTATGTTGCATGTATTATGCGTATTATGTACTCAATTGATGCTTTCTCATTGCATCATTCGTTGAAGTGCAGAGCACGGAGAAGTCATTTTTGCCTTATGACATTAGAAAAGACTTCTTCAAAGAAGTGGGACTTGAGTTAGGACTTCAGGATTTTGACAGGCAGAGATGAAGAGAAACAGTAGTTTTTTGTAGTAAGAATAGCGTGAATTTGTCTATTCTTATCTACAGTATATTTTCACTAATTCAGATTCATTGGAAAAGCAGCAAAATTAATTACATGTCCCAAATTAGGCATATTTATTTTAAGTTTCTCAGTAGTATTTCAAATATGTAGGGTAATTTCAACTGGTCTAACAAAGTATCATTTAATAATAGTTGAAACTTCTCTAACAGTTCATCTGTGGGGGAAAAACTTTTAATGAATAAGAATAATTTGTAACTTTCCTGTCAATTATTAAATTGATGGCAATGTCTAAAGTACAAGAAGGTTATCTGTACAATTCATGCTCTTGAGTAGTTTAAATATCTCTTTGCAATCTTGTATATGCAATTTAGGAAAGAAAAATATTTCTTTATATACAGTGTAAAGATAAATTTCAGCTTATTGTTCTGAATTATCACAAATTTCAACATAGATTTTACTGTGTAAGAAAAAAATATAGTCAACTCTTTATTTCCACTGTTAATCTAAAATGGGTAACTAATAGATTCTAACTCTTTCCTTTGAAATCCTTTGCCCAGAGTTTTACTTTTCTTTATGTCTTCTGTCCACTGTCATTATGAAGTGGCCAAAACACAGATAGCAAAGAGAGCCAGAAAAGTCAGTGTATGGGTAATCCAGTGAGTAGGTAATCAACTAGTAGTAATCATGAATGAACAAAAAAAAGTATGTATCTAACCAGTGCAGGAGAAGCAATAGAAACTAGATTATTGCTGGAATTTAAGTGATTTTTGTTTAGGAAAATCTGATTAGGAATGGCCTTCTGTTCATTGTTTAATGCTCTTTTTAGGCTATAAATAATACCAAGGAAGCAGAATAGAGAAAGGTCTGGGGCTCTTCTCTACTAGATGTGAATATTTTTTTTTATTCTAGTCAAATAACTCTTGTAGCTTCCCCAGACCTCCAACTTACAAATGGTATTCCCTCTAAGGTCATTTGTAAATCAGATATTTAACATCAGATGACTTTTTTTCCTAAAAATAATGTTATTATGTGGTAGTTAGCTTCTATTTCAATATATAACTCAATTACTTGATGTTTCTATGGCCTCAGATTTTGTGGGTGAATTGCTTCCTCTACCAATGCAGACTGAGCCTAGTTCAGTGGAAAGAGAGCTGACTCTGTGACTGAGGACCTGGTTTCATAGTCTACCTGTGATGTTTCATACGTGGATGACTTTGACCAGTCACATAATCTCTCTGTGCCTCAGTTTCCTAATCTATAAAATGAATAGGTTTTAAATCTCTTCTAAGCCTATGGTCCTCTGCCTAATAGTATCCATGAGTTACTATGCCCAAAGTACTTCACTATGCTGCATTCTTTTGTAGTGATGAGTTTAGGAACTTAGCTAGAATGGTTCTTGAATGAAAGTCTGCCTCTTCACCTGAACTTTCAGTTCAGCTGAATCTGCCAAAACTTACTTTCCTTTGTCATATTCTTTGAGAACCCAACCTTACTTTCACTTTACGATGCTATACCTGAGTACACCTTCATGTAAAATTGGATTGTAATATGGATATTGTACCCTAAATTCTGGATCTTAGGAGTAGGATTTGACACAAAAAAGGAAGAGGCAGAACATAATTTTCATTTCCTTTTCTAGGTACACAAGCAGCTTGTGGCAATATTTTGAAATAATTGGTTTGCTTGTGGTATCTCTTCCTTCCTTCCATACTTTCTGGTGTCCCCTACTTCCAGGCAACCCATGCCCTCACATCACTCAAAGCCTTTCTTGGAAGCACCCTATTCAGGCTTATTTTCCCATGCTTTCAAAATGTTCCATCTTTAAAAATGATCTGTCTACCCTCCCAAACCCTATCAAAACTCCCTCACTGTAATTGATATTAACTGGGTATTCAGAGGAGGAGAGCAATCTGAAAGAATTTATTAACAATGAACATTCTAGATGTGCCAGCATTTGCAAAAGGAATGGTATCACAGAATGTGAAAAAAAAGTTGGGCAGTATTTACTTCTCTTTTGTTTTTATTTTTATTCTTTCACTTCTGAGCCCACTTGTTTAAATACTTCAGTGCTCTGTGTTCTCCTCAGTGGGAGTGCTCCCTCCATCAGCATAAACTGCGGCGCATCCACACCCTCCTCCTTCTATGTGATACTTGACCATGTCGTATCTTAGATCCTTCACAGAGGGTCTATTTAATGTGCTGGAAGCTTCCAAGTTTCCCTCCATTATACTGGTCCTAGTGCAGCATTCGGGCAGTCCATGTGGGAACTCCCATTGTTACTGTTTGACTGGCCTGCCTTTTCTGATCATTTCCTTTACACTCCACTACTTGCATATAGCTAATCATTGGGAATGTGCTATAGATTTTTATATCTGTCATGTGTTTTTCCTTTGCCCTTTGGTTCACCCCCAACTTTAATTTAGTTTGGAAATTGTGTTATTCCAAGATTGCAACCATATAGCTTCCCTAGGAGAACATTGATGTGAAAAAAGATGGGTTTTTGTTTCCAGGAGCAGTTTGGGATCATTAAAATCACAGCACAATCTCCCATATGCAATCCAGAACCCACAGATGATTATCACAAACCCCCAATTTTTATTTTTTTCACAATAGCTCTGAACCACAGTGGGGGCTTGTGAATTTGGGTGGGATCAGGGCAGGGCAAAATGTTTATATGTGGATCCTTTGTACTATAAGTCAGAGATTCCCTCCAACAATCAAAGCAGATGCTTAGCAGCATACCTTCATCCCATCTGCCATATGGTACCTTATTTTTCTCCCTGGGAAGGTCTTACTTTGTATGCATTTCTCTCCTTATAAGCTAAACTAGTAATATATTTCATATGGCATATTTAATTTTGTTGGGCAATAAAACAAAAACTGGTATTTAGGTAAAAATGAAAAATGAAGCCTGGGAGTATTAGCAGAGCCAATGAGTAAAGAAAGAAAATGAGAACAATGATCGTGAAACACAATAAGTCCAGGTCTGCACAGCAGAGTAAAAGATGTGGTAGCCCAGAAAACCTCAGAAGAGCAACTGGCCAATTTAGACAAGTTTTCAAAACCAAGCAAAATGAACTCCCTTCAAAACTAGCCAACCAACAGCAACAAAAGCACCAGATTCTCTGAGCTGGGTTTTGACATACTCCACATGCCCTCACCGTTTCAGCTGGATTTACTAAGTGCTGTATTCGCCTCTCTCTCTGAACCCCTCCGTGAGCTATTAGTGTGTGTCCCATGACTGGAATGCTCCCTCTCCTTATCTCTACCTTCTGGCATCACTACTTCCTTTCAATACCCAGCTCAAGAACCACCTTTCATGCTAGGCCTTTCCTAGTGTTTCCCAGTTATTCGGTCATTCCCCACCCTTCTACCTCCAAATATTTTGTCTTTACTTTGTATATATTACCCATTTATTTATGTTTATACATGTCATACCTACCTAGTAGAATGTAAAGTGCTTCAAGTCAGGGACTACTGTCATTTGTCTGTGTCTGTATTTCCAACCCATGACACAGTGCTTTGTACATAGTAGGTATTTAAGAAGTATACACGGTGTGCATTTATTCATATATATATACACATATTTCTGGAAATTTTTTTTTCCATTAGAATGAAAGCTACCTGCAGGAAGGCACTGTTTAATTTTAGTCTTTGCATACACAGCATGAAGCAGAGTGTTTGGTACATAGCAGGCACTTAAATGTTTGCGAGTGATTAATTTGTTCTTGATTCTACAGTAGAGAAAAAGACACCATAAAACTTCAGACATGTATTCTAATTGGGCAGTGTGACTGACCCATATTCCCTAAGTTACCACAACCAAATGTCATAATTACAAATAAATATAAAATAACAAAGGCTTCACACATTGAAGTTCTTTCCTCAATAGGATGATTGACTTTCCCCAATATCCACAGCTTTCTAAGGTACATGAACTGAGATGAGGTCATTGAATCATAATTCTGTATGTGAGCAATGTCATTTCACAGAGGAATGCTATATTTCTTTTCAGACCTAGAATGAAATTCTCGAGTTATATCCATTTTCGTAATGTTGTTGGGTTAATCAATTCAGTAGTCATTTCATTTTTTTAATATTTCAGTTCGTTTCAGAAGCCACGCTTTAAAACTTTTCACCCCCTAGGACCAAGTCTTCTGTGGACAGGACTAAATTCTTAAAATTGATTCCTAGGGGAGAGCTTTAAAATGTTCTTCCCTGAGCTCTTATTTCCTAGGTATTCTTAACATGTCGTTTACACCCAGCATTTTAGCTCAGTCCTTCTATTTTCTAGCTAAAGTCCTACTCCGAATAAAGTATTTAGGGTCCCAATTTTGGCCTATTTTCCCCCTAAGGGCAGAGCCCTGCTTTGCACAAAGGAGAATTGTAAGTTCAAAGATTTTATTCCATGACATTTTTGTTGTTGTTTCTCATGTGGATCACAAGAGTAGATCTGTTTTGTTAATGGGCCTTTGTTCTAATTTTATTTCGTAAGTATTTATCTTGTATCCATACATGGCATTTCATGAATTTAAAAAAATTCATCATATGTAATTTAATCTTAATGAAATTATTTAACACATGTTTATATGAAACATATAATTTTACATTTCATATATATTTATTAGCTATAAGATAGAAAGATGGAAAGCAATTTTTCCTTCAGCAGTTCAATCTTCTGAGTCATGCAGTTTTTTAAAGGGAATCTAGACCTATGATTTCATTGGACTGGCTGATTCTTGGTGTGGAAACTTCTTTCACTAATGCCGATCATCAATATGTCTGTAACTTCTAGGGTCAGAAAGCTGCTAATGTACTATTTATAGTCATTACTGGTTTTACTGGACATATCACCTCCAATACATAATTTCTGAATATTTTACGACATAGATTCTCTGACCATGCCAGGACAGATTCTTTGCTCTACCCATGTATACATTTTGCTTATGCTTGGAATGCCTACCCAACCTTTTCTTCCCTCATTTTAAAGCCTAAATCCAATCAGAGTCCTCTTCTAAGAAGCTGACCTAGAATAGTCTCTCTCTCTCAGTACTGATCTCTCTCATGTATGTGTGTGTTTTTATCTTTCGCTTGTGTCACTTGTTATCCTGGTTGATTACATTTTATAACTATCTCTTATGTGTGAATCTTGTTTTCCTAATGACCACATAAGATCCTCAAGAGCAGTGCTCATAATCTCTTTGACACCTGCAATACTATGGCATACAGTATATTTCAAAAAGCATTTAATAAATAAGTAATGAATGAAGTTGCATTGGAATGGGAATACCAGTAAGACATCGTTAAAATGCCATTTCTTATTGAACTTTTGCTTTAGTCTACATCTGTACTGTTGGCCTTATTGAGAATGATTTCAGATACTATAATGTGAAGTTGACTTCCATATTACCTGTTAAAAAGTTGTCACGGGTAGAAAGTTAGCTTGTTTTCGGGAATGAAAATAAAGACCAATGATCAGTGTTCCAGAGCTTCAGCCAGTCAAGAATCACTTGTCTTTATTTCATTATCAGTTATGATTTCAACCAAACTCATTATACCATTGTCCCCTTGAAAATTCAGTAGGATCATATATTTAGAACTTCAAGTGACCTCAGTGGTCATGGAATCTAACCCTCTCATTTTATAGGAGAGGGAATTGAGGCCCAGAGTGACTTGCAGAGGGTCACATAGCTAGAAAGTTAGGATTTCAAAGCTAAGCCTTTCTGGCTCTGATTCAATATGTATCCACTCTACCATACTCAGAATCTTTACAGGTACTTTTTAGTTTGCTGCTGAATTATGCCAAAGTTCCTATCAGTATGGTGAATTATTTTGTAATAGCTAAATGATGTGCAGCTATATCACTAATGGTTTAAGCCAGACAGCACAATGAGTAGAGCACTGGCCCTGGAGGCAGAAAAATTCATCTTCCTGAGTTCAAATCTAACCTCAGACACTTAGGAGCTATGTTACCCTGGGCAAGTCACTTAACCCTTTTTGCCTCAGTTACCTCATCCATAAACTGATCTGGAGAAGGAAATGGCAAACAATTCCAGTATCTTTGCCAAGAAAATCCCAAATGGGGTCATAAAGAGTCAGACATGACTGAAACCACTGAACAAGTAGAGTGATGATTTTATTTTCTTTTTCAATTTTCTTTTTGTTTTTGATGTTTAGATTTTGCTTAATGAGTTTATTTATACATATATAGAAAAGGTAGTATTGGATCTGTCCCAAGAGAAGGCTGCCAGAAGGGAAAAGAGGGTAGAACTCCTCTAAATGGTGGTGGTGGTAGTGGTGTGAGTTTCCTTAACGAAAGTCTGTCCCTGGCGATGTTCCAGGGCCTATCATCTTTGAAACAACTTGCAATTCACAGAGACATATGGAGACCAACGAGGGGTTGCTGCTTTATTTTAGCAAAGTGAAGCACCTTTCCTTAAGCTAAAGGCAGGTGCTCGTTTCCATAGGCAGACAACCAGAGCACACCTTCCACGGGATAGTCCCCTGATACTATATGAAGGAGTGTGCATGTAGCCATGTACAATGATTCTTCCATAGACAATGTGACATAATCTCTGCAGAGCTGGCCTCTGAGTCAAGAAGACCCAGGGTCAGGTTGTTCCTCCACTGCATACTAACTACATGACTGTGGACAAATCACTTAACTTCTCAACATCCTAGGAATCTGTTTAAGACCATACATTGAAAGAGAATTGTCAGTCTGCATTGAGAGAGAATTTCTTTATCAGGGGTTCCAATGAAATCACGCCTGGATGTTCCCCATAACTCCCCATAAAATTCTTCTTGAAAATATGGAGAGGAATGGGAGTAGGAGATAGACCCTGAATTTAGGATTTCATCAGTATAGACAACTCCAGGATAAGGAAACTTTTTCTATCACTGCAGGTTGCCACCTCCTCTGCAACTTTCAGTCAAGAGCTGCTTAGAGTGCCAAGAGAAGTAACTTGCCCTATATTATAGAATGCTTAAAATGGAAACTGCTCAATGCTATAGAGACAAGTGAAAAGTTCAGTGATTTTGTTTATTATGGTTGTCTCTTACTGGCTTGTATTGAATTATAGACATATTGTGTTTATTTATGTTATGATTATCAGTATCATTATTTTTAATTTGTGTCTCACTGCTTGCAGACTTCCACTTGATTGGTACAGTGTGACAACAGGTAATAGATACAATAGCAGTAAAACAGTCATCATCACTGCTGGGACTAGAAACCCCTCCTCTTTGCTTTTTTTAGCCTTCCTCAGCTGGGAAGTTTTGACATCTGCTGGTTTGGGACATGGCTGAGCAGCTGTCAGCAGTGGGGTAGCTGCTTTCAGCAGCAGTTGGGATGGCAGGGTGCCAGCTTGTACCATCTGTGCGCCTGACATTTCATTCTAATTAACAGTAGGGTTAATTGTTCTGGCAGGCTCAAATGCAGTGTCTAACATTACCCAGGGGAAACATGTACAAGTACAGGAGTGGCAGGGAGCTGGGGACAGCCTTGCTAACAAACCTATCGGGGGAGAATGGTTAACGACGACCAATGATTTTACTAGCTGGCCACATGCAATAAGGCTGAGGTATTTTTTTTTTTTATTCTGATGAATTATGCCAAGCCTGTAATGATGTAGAAGGAATCAAGCTTCGAAAGGCTGAGACTGCTGCCTTGGGGCAATTTGCATGTTATTACTGCATATTCATACCTAATTGTGTTAGGCTTTGCTAATAGAGCAGAATGACATTATGAAAAATCGAGCAACTGCTTTATAGCCAACAAAGCCAGTGTTTTTTCCCGACACTATGAGTGCTGAATGATCATTTAGGCATTTAGTTGCTCAATATGACAAGCCTACCATTTGTTAGCTTGACATATTATAATTTATAAAGCGGTATTCTAATTTTACTTTTAGTTTATTCTCCTCATTTTATACAATATTCATGATAGCAATTTGAATGGGGGATATTCATAGCTATTGTGAGGAGTTGTGATTCAAATAAAACTATATTTTGGATGAAGCATTGCCATTGTTTTATGATGTATTAATTTTAATGTTTAAATAGCTTTTTCATATGTTAATAGAACATAAACCAAGAGTTGATGAGAAGTCCTTATTACAGTGGTGCTCATTCATGCCTCTCTAGTTAATATCTCCACATTTCCATTCTGTACAAACCCATTTTTAGGGTGGCTTTGGACAAAGAAGCCGTCAGGTGGTATGGAGCCAAAAAGTCTGCTTTTTTAGAAAAGTACCTACATACAGATTCACAGAACTTAGTAGCCGATTCTGTCTCCTGACTAGATAATATGCTTAGGAAATTTCAAGCACTATGGTACATTTTTATATTAGGCTACAATACCTTTTTCAAATCTTTTTATGGAATCTTAGAGAAGACAAAGAAGTAGATAATGTAGCTCTGGAAATCTCCATTTAAATAATGTCAAAGTATGTCTTCATTTTAATTCTCTTTCAGGCATGGAAGGTCAGAGTTACGTCCTTAATTTATTCCTGTATGTATGTCAGATCTGTGGAGTTTTTTCCCTCTCCAAATCTTGGAATCTCTTCCCTGGTGTATTTAGCATGTGCTGTAAAAATCTAGACACAGAGGAGTCAAGATGCAGTTCATTGACTGGGAATGATGTTTCCAGAATTTGGGGGGCTAAATTCCAAGTGTTTTGGATATAAGGGAATTATACCTTATTTTAGGATTCTTTTAATAGTCTTTAGCCCCAGTATGGAATAGTGGATAGAGAGTTAAGCTTGGAGCCTGGATAGCCCAAGTTTGAGTGCAATCTTTGACTTAGACTGGCTGTGTGGCTGGTCAAAACCCTCCACCTTTCACTGCTCTAAGTATCTCTTTATGGGTGTAAGGTGCAGACCTGCATTGGTAGAGGAAATTGCCTGAGAATTCCCTATACCAATGAAGTTATAGGTTCAACCCTATCTTTGTGGTGTTATTCATCCAATCTAGTACAATAAGACATTATTAATTGCCTACTATGTACCAGGCACTGTGCTAGGTACAGGGGATATAAAGTAAAAAATTAAGGCAGCCCTTTTATTCAGCCTTTTTATGAAAAAAGATTTTATTCTATAAGCTATGTGTACTACAATGTATGAATCAGAAATAGAAATGAGGTGCCCTTCTCTCCCCATTCCCCCTCCCACCCCCAGCTGTTATTCTTTTCCTTCAGGTTCTTTGTTTAAAATGGATTTATTTTACAAAATAAAATGTAGTTGGTTGAAAAAATATATAGCTTAGAAGCTTTTCTAACTAGTACTTAGATGTTCAAGGCATGGAATTATAGAAATGCTACATTTTTGTAACTTAATTATGTAGTAAAATATTGGAGGATTCTAATCCAAACACAGATGATATGGCTCGGTTAATTTATGAGAGGCAACTAAAATTATGGTTATTGGTTGGTAATTTCATGACTTCAGACAGAGAAATGTAGCGCCAACT
Organism: Bettongia penicillata ogilbyi; assembly: GCA_023548195.1. NCBI lineage: Eukaryota > Metazoa > Chordata > Mammalia > Diprotodontia > Potoroidae > Bettongia > Bettongia penicillata. Next base: position 797,751 of record JAJHZJ010000958.1, on the reverse strand, counting down.
TAAGCTTTGTTCTTTTTGTGGATAGTGCTAACTCAGATGATATAATGAAAACCTTTGTTAAGAATCTGAAGGCATAGCTTTCTGCCAAAATGTTTTGGATTGTGTTCAGGATAATTTTTTTTATCACAACTTTATGTTAAAATTTTTTATGAGATATTGTGCTGAACTTTGCTATGATATAGCCTTCAGGGTCCAAACCACTAGGCTGTGGTTTAGTGGAGATCCCATTATAACAGAGTTTCATCTGTACATCTCCTAGTTCTCCAAAATATGTAAAGTCAGAACGTTTAAAGGTGAAATGAGACCATACTCTTTTCAGAAGGGTAAGAAACTTAGGGGTCCTAGTTGGAACTGCAAAATACTGAACCTAAACATGTGGCCTTAGGATACAATGATTCCTTTAAAAAAAAGTCAAGAGAATCAAGAATAATAGTCACAGTTGTTTTTCATTTATCAAATTTAATAAGCCCAAACTTAACCTAACATTTTCATTTACACAGCATTAAGCAAGGGTAATGTTATTGAACTCCTTTAAAAAATCAAAAATATAAAAAAAATTAGCAGATATAAATTTAACTAAATTATGCTAACTCTGTTGGCCTTTTGGCTGGTAATATTGATTAGCTATAATGCCTTATTTGGCATATCTTTCTGTATCTTATTCTTCAAAGGAAAATGTCATGAAGCCATTTATCAGAAAGACACAAACTAGTCAAAGGAGTAGCACTCCAGTGATGTTCCAGTCATGACTCTTGGAACTAGAATTTCTGGGAGTGTGTGTGTGAGTACACACATGTATACATACATATATGTATACATACATATATGTATACATACATATACATACACATATGTATCAGGATTTCTCCACTGTCTGTAATTATTATCTAAAGGCATGCTCCTGTGTTGAATGTTATGGTATATAATGGAAGGGTTAACAAATAGTCTCATGTACTCTAGAAGGTTTCTATTCAATACAACAAACATTTATTGTTTAGTATTTTCATGGCATGTAGGCAGCCAGAATGTGCAGCAGTATAATGAAAAAAAGTGCTAGAATTTGAATCAGGAGAACCCTGGGTTTAAATCCCACCTCTAACAGCTATCATCAAAGACTTTCACAGAGCAGATCAGATGTACCTGACACTGCCACTGAGAGGGCATTCCCATTGGCCCATTCTCATCTCCTCAGGTCAAAGGCTATAGCAATACTTTTTCACAGAGTCCCCAGCCCACACTTTAAATTGCCTATATTTATTAATGTAGCCAGTATTATGGACCCTGTTTTCCAGAGCAGGGCCAACCCTATCTTACCTTCAGGGTTCAAGGAGTACACCTAAAGATTTGGGCTGCCTCTTCTCTAATACTCTCAGCTTGAACCATGGTTCCACTGCTTTTCTCCCACTGTTACGTTCCAGTTCCTATGAGCCAAATATATTTTTTGTAATGGAAATATAATAGAGTAGTAAAGTTGTTTGTTCGTGTAAGAAAACAGATTTCCTAAATTCAAATGTTAATTTTTTCCAAGTTTATGTGAAAAAAAAGAAAGAAAAAAGGAAAGAGATGTGTCAGTGATTTAAGACCAGTGGGTACTTACTGTCTAGACCTGTATATAAGAATATTTTTGTATAGGAAAGGAGTTAAATAGTATTACCAACACACCAACCTTTGAGAGTTTATGATGACCATACTTTGATTCAGCAGGCTTATATTAGGTGCCTACCATGTACCAGAAAAGGGAATAAGGGTCTTGACAACAAAGAACATTGAATATAGCATGACCTTTGGAGCTGCTTCCTCCGGTGGCGCATTTGTACCCATGATTTGGGTATTTGTCATTCCTGCTCTCTCAAGGTTCTATGGATAACTGAAGAACTGAAACTTAGGAGTCATCACTCATATGCTACCTTGCAACAATCAACTAGTTGTCCCTGTTAGCTTTTAAGAAAAAATTTACTAATGGAATACGACTTTGTTGCATCATACATCTCATCAATGTTCTCTGCTCTCAAAAGCCTCATTTCCTTTTTCTACTGACAATCATGCCTTGAAGAACCACTCCCAGCATCTCTTAGTTCCAAGGTAACTAAAGGGCTGTAAGTCCTGAGACTCCACTCAGGTACTGTTTTATTGTACTGTATATATGTGTTCCCATTCATGTATTGTAGCAACTATAAACCTTTGATTCCAATTAGCTTTTAAGAAAGGACTCACTGAGCTGGTTGAGCAAGAATGGTTGATACAAAACATCACTTCCAAATCAAGGGCACATTATTCTGTTGCACATGAAAGATTCCCGAGGCCTCGTGGTTCAGACTTAACTCACCGGTACTGATTCTTTTGCTGCCGCTAGTACTTTCTTTCCCTCCTTTGCTTAGTGCCAGAGGAAGGAGAAACACCAACTGTTGCCTTTTAATCTCTTTAGATGCTGTGATTCTTACAAAGTCACTGCCTGTGCTGCTTACCCAGAAAATCAAGATAGAAGACAACAAAGAGAAAAAAGTAGCTATGTGTTCACAGCTTCTATTAGCTGAGTTGGAGATAGGGCAACTCTTCCCCAACCTTATTCAGGAGAGGCAACCCAAAGCAGTCCTGCTTCCTTACAGCTAGAATGAATAATAGAGAGAAATGAGTGAATTACATCTTTTTGCATGCATACTGAGTTCTGATTCATCAACCCTAGAATAATCTATTATTTTGGCCTTAGAGCCAATTAAAAGACTTTTCATAATACAAAAATTATAATAATAGCCAATTAGAAGACTTTCCATCTCGGACTTCTAACCCCCACCAAGCTCACCAAATATTTCCATATCCTTATTTGAAGGGAAACCAGACTTGAAATAACTGCACATTCTTCAAGAACTGACTTTCTTAGGCCATTCCAGCCATGCTATATACACATTACTTTTGTGAACTAGTGTAATTTAAGGCAAATGTCTTTGAACAATAAACAATGACTTTTTGTTGTATCACACATCATATGTGTTTTGATGTAACACATACCAATGTTATTTGTTCTCAAAACCCTTGTTACCTTGTTCTATTGATAATCATGTCTGACAAACTTTATCCCTTGATTATTTCCACCATCCACTCCTTTGGTCCAACTCACATGCTGCTGCATAGAACTGGAGGAAGTCATAGAACTCTAGTGACTGAGTCCACAAATTTATGTCATCTGTTCTCACCAGGATCCTTATTGTGGAAAGGCAAATCCTTTTACTCCTCCCTAATTGAGTATCTGCTTTTCTGAACACAGAAGTTCTTCCAGAATGTGCTTCCTTCCTCAAGTCTTTCTTAATACTTCTTTCCCATTTTCTCAGTTGAGGTTCTAATCTCCTACTCAGTAAAAAAAGAGACCATTTTTGAAGAACTCCCACTTTGCCCCTCCTCCTCATCTCATATACATCATTAGCTTCCATGGGTTCAATTCTCATGTCTATGCTGGTAATTTCCAGATTTATTGATACAGCCAAAGTCTCTCACGGGAGTTCCCTTAGAACTCTGGCTACCTATTGGACATTTCAAACTGGTTTTTCCAAGACACTTCAAACTCAATATGTTCAAAACAAAACTCATTATATTTTCTTCCCAACCTCACTCCTCTTCCAACCTTTCCTTTTAATGTTGAGGGCACCATTTTTCTCCCAGCGTGTCATTCTTGGCTCCTCACTCTAATTTAGCCTATATATACTCCACTTTTTATCTGCTACTCTGTTATTGTTCAGTCATTTTCAGTCATATCTGACTCTTTATGATCCCATTTGGGGTTTTCTTGGGAAAGATACTGGAGTGGTTTGCCATTTCCTTCTCCAGCTCATTTTACAGATGAGGAAACTGAGGCAAACAGGGTTAAGTGACTTGCCCAGAGTCATACAACTAATAAATGTCTGAGGCCTGAACATGAGTCTTTCTGACTCCTGGCCCAGCACTCTTACCCACTGTGCCACCTAACTGTCCTGCTACTTTGCCTCTCCCAGGTTAAATTCATCACTTGTAATCTCCTCACTATGCTGCAGACACAAATCCTGTTTGATACCACCTCCCTCAGCCTCCTTTCTCCTCTCATAGGAGGGTGGAGTACCAAAACACTTCCCAATTCCTTCTTTTATAACAGGCAGAAAACAGACTTAACTCACACCACTTAACTCACACCACAATACATCTGTTAGCCTGACCGATTTCATGGTTTCAGCTCTATACTCTTTGGTGTCCCCTTCACCTTCCCCCTGCTTTCCTGCCTCATTTTTGTGTGTTATCTCCCCCAATTAGATTGTAAGCTCCTTGAGGGCAGAGGCTGTCTTTCTTTTTATTAATTATATCACTTGTATCTCCAGTAGGTGCTTAATAAGTTTACTGGATTATTGAATTTAACTCATATACAATAAATTGCCAGATCTTGTCACTTCTACCTCTACATCTCTCATATGTATCACCTCTTCTGCTTACTTACAAAGTTATTGTCCTAGTTTGACCTAATTACTCCCATTTCTACTCCATCCTCCACGTAGCTGCTAAAATGATTATTTTTAAAGAGTAGGTTTGACCATGTATGTCACCATCCCCTCCTCAATAATCTCCAATGTTTTCCCATTACTTCTGGGATCAAACATAAAGTCCTCTGTAAAGCACTGAAATCTCTTCAAAATCTCTGGTTTTCCTGTCTTCCAGATCTTCTTGCACATTGTTCTTCTCTAAAAACTGTATGATATAGCCATGCTAACTTTCCATTGTTCTCATAAAATGAATGTTTTGTAAATTCCCTTTGTATTTGCTGTCCCACATGCTCCTACTCCTCACATCCATCTTAGAAAATCCCTGAAATCTTTCCTGAGCTGGCTCAACCACCATCTTCAGTAAGAGAGCCTTTCCTGGTCCCCCAGATGCTAATGTCTTTCCCTAGAAGGTTTCTTTAAATTTATTCTGCGTGTCTCTACATATATACATATATTATTGCCTCCATTAGAATGTGAGAACCCTTTATTTTAATGGAGGGAATAATCTTCATAGATACATACAGACTAAATGAAAGGAAAGATGCTTATATTCTAATAGGGAAAGGGATTACTTTTTGTCTTTTTTTTTTTGTATGTCTAGAACTTAGCCCATTGCCTCATACGTAGAAAGTGGTTAATAAATACTTATTAACTGGTTGATAGTAGTGATGCTAATTAGCTTTATGATTCATATTCAGCTACTAGGAATTTCCAGTTTGGAATCTGGCTACAATATATTTATTAGCTGACATTTAAAAATAGTTATTAAAAATTTAAATTCCATATATGCTTTGAATTTTGCAAGAATTCTATATTTAGAGCAAAATTAATTGCTTACTTAATCAACTGATGATCATCTAACATATATTTTCAAATTGAAACATCCCAATACTTTACAGAAGAATATGATTGTCACATTTCATAACTATGTTCTTGCAAACATCAATGTTTATGGGCTGAAACAGAGCTTTTGCCTGATAATCACTATGTATGTAGGAGAACTTTAAATATTTAAAATGTTGAATGTTCATTTTCATTTACAAATACCTTTCAAATTTGCTCATACTGTTTGGTCTGATTTTTCAAATGACAAGATAGCAAAGTACTTTTCCATTTTCTAAATAAAATGCTACTTATTGAACATCCCATTAAATCATCATGTGCAGAAGCTTTAAAGGCCAATTTAAAGACAGATGCATCTAAACTTAAACATGGAAGTAAAGAGAGACAGCATGATTCAGCTGGAAAAGCCACTGTTTATCCTGTGCATTTTACCTTAGAGTAGAAAGAGGGAAACCATTTCTAAGGTGTTGTACCTTTGAGCTCTTCCCCAAAAGAATTAACCATAAAATCTTTTTTTGTAGGATCTTCCCAGTCCTACTACATTGATGTTCCATAAAGTCTGGTTATCAATTTCTTTTCCCTCGCTACAATTTCTTCATTAGCAATCTCACTTATCCATATTACTTTCACAATTACCTTTATACAAATGATTCCCACATCTTTATTTCTGTTATCTCTCTTTCGCTAAAGTTACAGGATTGGTTCACTTTCTTTTCTAATACTTTTTTGAGCATGAAGAGAGTAGTGTCTGGTCCAGTTAAACAGAAGATTTTCTATAGCATGCTGCATCTTTATGGTCACATAACTTAATGTTAAAGTAAGGAATAAGATCCAGCTATTCCTGTTGTTTAATGATCTTTCAAAGGCATTAACTTTGTTGGAATGTATGAGCTAAGGGATTGTGGCACAGTAAAAGAAACGTAGACAGCATCAGGACAACAATTCAAATCTAATCTCACTTCAGAGTTTGCTAAGTTGTGCGACTGGGGCAAATCACAACTTTAGAGAATCAGTTTCCTCATCTATGGGGATAGTATATTTTGGGAACGATGCAGTGATTGAGTCTGTAAGATATTCTCAAATTTGACATTGGCAATCGTTGTCTCCCTCTTCCAATTTCCTTCTGTTTGCTGGGTACCTGTATTCCTCCAGTAGAAGTTCACCCTCTGAGAGCAGACTCATTTCTTTTAGACTTTGCATCCCCACCCTGCCCTACTACAAATTCACTCATAGAACTAAATATAAGGTAAGACTAGAATCCAGATTTTCTTGATTGTTAGTTTTTTTCTTTTTTCCATGACATGACACTGTCCAATAGGTAACATAATTTTGAGTAAAGATTGCAGTCTATTTAATTCAGTAACTGTATATCTACTTATGCCAAAGGCTGGGAAAAAATAAAATAAAACAGCTTCTATCCTCATGAGCTTACATTCTAGTAGGGAAATATTGTTTGTATGCAGATAAGTAAATGCAAGATTGATTAAGGAGGAGAAAGAGTTTATGACTTGGAGGGATTAGCAAAGTATGCATGTAGGAGGTGGTACCTGAATTAAACTTTGAAAGAAGATAAGGATCCTGAAGGGACCTGAGGAAAGTTTGTACTAAAAGCTTGGTTGACACCCTGTGAAGAAAAATGGAGATGGGAGATAAATGATTAATTTCATATAGAGCTAGTAGATCAGTTTGGCTGAAAAATAGATAAGTAGCAAAGTAATATGAAGTAAGGCTAGAAAGGCAGATGAGAGTCAATCTGTGGAGGGCTTTAAATGCCAGGCTGAGGAGTCTGTACTTTATCCTAGGGAAAAAAAAATGAGGCAAAAGTTTTTGAATATGGGGTGACATGGTCAAACTTTTACCTTAGGTTGTTTTGTTGTTATATAAATGGGTAAGAAAAGAGTTGAAGCAAAGAGATCCATTAGGAGATTGCTAAAATAGGTGAGGAGAGTCTGAACAGGGGTAGAGACAAGGGATATGGGTATCATTGTAAGGATAAGGATATAGGTAATTTTCATATCTAAACGTTTTCTTCATGTAAAATCTATCATATCAATAATATCTAAAAATGCGAAATCTCTATGGGTCTTGATATCATTTTGACAGACTTAAGTGCTTGGCAAATCTTCATCTTTAATTATCATGTAGAATTCTTTAAAAAAATTCTTAACAGCCGACTGAAATAGCAAAAATCTGTTTTGAAAGATTTCATCTAAAAATGAAAACTAAAGTTGACTTTGACTATTTCTCTTTTATGGATTTGGTCTGGGCATAAGTGTTATTTTGTAAAAGAGATAGTTATATTTTATTGCAGTTGGAAAAAGATTTTAAATTTAACATTTCTTATCCTTATGTATCTGTGGATTTGCCACATTTTTGAAAGAATGTTTAATTACAGCACTTGCATTCTACCACACATGTATGGCTTTAGCATTCTTATTAAATATAAATGATTCTCGCGGGTGAACGAATACAGAAATGGAGAACAGAATCATGATTTGAAATTCAATTGCTATCATACAGCATTTTATAGTTTGTTGTCTTTTTATCCAAAGAATACATAAAAATGTTTTGTCATTTTTTTTCTCGAAAGAAAAATCTACTTTGGAATTTGAATCAAGGGGGTTACACAAATTGCTTACAAAGATATTCTCATAATGAAATGTCCTGAAGATGGGGAACATTCAGAACAGCATGAAAAGGATGTGCAAATAAAGACGTAGAAAATTCTGAAGACTACAATTCTTCTGATCTTGGTTGGAGTGAATGACTTCAAGAGAATATTGCCTTTAATTATGACTACTTGTGCCAAAGAAATCTGCACATTTAGAAAAAATGGCGTTTTGTTACAATAATTGGAAAGATTGGTTGCCACTATTAGTAAATGTAATTTAGTCACTTCAAATAGATTCAGTAGTGCAAGATCTTCTAAAACAAACAACGTATAAATATTAATTCTCCTGGAATGCTAACACCTAATAGTAGATTTAATCATTTTTGAATTTCCTCATTTACATTTTCAAGGAGTTAGTTTTGTACTTTCTCTAAGCTAGCCTTGAAGGCAGCTGCCCAGAAATGTTCAACTAGAAGAAAACTTTTCCTTAGTTCATGAAATTAGTGATTCCACCCATATTCTCCATGGATGTTACTCTCCTGAATGCAGATCACATTTTTCTGTTTTCTAAATTGCTAAGCTAAGAGAATATATGTTTCTCCCTATAGCAGAAGCATGAAAAGTTCCCTCAAAAGCACTAACTCACACGAGAACCTCATAAAAAATAGGTATTTTATAGACTGATATAGTATAATAGAAATAGCACTGACCAGGGGAACCAGGAAATCTGAATTCTAGTCACATTAATCAGCTATATGAGTTTTAACAAACCCATATTAGCCTTTCATGCCCTCAGTTTTCTCTCTGTAAAATGAATTCTGATATTCCCAGTTGGAATATTCTGTGCTAGGTTGTCCTAAGTGAAGTGCTATACATTGATTTTTCCCCCCTCCCAAACATAGCTATTGATAACTTTAATAAAAAATAAGGAATAGATTTATATGAATTGACTTTATAGTTTGTATCTGGTGCTTCAATTATGAAGCTTCAAGTATGAAGTTCAACATGAACTCTCTTGGCCTAACAAAACTGAATTATAGAAGGTATTGGTGACATTTTGAGGGGTTAGGTTTAAAGTAATTTAGTTCTGGCTCTGACTTCCCTTCACCGTGTCCCAAACATCTTCCTGCAAAGAAGGAAGGAGGGCTAATGTTATGACAACACAATTTGGCCAGCATTGATTTGAACCCATAGCTGGTCTGATATGGCACAGATATTGTAGAGTTGACATTATACCTGTGTGGAAAAGAAGATGATATTCTACTACATATTGGAGAGTTGAGGGAAAGATTGTTTTCCTGTTTTGGTGAGTCCAAGTTCAGAGAGTTTCACAAGATCCCACCATTAATCTTAACATCATACTTGCATAAAATTAAACATAATGCTTAAAAGTCAGAAACATACTTTTATTCATATTATGCCCTATGATACTAAATAATGAAGTAAGGTATGAAATAGTTAAAATGGATTGAGTATATGTTTGTTGATGTAGAGAACATCCATATTCATTGGCCCTATTTCCTCATTTTGGGGTACGTTATTAGTAACAGCACTGTGATACAAATGTCCCAGGAAAAGCTTAGATAAGAAAACCTGGCAACAGGGGCTTGCCTGTGGACCTCCCCTTGTGTCGTTTATGTTTGTGCAGCCCACATTACACCCTCTGACGATAAAGGGGAAAAGTGTAAGTGTTCTCTAGTGCGGCAAGATTCAGACACTTTATTATTTGACTAGTTATAATCTTCATTAGTAAAAAAAGAAAATTGCTTATCACTTAAATCTTCATTCTCAGGGAATTTCTCGTGACAACTGGACAATTCTTTGGCAGACTAATGTTAGTTGAGGATATTGCAGCTAGATTTCTGCCTGGAAGTAGTGGGATGGTAAATAAAACTTCCGGCAGTCCTTTCTTGATTCTATGGTTCATATTACTTTATAATAATCAGAATCAGTTTATATTTCATACAAAGAAGCATGAGAGGATCGATTATGGTCATTTTAAATTGCCTCCTAAATAGCAGTTGTAAACCCAGAGTTGGAAATAGTGACAGTTTATGCAATCTACTGGTGAACCACACAATTTTTAGCATTCTGGGAGCAAAACACTTTGCAGAGTATATAATGTCATTGTTTTGAAGTCCTTGAACTTCTCTATTCCATTTTCATGAATGTTGCATCAGGCTATGGGTGGCCACAATTGCCTCCAAAATTGCTTGTATTTTGCAATATCTATGACTCGGATACCTTGTTAGAGTTCTAAGGCTGTCCCATACCATGTCTTGAACTTTGATTTCCAGATATTGATTGTTAGACTCAGGTTTTCTATTTACTTCTCGGAGTCAACTGTTGCTCAGGAAACCTAAGCCAAACCAAAGAAATTCTCTGAATCATTACAACAACCTCGAGACTAGGCCAGAGGGTATTGTATTTCATATTCATTTTAAGTTATTCCAGACTTGGGTATGTTTTTTATTTTTTTAAATGAGATGACTGGGTGGAGTTTTCCAAGAGAGTGATTACTTGTCATTCATGTATTATGGAAACTGACATGTTTACTACCCTTTTCTGAAATCTGCTTATAATGTAAAGTCTCCCGACACAAAGAATCTAGTCACGAATTCTTATTCTGCTTGAGTTTCTGATTTGTTAATCAATATCTATTCTCTTAGATTTATCCAGTCTTGAGTAAATCCCTTCTTCGAAATTCTAGGTGATATGTCCTAACGGAAATGACTTAATATGTATGAAAGTATTAGGATTTTTTTGTTTTTGGTTTTTCTTTGGCCATCTAAATGGGATAGCGATTAGAATATTGAGCCTAGACTCAGGAAGGTCTGAGTCGAATCCAGCCTCATATATTTTCTGACTGTGTGACCTTGGGTAAATCACTTAACTGCTATCTGCTTCTATTTAAGTAAGACCCATCTGCCTCACAAAGTTACTGATAGGATAAAATGAAATAATTCCTGTAAAGCACTTAGCACAGTGCCTGGCACATAATAAATGCTTATTCTCTTCTGCTCCCTTTTTGCCTATTTTTGTTTAGTCATTTTTCAGTTGTGTCCTACTCCTTATGACCTTATTTGGGGTTTTCTTTTGGCAAAGACACTGGAGTAGTTTGTTATTTCCTTCTCCAGCTCATTTTACAGATGAGGAAACTGAGGCAAACAGGGTCAAGTAACTTGTCCAAAGTCATGTAGCTCATAAGTGTTTGAGGCCGGATTTGAACTCAGGGCCTGACTCCAGTTCCAGCTCTCTTTCTACTGTACCACCTAGCTGTCCTTTTGCCTATGGAATATATTTTTTTCAGGGGAAATAACTTTTTCCCCTAATTTTGCTGACATCCTTTAGGTGTTGTTGGCATTATAATTTCTAAAATATTATTATGTTATGTAATCTTTTCTTAGCATAACTCTTCCTCTCATCAATATTTGAGAAAATAGGATATGTTTTCTTTTTTAAATCAGTTTTTAGGTACTTGTGTTTCTTTTGGTGATTATCAAAATATATTTTATCTGTCCTATATAATTATTGTATTTATCAATTAAATCAATAAGCATTTATTAAATTCATGCATTATGAAAGGTTCTAGATGCTTGGCATACAAAGAAGAAAAATTTCTGCTACCAAGGAACATATATTCTACTATATAATGAGTTTATTAATGGATTTTTTTTTTTTAAAGAAAGGAGCACTAGATTCTCCAGATCCTCACTCACTTGTTTGGAAATTTCCATTACCTGTGTTGGCCTGATTTCCAATAGATTCAGGCCTGTAATTGTTCTCAGTTGGAAAGATAATTCTATTATAATAGTGACAACCTGAGTTGGTCCAGTTTCTTCAATTCCTCTTTAATTAGGCTTGGCTCATTTGAAGAAAATGCGGTAACATGTAAAATTGTAGAAATGATGACATCTTGTGCCATTAAGATCTTAGATGACTGTTCTGCACCTATGTGAGAAAAATAAATCAACAATGACTCACTTCCAATTGTTTTTGTGGGAACAACTGGCATGTCCACTATCGCTCAAAAATAGAAAGACTGAATGAAATATCCTGTATTTTAGAAAAGAAAAGTAGCAATGATTTTGATACATTTTGAAGGTCAGTAATGTTCAGCATGGAGCAATATGGGGAGAACAAAAGCTCCTCAGAGAGTAGAAAACATGGTAGTCTCATTATCCATAATCTCAGCTGGTCACCATAGTAACAGCATTTTATTTTCCAAGTTGTGAGCTTTGTAGTTGTGTAGAATTCACTTGTTAGACCTCCAGGAACATCAGTGGCATCTAGTGGTTGAGACCTAGGCTGACTTTTTGTAAGTTGCACGGGCTACTTCCCACATTATATCAAGAAATACAAACAACTTTTGCCATGAATTTTTAGGGAAATAAGCCAAACTACTCCCTTCGTTGTAATGTTATGAATAAAGTGTTTCAAGAAAATATGCTTCAAGGAAACATTGATAGGTTAGAACAGGAGAAAGATCAAATACAAGGTAAGAGAATAATGTTGTATCATTAAGCAAACTTGTCCATAATATACTTTCATCCCAGGGAACTCTGCAAGGGAACAGAAAGTTGAAGTTGCCAGGGGGCTGTGATGGGGCCTATCCTACCCTTTAGCATTAGCAAAGATGTCGGGGGAGGTACAGTTTTCACCAATAACCAAAAGGTGCCTCTTCTAAACCAAAGGAGCCTTTAAACACCAGATAGATTTGATTCGTTATTTATGCAACCACTCCCTGGAATCCTTATGAGAAAATACAATTGCAGTTTCAAGTTGGGAGTGTGGCACATATTCTAGGAGATTCCTGGTGTATCTAGAAGAGCTGGCAAGTCAAGGTTAACTACTTTATTTATGAGCTCCAATTTCACTACACCAACTTTAAATTATTAAAAAGTTATTGGATAGGGAGTAGATCTATGATTTCATTGGTGCAGAAAGGACCTTCTTCTACTATTGAAGGTCAACATTTTTCTCTGCAATTTAAAACTTTAAAGAGCTGCCTAGGGCCCTGAGAAATTAGGTTACTTACCCAAGGTCACAGAGCTAGTATGGGACAGAGGCAGGACTTGAACTCAGATCTTCCTGACTCAGGATGCCTCTGTGACAATTTTGTTTATTATGGTAATATACTCATACTAAATTGGATGTGTGACCTTATCTGTATTAGTATTCCCTCCAAAAATTCAGATTGTGACCTATTAGTGCACGTCTATCCTATGTGGCTTTTGTCTGTGTTTATCAATAAATTCTCAGTGGGGGCCTACTGAACAGGCTGCAAGTCTTCTTCACTTTCTCTTGACATTTCAAGTAAGCTAATGGAGTACACAGGCTGCTTAGCTTGTTATCCCTTATCCTTGCTACATGATAAGTCCATCCCTTTTGTTCACATGCAATGACAATTTCTTATATTTGATAATATCTTTTACTTAGCACTTACTTTCACCTACCGGATTCTTAATATGTACATATATCTGTTGATTTGCTGTATTCTATGTGATGGTTTAGTTTAAAAAATATATTAAAGGGGCAGCTAGGTGGTGCAGTGGATAGAGCACCAGCCCCAGAGTCAGGAGTATCTGAGTTCAAACCTGGAGTCATATATTTACTAGCTGTGTGACCCTGGGCAAGTGACTTAACCCCGACTGCCTCCAAAAAATTTGAACAAAATATACATTAATATGGACTATGGTCCTATGGAGCTCTTGGCATTCTCAAACTCCTATAGTGTTATTAATGTTGGAAGTTAGAGTTGGGGCAGTGTCTCTACCTTTTTGGTTGCTAGGTTTAGCTAGGCATCCTTCATATTAAATCAGGTATTAATCCTATGATAATGTCAGGGGGCCTTGAAGCTTGTGTGCCTATGAGGATTCAGGTCAAGTATTACATATTTGTTCCCTAATTTATGAGCTTATGACATGCCTCAGTGCTGGAAAAAGCTGGAGAAGGATGCCAATGATACCCATGAGTTGCTCTCTAAAAGATTTTCGCTCTTTGGGGGCTAGGGAAGGGACATATTAGCTCTGGTTTTATTTCTGTAACTCTAAGATTTAGTTGATGGCACAACTCAATGGTATCTTCCAATTCTCCCACTGAGATAAAATCTATTTTTCCTTTTGAGTCCCTATTTACCAACCAAAGACTCTTATTATTTTGTCACTTTGTTTTTAGTTAAATGCGGCTATCTTCCAGACTTTCATCCGTGATTATACACATTAATTGCAATAAGAGACATCCTTTGAGCATCACACTAACCCTGAAGGCTAGGAATTTATACCCCTATTTTACAGATAAGGAAACTGAGGAAAGAAAGGAAGTGATTTACTCAGTCACACAGTGCCCCTGAGAACATTCAAATTCAGGATTCGATTAACTCCAAGTCTTTCATTATGCAGACCACGCATAGTAGACTGACTTTCGTTGTTACTGTTTGACTCTGATTTTATCAGCATAGAAAACCCCTTTTATCACAGCAGAATATGGATTAGTAATTTACTTTTAATTTTTAGTGGCCCAAGCAGTACCTCGAGACTCTAAGGTTAAATGACCTGCCCATTTCTACGCACCCAGAATGTGTCAGAGGCAGGATTCAGATCTTTCTGACTCTGGAATGAACCAATCTACAATGCCATGGTGCTTCTCCCCTAAGCTAGCTCCAACTATCCATGTGGTGAGTGAATGGTTTTGCTTTTGTATCCTAATAATTTTATATTTATTTGTATGAAGTTATATTTGTGCTAATTGAATTTCACAGATGCTTCCCAGTTTGTTTTAACTTCTTTTCAATATGATGAAAATTAATACTAAATATTTGATAAGGCACAATAACTTGGAAGGACTCTAATAAACCCTTTTAGTCAAAGACTACAGAATTGTGATGAGTATTTCTTGTGCTTGGTTGACAGCATATGCATACTCAATAAATGGGTTATGTTGTTTGATACTTGAATAGCAAGTAGAGCTGTGCATATTGATGCTATTATGCCCATCCCATTTGTTTAAAGATGATGCTTGGTTAGCATCATCTCAAGATTAAAAGGCTATGGTTGATTCTTTTCCTTAGTATTAATTTCTGTATCTCCTTATAATTGATTAATGCTCATTGGTATGGTAAGGATGAATAATTTATGACATACATAGCTCTTGGGTTATTAATTGTTTAATTTCAGAGAAAGTAACTATATATTAAGGAAATTCAAGTTGTCACTCCAAGAAGCCAAGTGAATTTATATACTCTGCTATTTCACAGCCAGAACTGAGGAGAGTACGACAGGCATACTCCTTTTCTTTCTTATAGTGCTTATAAAGACAAGTGATGAGAATGAAAATTTGAAGAGTTTTATTTTAATGAAGAAAAAAATTCCCCTTGCTACTGATTTGACTTGTCTGATGGCTATGTGTTGTGCTTGCCCCCTCCCCCCACCTAACTTGTGTTATTTTAGCCCGCTTCAGTGATTTTCTGTGCAATGTTCCAAGTAGAAAATGGAGTTAATTAAATAAATGATGCATGTTCTTGAGAAGCAAACACAATTATATGGGAAAAAAGAGAAGAAGGCTATCATTAACCTTAGGTGTAGATCTACCTCTGAAGATATCTGGGAAATTAATTTAATCTTCAGAGGTTAAACAAAAGACAAAATTTGTGACAAACTTAGTCATTTAAGCAGCATGCATGAAACAAATTAGATTAAATTTTCACAAATAGCTGTTTTTTACTTTAATTGCAGTTACACTTATTATCTTTTAATTCCAGCTCTAGAAACCAATGGTGAATGAGACATAGCCTATCTTTGACCATCTGTTTGTTATTACATTCTAGCTGGTAAAGCAGCCTGGCATAGGGCCATGGAGCCCTGGACTTGGAGTCGGGAAGATCTGAGTTCTAATCCTGCTTTAAGACACTAGCTGTGTGACCCTGCGCAAGTTACAAGCTTCACTATGCCTCAGTTTCCTCACCTATAAATTGAGGGGGTTGGAATCCATCCATACCTGAGCTGAAGTTCAGCCTCAGATAATGACTACATAAACAATCCTGGGTAAGTCACTTAACATCTGCCTTCCTCAGTTTTCTCATCTGTAAAATGGGGATGAAAATAACCCTTATCTTCCAGAATTATTGTGAAAAAAATGAAGTATTTATGAAGTGCTATGTCATCATAATCATCACCGTCATTTTCATTAGCATGATCATTATTCAAGGTAAATATCCCCAATTTCTTCAACAAGTTTTATCATAGGATTCTCAAGATTTGGTATCTGACAATTGCACTCATATCATTGCAGTGCCACTTAACCCAAATGGCCTTGAACAAATCTCTTAACCATTTTTGGCCTCAATGTCTTGTAAAGTAAATAAAGAAAATGAAGTTTGCCTATGTATTAAGATGATTAGACCACATGACTTCTAAGTTCCCTTCTAACTTTATATCTAAGTAATTTTCTGTCTTATTCTCTGAAATGCCACATAAATGAGGCCAAAAGATTTCAGGATTTCCTAGCTTCACTAAGATAGGAGGGAAAAGTATGAATAATTGTTGCTCCTCATTAACACTTTAGACCATCTCGTTGCCACCTTTATTTGAGTTCTCCTTTCAGGTTTACTACTTTGATCTGGTCCATGGTTATATACCTTCAGGCCTGTCTCTTTCCTTTCTGAAGAAATTCAGCACCTGCTTTCCAGTTTTCCCCTTCATCCTATCCCTTACCATCATACAAAAGGACTTCAACATTTATGTTATTGTTCCATCAAACATCCTGACTTTTTAGTGCATTGATGTCCTCAGCTTTGATAACCTGCATCTACATTCTATCTCAAGCACATATAGGATGGCCATGTTCTTGTCAATATGCAGTTGCTCTACCTCCAAGAATACAGAACTCTGAAATTTCTCTGTCTGCTAATCTGCTAACTTTCCTCTCTCTTTCCAGTTCATTTCTCTGAAACCTCTTCTTTAATTATCCCATAAGCCTTAGTCCCTTTGCCCTTTTTGGTTGTCCTGAGATTATCCCTTCTCTTCCCTAATTCTGCTTCCTTCACAGTCTTGACTGTGTCACTGGTGTGTTTAACTCTACTCATTTTTCCCCTCATTCTCTTGCTGCTCTTGTGTTGCCAAACCCCAATTGTAACATATGCTTTTTTTGTTCCATACCTCTTCCATTTCTTCTAGGAAGAATTCATTATTTCTGCTAATCTAGAAAGAAGTATTACCTTCTCCTTTAGGACAAACTTGTACTTTGTGCAAACATGAATTTACCCATGGCTCTTTCATAGTCAATCCAGTGGCTTCGTCTCCAGGAGTTAAAACATAGAATCAAGTACAAAGGCCTTAATAATCTGGCCCCATCTATGTTTCTAGCTTTATTATACATCAATTCTCTTCATGTACTCTGTGAGACATACTTGGCCTCCTTGCTGTTCCTCACATATGAAGCTTTACCTTTCATCTCTGAGACGGATGCAAGAGAAAGGCACAAGTATTTACTCACATTGTCAAGGAGTGTCTTGAATAGCCTGGTCTGTCCCATTCCTGGGAAGCAAAACTATAATTGTAATACAACTCATTAAATTCCCCTAGGGAGACACTATCTCAGTCCACCTGTCCAACATCTTTCAAGGACATCTTCTTAATGGAGTCACTTAATGGAGAATGATATATAGATTTTTGAACCAGGTCAATCACATTGTTACCCTAGGTCTAAGAATTCTTGGCTATGGGAGATATAATAGACTCTCCCCAACCAGGATTTACTTTGGTAGCGAAGCTGAAGGTAAGTGGTGTGATCCTTCTTTTCCTGTAAAGAAAGTCCTGGACAAAAGCCCTAAGTTTACTCTTAGCTTTAAAAATATAGATTGTGTGATCTGGCATGAAACACTTAACCTCAGGATGTTTAACTGCAAAATGGGATTAATAATACCTGTGATATTTTTCCACAGGGATTTGGTGAAACTCTAGTGAGATATTTACCATTTTCTTCTATTTTTTCACTCTTTTGATTTTGTTTGTTTAATTCTTAATATCTCATAGAATCATGAGCTTCCACTTGTCCAATTCTAATTTTTAAGGAAATATTTTCTTCACTAAGCTTTTATAATTCCTTTTCTATTTGGCCAATTCTACTTTCTAAGGAGTTATTTTCTTCAGTGAATTTTTGTACATCTTTCCCCATCTTTTGTGCTTCATTACCAAGCTGTTGATTCTTTTTTTCATGATTCTCTTGCATAATTCTCATTTCTTTTCCCAATTTTTCTTCTACTTCTCTTATTTGATTTTTAAAATCTTTTTTGAGCTCTTCCAGAAGGACTTTTGTGCCTGAGACCAGTTCATATTTCTCTTTGAGGCTTTGCATTTACATTTTGACATTGTTATCCTTTTCTGAGTTTGTGTTTTGTAGCTTTCTATGGTCAAGACTTCTTTGTTTTCTGCTCATTTCCCAGCCAAAGTTCGGTTTTTCTCCTGAGGTAGAGGGGGCACTTTTCCAAGCTTCTTATGCTGGGGCCAGGGACCTCTGGGGCTTGTGACTCATCTGCAAAGCAGGGACTGGATCCTCATCACTGGCCCCCTGTGCTGTTGGTCTGCTAAGCCAGAACCCTAGGGCTTACGTTGCTGGTCTGTGCTGGAGCTATGGGTCTCTTGGTGGCTTGTCCAGATGCTGCCTGTGCTAGGCTATGCTCCCCTTTTGGCCAAGTGAGATATACCTTTCCTGAAGTCTTTCTAGGTTATCTTGGGCTGGAAAATTGTTTCACCTAATCCTTTTGTAGCTTCTGTCACTCCAGAATTTATTTTAAGGTAAGATTTAAAGTTGTTTCAAGGGGAATCAAGAGCTCAGATAACTTCCTGTTTTTTATCCACCATCTTGGCTCTGCCCTCTGTTTCTGATGAAAATCTATGAAGGTATGTATGTAAAGTGCTTTGCAAAACTTAGAATGTTACATAAATAAATGTCAGCATGACATAGTGGGTAGAGACAGCCAGCCCTGATGCAAGAAGTTGCATTGAAGACTGTCTTCTGAAAGACACTGATTATGGAATTCTGGGCAGATCATTTAGCCTCTCTGTACTCTAGGCCAGAAGAGTCACCACATGGACAACTTAAACCAGATTAAAATATTACTGGGAGATAATTTAACAAAAATAGCTTAAAATACAACAAAACATAGGTATGTGGTTTTCTAAGTTATTATGACCTATAAGGATCCCTGTTCATGGTTTAGTGGCTCTGTTTCTTTTTGAGTTTGGTTTCTGAAGAAAATATGCAGAGCCATAGTCTCTGGAGGTCAAGCAGAGGGTGGTGACAGAGAGCTGGCTTAGGTTTAGACAAGTCATTTTTTTCCCCAGGGCTTCCATTTCATCATCTGTGAAATAATGAAAAAATATCTGGGTAGTCTCTAAAATTCCTTCCAGAGATAATAGTAGGACTCTAAATAGTTCACAGTACTCTGCTGAAGGTAGCCATCTCAGTTCTTGGCTTGGAGAAATGGGGAACCATTGTCAAGTCAGCTTCTGCTGCCAAGTCATGTCAGGTAATCTTTAGGTGTCTGACTAATTCTCTGAGAGGTATGGTCAGGGTTAAAGAGCCATGTGGGATAAAAAGCAGTGCAAGTAGACTACAAAGCCACATATCACTGCAGGTCCTTGGTGGTTGGGGTTCTAAAACTAACCTTTATAAGTACAACTGCATCCATCCCTTGGCCTACCTTCTGCATCTTGGGAATGCTTGTTCTTATCACTTGAATAAAATATATGTCAATGAACACATATTTCTGGCACATGTAATGAAGGATGATTTTAATCAAGGTGACATGATGACCAGGGATCTCCATGTAGGCCATCAAGGTTAACCCTAAACTCTTGATCCAGCAAGTCCTAAAATGATGAATAAATGAATTGCAGTCAGTGAACTAGCATTTATTAAGCACCTTCTGTATTACATACCTAGTACTTTACTATGCTCTGTGGATATAAAGAAAAGGAAAACAGTCCCTGCTCTCACATATTTCATTGTCTAATTCAAGGAGAGAGATGTATTTTGTAGTATGCGTCCCTATCTGGTTCTGAAGCATCATCTTATGTTTATCTCCTTCAAAATCTAATCCAATCTAGTAAACATTTATTTAGTACCTCCTATTTATACAATTCCGAGCTAGGAACTGAAGGTACAAAGGCAAAATTCAAAAGTGGTCTGTACTTATAGAAAACTTACATTCTGCTGAAAGAAAACAGCATGTAGGCAAAAATATGTTATTTGGGGGAGATGGAGAGAGTGTGGAGAACTTAGAGGCAGGGTTTTTAGGAAATTATGCTCCTTGAAGGTTGCACATGGATTAACCTTTAAGGAAACTTAAAGATGCAGGGTAATGAGGAGTTTATTAAAGGCACTGAATCCAGCTCCTATGCCCTCAAAAAGATGTTGAATTGGGAGATAGAATGCCAGATGTTAAGAACAGCAGGTCACAATCATCATCGTCATCATTTACATTTTTACATAATACTTTAAAGTTAACACAATGCTTTACATATGTAGGAAGATAAATTTTATTTGAAATAAGGGGAGAAGTATTATGTATTTGGGAATTAATTCACTGAAACTCATATGAGAACTACATAAAGATAGTCCAGGCTTGTGTGTAGTTAGATAAATTTAGAAAACTGTTGAATGAGTTTGGGGAGGTTGAGCTAACATAGTGAAGATATGAAATTACTAAAGCCAATCTATGAAGATAATGCAATATCCATGAGATATTTCATATAATCAGCTAAAAAAACCATATCTTACATGGAAGAACAAGTCAGCTATAAAGAAAAAATAGGAAGACAAAGTTGTAATGCAGGAAAAATTGAAACTATCTAGCACTGTTTTGTTTTGTTTTTTAAATAGTCTAGTTGAGTAGATTATATAATCATGACCTGTTACTGGATAAAAAACAAAATAGAATAAGCCAGTAGAGTAGTTTAGATAATAACCATCTGTCTAGTACTGGATAAAAAAAAAGTAGAAAATAGACCAGTGGAGTAGATTAGATGGTCCTAACCTAGAGCCAAATCATGTAGTAGACTAGTGTTTGCTAACCCCAAATCACAAAACACTGGGGAAAGAATTCATTATTCAATAAAAAGCTGCTGGGATAATTGGATAGCAGTTTTCCCCAGAATGGGAATAGACCTTATTTCTATTCTATATATATTGCAATGCATTCTAAATGGATCAATGATCTAAATATAAAAGCATATGATAAAAAATTGGACAATAGTGTAATATTTTTCTCAACTGTGGTAAGGGGAACAATTCTTAAGTATCTCACACCTAGGAGAAATTAAATGAGATAAAATAGATGAATTTGATTATGTAAAAGTAAAAGCTTTTGTGTGTCAAAAATAGAAAAAGAAGGAAGGAATAAGATGGTAAAGCAATTTTTGAAATAAACATTTCTGACAAAAAACTGACATCCAAAATCTACAAGAAATTGGTAATTTTATGATTAAAGAACCATTCTCCTCTAATAAGAGGGTAGTCACAGGCCACAAATGGGCTGTACTCAAAAGAAACACACATTAATAAACATAATGAATGGTCTTCAATTATTCTAATAAATAGATAGTTATAAATTAAGAGAACTTGGGCATGTTGTACCATATAGCTACCAAATTTGCAAAAATACTAAAAAAATTTCAATGCTAACACATCTATGGTGAAACAGCAATGCTGTACCCTACTGGCTAAGGTAGGAGTTGCTTTAGTCTTTGCTGGAAAGAATGTTGGAATGACACAATTACAGATGCGACAATATTCATACTCCAAAGACTGTTGTTTTAGGCACCCCAGGGGTATGTAATGCCATGAATTCAGCTACTGTGGGATTCTAGACAGGTTTCAGAAAAGGTCTGTCCATTTAGAAAATAGTCTGAGCAGCGTAATTTTATAGATATTTAGAACAATGGACTGTACTACCAATATAGTGACTGAGTTTGGACTTGGGAGGAGTTCAGATACACAATCAAGAGAGTACATACTATTTATCTATTTTATGGCAGATTTTAAAAAGTTTTTTTTTAATTTAATACCCAGCACATTTATATATGCAGCCCCTAATCATTTGTCTTGACAGTGTTTGTGGTCTTCGGTTTAGTTTTGGAGAAGTGAACTCCTGATCACCTAAGGTGATAAAAAATCCTTCTCATATGGAGTTAGGGCCTTGGTGCCTATCTGAAAGCTATTTACATCACTGTAAGTTGCCTATTGACCAGTTATGCTTCCATATGGAGGTGATGGGGCCACATCTAGAAAAGATAATTGCTGCCATATTCTTGTTGCATTAGGCAATTCAAGCCACCTTTTAGTAAATGTCAATGTTTTGTAAGTGCTCTATTTTTTACCGGAATCAAATCTAATTTAAGAGAATGTTGTCACTGGGCCTGGCTCTAAGAGGGATCTATGATAACAAACATTGAAGTAAACAAAAAACAAAACAAAAAACAGAAGCAAAAAGGTAGAATCACTTGTTCAGAGACTGAAGAACATTGATCAACGTGTTTTCTGCCACGAGGTATAGTGTTTCAAGACGCCTTACATATGATACCAAGACATAAATGCCAATGGAGAATACCTTTATTCCACTTCAGGAGAAGAAATTCTGGAAAGAAAAGAAGGTAGGAACAAGTAGATTGTTACTCTGTGGACAAAGAGGACAGAAGGAATAATTAGAACAGTCTTGGGTACTCTTGGACACTTAGGCATGGACAGCCCCTCTACAGGAAGGGAAGGAAGGAAAAACAAAAGATGAGTCTGAGATTTCTGAATTTCTGGATACCCCAGGATTAGTCACAGGGCAGAACCACCAGTCTCACAGAAGGCCCCTGCCCTGCTCATTAAAATTAAGCAAGAAAGATTGTCACAGTCCCTACAATTTCTTCCTTTTCTGGTGCATCCAGACAGATATGGTTGCTTACCTTCTTTTGGCAGATGTGGAGATGAGGATAGATCATAGAGGGAGGATATTCTCAGTGTAATTGGAATATGGTTCAATGGGACTGAAAGTGAAAAGTGGAACAGGTGATAATTAGTATTGCATATTGCTAGTAGTGCAGGGCTACAGAATCAAGGGAAGCTAATAGCACTGACATTTGGCTAGAGTATTGAGGGGGAGCAGATAATGAGAAAGAGACTGGTGAATCTTGAGTCAGGCAAAATTGCCATTCATTTCCTCAATCAGAGGTCTGTGAAAACATTTTATGACCAGTCTGTCCCTCCTACCATGACTGTCCTTCCCTTTCTTCTCTTTGAAACCTTTCTCTCGCTCTCATTTAGCCACCTACCTGTAATTATTGATTTAAGCTGTTGTCTCTTTTCTTGTGCATACATGGGTCCAATGAGGGTGCTGAGAGAAAGGGTGGAGGGTGGCAGAGAGTTGTGTGGGAGATCAGGTAGAGAAAGTCTTCATACTGAGAATTCTGTGACTTGAGTGAGGTAGTCTGTCTCTGGTTCTCTTGACAGACACTTGTCATTTCCACAAGTAGGGATGCATCCTATCAGTCTAACCATTCATACAATTTTTTCCCACTGGGCATAAACATTAGCTTGACACATACTGCAGCAACCCCCTTCTCCCTACCTCCTTTCTACCCCCCACCCCCAAGGCCTTATAATGACAGTTTCATAGACACAGATCCATGCTGGAAGCTGGAGACTTTCCATCATTGCTTCCTCCTAAGCATAAATGAAGTTCCCTTAAGTCTCACACTTTCCCACCTTTTATAAATTATTGAGCTGTGGTGTCAGGGAGCCCACTGCTAGTAATAACTGCACAACCTCTAGCTGCCCTCCCATCCGTGGGAGTCTCTGTGATGCCCCCCACCATCCAAGACTCTAATGAATCTTCCTTTAGTTAACAGCAATCCCAGGGCTACAAGCATTCCTTTTTATAGTGTAGACTGATCCCAAAAGAACAAATGATGATACCCTAACCTAAAGGTCCCTAGTACAAAGAGTAATAGCTTCCATTTCAAGTCATGGTTTATGTATTTCTCTGCAGTGTATTGTCTATTTTTCTTTTGCAGTATATTTCAGAGTTTTCTTGTAAATAAGAGTAAGAATGAGGATTGATCAAGTCAATCATTTAATCACCCAGTCACCCCAGCCTCCAAAATTGCCTGATAAGATGGTATACCCAGATACCTTGACTGAATGAGAACACCTCTGGTGGAAGGGGATGGGAGAGATAGGAAAGCAATAAGCATTTATATAGCACCTACTAAGTTCAAGGCACTTTACTAGTACTTTACAAATATTAATATCATTTAATCCTTGCAGCAATTCTTTGAGATACGTGCTATTTTATATTTGAGGAAACAGAAGCAAATGTCTTGCCCAGGGTCACGTAGCTAGAAAGTGCCTGAGGCTGGATTTGAACTCTGGTTTTCCGGACTTCAGGCTCAGTACTCTAACCAAGATGCTTCTAATTACCTCTACTGAATCAATTAATCAAAAACTTTAAACTAAATGTGCCAAGTCTGTGATGATTTAGACAGATTTGAAAACCTTTGAATGGAATGGGGTGACTTTGAAGAGGAAGTATATTCAAATTGGTGGTAGAGATTTGGTTGGGGGCAGCTAGGTGGTATAGTGGATAGAACACCAGTGCAGGAGTCAGGAGGACCTGAGTTCAAATCTCACCTCAGACACTTGACACTCACTAGGTGTGTGACCCATTGGGCAAGTCACTTAACCCCAATTGCCTCATCCTGGGTCATCTGCAGTCATCCTGATGAATATCTGGTCACTGAATTCAGATGGCTCTGGAGGAGAAGTGAGGCTGGTGACCTGCACAGCCCTCCCTCACTCAAAACAAAAAAGTCAAGTGCAGGTCATGTCATTATTTCTCTGATGGCATGGTCTTCTTTGGCAACGAAGGATGAACACACAGAAACTTGGTTATATCTGTGGATCTCATATAAAACAAGCGAGTTAGTTTGCATTTAGAGATAATTTTAGTGTCTGACAGCTTAATGATGGAAGCCCTATGTTCTATCTGCAACAAGCATTTATGAGGTACCTACTATATACCAAATGTTGTGTTAAACAGGAATACAAAGAGAGGCAAAAAAAGAGTTCTTACATTTCAAGGAACTCACAGTCTAATGGAGGAAGAAAACATACAAATAACTATGTACCAACAAGTCAGATATAGCAAAACTTGGAGACTGTTGTTGTGTTCATGCTTCATTTTCTAAGAGGACCGCAACATCAGAGAAATGATCACATGACTTTCACTTGACTTTGTTTTGAGCAAGGGAGGGCTGTGCAGGTCACCAGCCTCACCTTCTCCTCCAGAGCCATCTGAATCCAATGACCAGATATTCATCAGGATGACTGGAGATGGCCCAGGATGCAGTGGGAGACCTTGGCCTTTTAGGCTAAGGCATTTTCAGGTGCTCACTTAAAATGAGGTAATAACCATTTAGTGAACAGGCCTCTTTAAAAAGTATTCAGGGATGGCCTCTTTAAATAGAAAAGAAAAATAAATAAATAAATCAACAACCTCAGGGTTGTTGTTTCCACCAGAAACAGTTACTATTGACATTCACTCTAAGCCAAGAGGATCCAAAAACAACCACTGAGTGGAGCTTGGGCAGAGACCCATTTTTGTTCAATCTATGGGTTTCTGAGTGCATTGGATCTAAGGTTTTAGGGAAGAAGAGGAAGGCAGGGAGGCAGGAAGGAAGAAAGGAGGGAAGGAAGGAGAAAAAAAAAAGAAATCTAGCCAAAAAACCCCAAGTTAACTGGACAACTTCTGACCATCAAAATTTACCTTCTTTCGGAGAGGAGAAAGAAGAGGCGAGGGAGAGTTTGAGAGAGAGGGTGAACTGAGTTACCCTGCTAGTTGGGTCCCCATTAGGGCAGCTCAGTCTACTCACAGGTTGCGTTCATCCTTTGTTTTCGAGGAGGACCATGACATCAGAGAAATGATGACATGACTTGCATTTGACTTTGTTTTGAGTGAAGGAGGGCTGTGCAGGTCACCAGCCTCACTTTCTCCTCCTGAGCCAACAAGTCAGATACAGCACAAATTGCAGATAAGCTCAGAGGGAAGGCACTAAGATTAAGGAAGACTGGGAAAGTCTTCTTACAGAAGGTGGGCTGTTAGCCAAGACTTGAAGGAAGTCAGGGAAGCCAGGAGGGAGAGATGAAAAAGGAGAAAATCCCAGAGAAAATGTTCAGAGAGTGGGAGTTGGGAGTGTTTTATGTGAGGAACAGCTAGTGTCCCTGGACCGCAGAATATGTGGAGGTATGTAATTGGAAGATGTGAAGGAAAGGAAGGGATCAGGGTACGAAGCCAGATGACTTTATAGGGGGTGACTGGTATTTCTGAACAAGAATATGATATGGTCAGACCTGCGCTTCAGGAAGATTAATTTGACAGCTGTGTGGAGGCTAGACTGCTGTGGAGAGAAACTTGAGGAAGAGAGACCCACTGGAGCATTATGTGCAAGTCAAAGCATGAGAGGATGAGAGTCTGTACAAGGGTAGTGAGAGTGTCATAAGAGAGAAGGAGGCTTTCATGAGAGATCTGAAGAAAGTAGCAACAGCAAGACTTGGAGAGGGATAGTTGGATGATGGACAACTGAAATAGAAACAGAAGTGATAATATGATCAGAGTATGTCATAGACTTACACCTGGGCTAAAAAACTCCAAAGAAAAAGATGAAAAAGTTACATCTAGACAGCTGTTTATCTGGGAGAAAAAAAGTATGTTTTATTTAGTTATTTACTTTGTGGACTGCAAACTCAACATGAGTCAAGTATGATGTGACGACCAAGTAATTGAATGTATTCTTATGTTTCATTAAGGGAGGCTTAGTGTCCATGTTTAGGGACATGACAGTCCCGTTTTACTCTGTCCTTGTCAGATGGCATCTGAAGTATTATGTTCAATTCTGAGGAATATTTTTTATTTATTTTAAAGTAATGCTTAATTCATTTTTTTCATTTTGTACCATAGGTGGCACAATGGATAGTGCACTGGGCCTGGAGTCAGGAAGACCTGAGTTCAATTGTGACTTCAGATACTTGCTCGCTATGTGACCTTGGCCAAAGCAGTTGTCTGCTTCAGTTTACTCAGTTGTGAAATGGTAACAGTAAGAGTTCTTGCTTACTTACTCATTTACTCTTAGAGTTCTTGGGAGGGTCAAATGAGAAAGCATTTGTAAAGTACATAGCATAGTGTCTGGCATATAATAAGCACTGTATAAATGTTAACTGTTATTAATAGTTGAACTGGTGTTTTTTCATTTAGGAGAAGAGCAGATTTAGAAGGGACATGATAGATGTCTGTAGATTTAGAACATACGTCATGTGAAAATGAGACTGGACTTGTTTTTCTTGGATTCAAAGGGTAGAAGGAGGAGCTGTGAATGGGTAGAAGCAACAGAAGTATAGATTTTAGGTTTTATATAAGGGGGGAAATATCCTAACAATTAGAGTCATGCAAAAATAGAATGTACTGCTTTGGGAAGTATTAGGTTTCTCCTCACTAGAGTCTTCAAACAGAGTTTGGGTAACCACTTCTAAAACATTTAGAAGAGATGCTTATATAGCTATAACCTACATAATAGAATTCTCAATGTGCTCACAAAACATTCATTTCTAAAATTTGGGCTTGCTTTGGTTCTGCTGTGAAGGCCATATTTACAAGAGGTGCTTGCGAAAGATGTTACATGCTGTCTGTGGCTATGCAGCTTTAATTGGATCTCAGCCTGTCTCCAGGATGATGTGATGTGTCTTAACAGGTAAGAGGTCAAGCAGGTCTACCCATGAGCATTCTCTGTTATTGCAATATTCTGGGCTAAATCACACTCTAAACATTACTCTACCATAAAATCAAATCCACCTTCGTCTATTCAGAGCTCTCTGGCATGTACATATAGACATACATGTGTATATATATTTATATACATAATTATATGCACACATAGACATAGTCCTGCCATTTGAAAATTACTGTGAATAGTTTATTAACAAATTTTACTTCTAAGTAAATTATTCAAATGAGAAATGGGTTAGTTAATGGCTGTTTTTCTTTGTTCTTGAAGAGGACTATGTTAGAGTTAAGTTACAGTGTGTATGAGTGGATGTTCAGTCCAACATAAGCTCAGAATGCTGCACCACAGGTCGGGCACAAATAGTCTGTGTGGACATTTGGGGTGGATTCTCGAAATGTGCACATCCTTTGTTTCCTTTGAGCTGTCTGACTTCTGCTTTGCTCATAGAACACAGCACCTTCTCTGATGTGGGTGCACCATGCTGGGAGGTCCTTTTGTCTCCCATATCATGCAATCAATTTCAAAGTTTTTAAGAGAGACCTCAAGAGTGTCCTTGTATCATTTTTCTGATCACCATGTGAACTCTTGCTTGAGAATTTAAATTCATTTTCCAGAGCCATACTATGTATGGACAAAGATTCC
This sequence comes from Bettongia penicillata ogilbyi, assembly GCA_023548195.1. Taxonomy (NCBI): domain Eukaryota; kingdom Metazoa; phylum Chordata; class Mammalia; order Diprotodontia; family Potoroidae; genus Bettongia; species Bettongia penicillata. The sequence goes on along the minus strand of JAJHZJ010000958.1, from coordinate 769,336 downwards.
CTCTCTCCTTTTATCAGGAGAACTATACTTCAGTTTTAAAGTGGGAAAGGAAGTGGGGAGGAGTATGTAGGTAGATAAATAGGAAAAGAAGATATTATGCTTTCCTAGGAAGTTGTTGGAGCAACTTTTATTCATAGATTTCAAAGCTTTTAATTCTTTTTTATTTTTCTTCAATATAAAAAGTATTTTACTACTTTGTAGTTAACTTTCCAAATGTCTATAGGGTGTTATTGACAAATAAAAAGTTTGGGTTATTTTTCTGACTGCAGCGACTTTTCCTCTCATGGGACAATGCCAAACTGTGACTGCTGTTACTCCCCTTGCCTAGGAATAAAGCTAAAATTTTAGAATTCAAGTGTTCATACATTCTTTGGTCCTAATGACTGTGGAATTTTGACACTACAATGTAGTAGTTTGACCAAATTAAAAAGTATGTGAGAATAGCATGAACAATTGTAGTAAATGAAAAAATTCTGATATTTAAATATACCTTGTGATAGAATACAATTTTAGGAGAGTATCCAGTCACACACCATTTATGAGATATTTATAGAGTTTGACTTTTTAAAAGCTAGTTTGCATTTCATAATGTTTATTAGTGAATGGGAATTTTTTTTTCCTATATTGAATAAGTATTTCTTGGCAGACAAACTGTGCATAGGCTTCAATGAGCTTCAGTGAAGTGCTTTCACATTCCCTTCCCACTGAGTTGAAAACCTTCTTATATTCTCTCAAGTGTGTTTCTTTTCCCATGGAGGTTGTCTTTGTTGAAAATTGCTTCCTCTTCTCTTGATTATTGAATCAGATATTATAGTCAGTTTTTCAATACTTCATGGAGTGTTGGTGAAAAATGAAAAATAATGAGTGTGATTCTCCTATATTTTGAAGGACTGTGTAAATTCAAGGTTGTGGGATTGAATGGGGCTACAATTGAAGTATGGAAAAAATAAAAAAAGAATAAAGCTGATCTTCTGCTGTTCCTCTGTTCACCCCCTCCTCCAAAATCTTTCTTTTTATGATCTCCATACCCACTACAACCACAGACAGCCTAAATAAAATTGTTAGGTATGTACAATGTTGTAGCTGTCATCACCCCTACCCGTCCTTACAATCCCTTCACCTGGATCATTGTGCCCAGGAATTTCAAGCTTCCCCATGCCTTTCTTCCCTTTAGCTCCCAAAGTACAATTAAAATTTATCTATCACAGGAGATGCTTCATTGTCTCTTAGCAGTAATAGGATGAAATCAAAGCCCCTAAAATTATTATTGAAACACAATATCCCTCCCTGTACTCACTCCACCTCCACTTGGCAAAGAATTGTAAGATTATAAAACTCATGAACACCCTAGTTTATAGTCTACCAAGGTACCTAACTACAGCATGCTTCTTTTTTATAAATGAAATTTCCCTTGTTATCATGAATTTAATTGTCAACATAATTATCTCAATATGCAAAGGACAACAGAGATTCTTGTATAACCATAAAATTTTGAACTTTTCCATGTATTTTAGACATAAGAGAAATAAATGCCACAAATCGCTTTGTTTCTGATCCTTTCACCATTTTTAGACATATTGTTCTGCTCTGTTTCTCTGATTCCTGAGTCTTTGTCAATATTACCTTCAAGATTACTTTTCTGGAATGCTCTCTTTGAATTGGGAGGAAGATGTTTGAGTGCTGGTGCACCTATGGAACTGATGATATGGCTTTCACCTTTTTTGTTCATCTGCTTGCTTTCTGCGGGCACTACTAATGGTTAATGAAATGGTCAAGACCTCCAGCAAAGCAAACGGAAAAGACATCATCATGGAGTCTGAATAATCCATAAACTGCATTATTTCACCCTTGAATAAAAGTGTTCATGTTTTTCATTGTAAAAATGTACTAAACTGGATAAATAATCAGCTGAATATTTTTTTATCTAGTGAAAAAAATGTGTTCCTCAAAGTCCATATATAAAAAAAGTATGAATATGTCTTTGTAAATATTTTTATAAGATGATATGAGTTCATGATTCATTCATACATAATAGGATTCAGAAACCGACACAAACATATCTGAAGGTTTTACTTATGTATCAGTTGAATTAGACAAATATTCTTCACTGGAACTGTTTTTGAAATCCATCCTGACTTTCATATCAAGATTTTTTGAAAGCAAGTTTACCAAACCACAATTTTTCTACAGATGTACTACATTTGTAATTCAAATAAAAAGGCTTTAGTTTATTGAGAGTTGGTTATTACTGATGAAACTGTTAGTACTATGTCTCAAGAGGAATGTCTAGTAGACACAGTCAGCTGTCTCGAAAGATTATTACTGAGATCAGACATTAAAACCATAAGCTGATAAGGTGAAAGCAGTTTGCCAATCTGATTTTTAAGAATGTATTTCTTTTAATTAAAAAAAAATTCTGTGAAAATATACATTTGATTTTTATGTAATTAAAGAAAGAATGTCAGCTTTTGCTTTAGGCCAAAATTGTCCTTTTTAAACTTGCCTGCCTTTTAGAAATTTCAGTATTATCTAAAAATTGCTTGCATTTAAGAAAGCATACATTTATTTTCTGAAAGTGGCAGACTCCATGTTAGTATGCATTGCTGAGAAGTGACCTACTATGTTACTGTGAGGGTGGATCCATTTAAAGATCAAGCAAATCATCTATGGCAAACATAAGTTTACCAAAACATCTGAAAAGCAAAGGAAAATTTAAAAGTACAAGGAACATGTTTAATTGTGTTACATCCAATCCCACCCATGCTCCTACATTAGAAAGGTGGTTTAATCACCCATAAGAAATTACTAGCTTCTCTGTTGGTGAAGCATGACATTTCAATTGCACAGCCAATAAAAAAATTACATGAAGAGGACTGGAATGATTTACTGTATGGAAAGCAACAAGACCAAGGTTACCATGGTGAGCTACCTTTCTGTGCATACAAGGTCAAGTGAGAGTGACCCACCAATGGACAACCTTTAGTCTTAATGTATTAATACATTGCTCCAACAATGGTTGGTTTCTTTCTTAAATAATCATGATGTGGATGATGGTAACAATGATAATACATGCCTGTTACCTCTGTTGTTGTCATTTTCCTATATTTTTGGAATCTACACATGAAATTTAAATTGTTAATTTTCTGCATTTCCAGCATTGCTCTACAAAATCAGCAGAAGAGGATCTACTGGAAATGTATGCTATAACACTTTCTTGGCCTTGTGCAGGTTTAAAAAAATGTTAACAGGGTTTAAATATTTTTAATGTAACCTGAAAGAGATTCCACTTGCATTGTAGCTTTCCATCTTAAACCAGTATCTTCTTTATGGCACGTTCTATCTTTATTCCCCAAGGAAGGTGTGGCAAAGGGGATATACTCCAAGCAATAGCTATATATGTTATAACAAAATTAATGTATTATTGTAACATTTAGAACAAATGTTAAAGACCTGGAAAGTTTCCATATGGTCTTTTGTATCCCCTGAAATATTCTATTGATTCAATATCAGTTAAAAAATGAAGACTATACTAAGAAATGTCTCTTGAATTACACATGTTGTAAGAAAATGAAAGCCTATGGGTTATGAATCTTGGATTTAAACAGGCAATCATCAAATATTTAAGATGAAAATGCAGTAACACATGCTAGCTGTCATGTGTAAGTTTGGTGAATGTTATGACAAGGTTTTTAAAACATTCATAGTTGGAGTATTTTTATGAAAATATTCATTAATTCAAACAGACATTCATATCTGGCAACCTGCATTACAGTCGCGATTTCTAGCTGTATGAGACATCATTGTAAAGGCACGAAAGAATGGGTGAAATATATAGCAATCATGTTTAAATTATACATGATAAGGCATACATATCTGTATGTTGTCATATTATGCATTAAATTTAGGCCATAAATCAGATTGTTATAATTCTGATGTCGCCGAAAGGCACAAAATATGACAAACAGGACTAGGCATGTAGATATTATCATATTCAATAATTCAATGAGCATTTGTTTTATGTAAATTAACTTCTGTTAATAAAAATTACACTCATTTATAATGCCACTTCTATATGATAATTAAAAAAATGTCTTTTTTTCTGGAAAATCATTACAAAACGTGAATAATGCATTTGTTTAATATCTTTATAAACAAGATCTTACCATCAGATTAGTTCTGGAAATGAAAGCATTATTGATTTCTGTAATAATTGTATAATATTGCTACACTGCAGTGCTGAAGCTGCTAATCTCATTTTGGTGGTGAACTCTATGCATTTAAAGCAGTGCTTGAACTCTTGCAAATAAACAACATTCTTTTGATAGAACCTGTTAACATGGAATCTGTAGGAAAAAAATATCTTTGAAAATACAAGCAAAACAATCACATCTAGGAAGTTGGTGAAAATATTTAAATTTCATCTCTCAGCATTGTATCCTAATAGCTTTTAAAATAATGTTGAAGGATAGCATATTCAACCCCAGTTATAAACATATCTCCCAATATCCTTGGGAATTGCATTCAGGAATAAGGGATGAGTGAACTCCCTAATGCCTGATTGAAATCTGGGAAAATATACATATTGGGAATTGCCACTTTAACTGAAAAAGTATTTCTTTTCTAAGTAATTTGTTCTTACATATCATTGTATATATTCTTTTTTTTAGGAAATGATATACCATTCTTTCACAGAATGTAACATTTACCCTGTTTTAATTTCATCATCAGAATTATCAGAAGTGTTTAAGAAGCAGTTTACAAAATGGCTAATCGTGAGCTTTTGTTTTTATATTGTTAGTGGTGGTGTGAACCTGTGTTTTATCAAGGTAGAGAACTCTTGGTGTGGGAATGCCCTACACAAATGCAAAACTCACCTGTAAATTATTGTTTTAAAGAGATGTCTAAGGCATTGAGAAATAAATTGAGTCACTCGTGATTATATGCCAAATATACCTCAGAGGGAGTATTTAAAACCAAGCCTTCTGGAGTCCAAGGCTGGTACTCTATTGCCATTTACCTAGGTAAAGTGTCGAAACATTGTATAAAAAGGCAGATGAACTCTTCCTTCTAGGAGTTTACAAAATGAAATTATTTATCAACTTTTGAACATTAGAAGGAAAGGACTCCCATTTAAGGTAAAGGACAAGTAAAGTCACAAGTAAAAGTGACATATCAAAGAAATGATACAAGCTAAGCACATAAATAGACTAAAAATATAGGTAACATCTAATCATTTCTTAAGGATAGAAAAATTGCACACAGTTGTATAGTTGTCACTATAGAGTCTTCAAAGCTCCTTCACACACACCAATTGTTGCTTTGGATTCCTACGGTGGAGATTTAGGCAGGGCAAAGATTATTATCTACATTTTTTTTTTTTTATAAATGAGGACACTAAGTCTTGGTGAGGTTTAGGCAAACATAGTAGGTGGGGGAGCCTGGGTTAAGATCCTGGCTTTTTAGCATCTAATCTGGTGCCATGACAGAAATTAGGATATTTTACAGGTACATTATTTACTTTCCAAAGTTGACTTTAACTGGGGAGGGCAATCATGCTTCCACAAAAACCTACAAGAGCAAAGCAAAGCATGGTGCCAGTGTCTAAGGATGCAGAAGCAAAAGTAAAATCGTCTCCCCTCAAGGAGCTTGAATGCTACGCTGGATAAGTTATTGACTCCATCCACAGGAAGCTTACATTTTTAGATAGCATTACAATTTACAAAATGCATTCTTCACAAAACTCTGTAAGTTATGTTATACCAGTATTACCAGCCTCATTTTCAGGTGCCATGTCAAGTCTTACAAAAACTCAGCGTAGTACTGTGTAAGAGCATTAGACTACCTATTAGGAGACCGAGGTTTAGCCCAGATTATTGTCACTTAAAAGCCACACAAACTTAAATTCATCATTTAACTTCACTGAGTAAGTTTCCTCACCTGCAAAATGGGGATGATAATTAATGCTTCCCCTGCTTACTTCACAGAATTGTATGAAGGAAAGAAAGTCTATAACTGAAAACCCTGTGACAATTGTAATGTGCTATTCCACCTTAAAATGTTTGCTACAATTATCTGTAATTTACACTAGACAAGTAATCAATATGGCAAATGTAAGGACAGGCAACCGAACAAACTTTGAAAGAGTATTAGATGATTTTAAAATTAGCATGTACAAACAAATTTATTTAGAGCAGTGGTAAATGAACTAGAAATTTCGTGCTTTAATGTGGTCAGGAATGGGGAAATTATTACCTTCCTTCAGATTTGTTGGTGGAATTCATGGTAGAAGTGAGATTTCAGGAACCCTTTGCTGGGAGAGATCATTGTTCAATTTTCTTGAATTATAAGAACTTTATTATATCTTGTCTAAGGCCATTGGCTTTAACTAAATGCTTGGTTGTAAAGTAAAACTGGTCACAGTTGACTGCCCCTTGCCTAAGATGATAACTTTAGCAGCAATCTGAAATGAAATTAGGAGACTCAGACTTATCCCAGAGACAATATAATGAGATTAGTAGAAATTATGCTCTGAGTATATTTGATTTTTTAAGGTGCACATGTGGTCCTTAGGACCAATGGGAAAACATTTTTTGTGAGTTTGAGTTACAGCTGAATTCTAAGTTAGAAAATGTAGTTTTAATAAACTTTATTTGTTAGTAACTGGAGATAAACACCCAGAGACACACTCATAGACACACAACTCACACACAATTAGCACAAATACTAAATAAGGATTGTACCAAAACCAGAACCTACTTTGTAATGAGAAACATATTTATTTGGAAGTGCTTGCCATAGCATGGATTGATAGTTCTCTAAGTTTTGTTAAAACTCCAGGTAACAAAGGAATAATTTCTTCAATACCTCAAAGTTTCATGATCTCATTGGTATGGTTGGTTGCTCTACCAATGTAGATCACAGCCTTTTTGGGATGGATAAGAGATAGTCATAGAGTCCTTCCCTTTCCATCTTGGTGGGATTAATACCATTTGGGATGAGAATGATGTTATTACACAGGATCATAGGATTGTAGATTGAGAGCTGGAAGGCACCTTGGAGGCCATTGAATCCAATTACCTTTTACAGATGAGGAAATTTAGGAATGAAAAAGCATTAAATGACTTAATGAATAAATATCTGAGGTAGGATTGGGATACAGGTTTTCTTGTCTACAAGACAATTGCTCTATCCACTACGCCATATTCTGAAGTGTCTTAGGACTCAGGGTCACTTCCAAAACATGATGAGGGATGAGTAGGACTTTATTAGAACAGAAGAACAGATTTATGTGGTAGGGTTAGTCTTATATGCTAATTGTTTTTCTATGACATAAACAATAAAGAAAAAGGCTTTGCTGGCAGTCTTAATATAATTAAGTGTTTTACTAAACAAGTCTTTCTTTTAAACAAGGTTGAAAAATTAGTACTAGTGCATTGAATACAGGGTATTCATTTTTAGGCGTGAATTGGTCTAGATGGCTAAACTAATGATCTGTAAAACCTGTGACTAAATAATGCTTTCTGTATGGTTTATGAGAATTTCATAGCATTTTAGTATTGTGTAGTTTAATCATAAAGCTTCTTATTCCGACAGAAATTAATTAAGAAAACTCCAAATAGGCTCAATATTTTTACTATTTCCTTACTAAGAAATCTTGATTCTTGATATCAGGAGAGGCAAGCAGACTTTGATTGACTGTCACTAACTAGATGTATGATTTCTAACATTTAAAGTTCCTAGTCCTCAGTTTATGTTATTTAACCTCAATAGGGCTTTCACTTTTCTTTTTTTTTTCTTAATTATTTATTTATTTAGCTTTTTACATTCATTTTCACAAATTTTTGGGTTCCAAATTTTCTCCCCTTTTCTCCCCTCCCCTCACCCCAATACCCCAAGCAATCTGATTTTCTCTATCTCCAATCTGTCCTCTCTTCTGTCGTCCCTCCCTTCCCTTGTCTCCATCTTCTCTTTTCTCCTGTAGGGCCAGATGACTTTCTATTCCTCATTAACTGTATGTCTTCTTTCCTAGTTGCAACAATACTAAACAATTGTTCCTAAAACTTTGAGTTCCAAATTCTCCCCATCCCTCCCTCCCCACCCATTCCCTTTGGTACGGCAGGCAATTCATTATAGGCCATATCTGTGTAGCTTTGCAAATAACCTTCCTGATAGTCGTGTTGTGTAAGACTAACTGAATTACCATCCTTCCTAACCTGCCCCTCATTGTTTCTCTTCTGTCTTTTGATCCTGTCCCTCCCCAAGTGTTGACTTTCAATTACTCCCTCCTCCCTTTGCCCTCCCTTCCATCATCCCCCCCCCCCGCAATATCTCCTCCCCCGCTTTCTTATACTGTAAGATAGGTTTTCATACCAAAATGAGTGTGCATTTCACTCCTTCGTTTAGTCAAATGTGATGAGGGTAAACTTCTTGTTTGTTTGTTTTTTTTTTCCTCAGCTCTCCTCTTTTTCCCTCCACTAAAAAAATCTCCTACTTGCCTCTTAAATGACATAAGTTACCCCCTTCCATTTCCCCCTCTTTCCTCTCACTACATTTCTCTCTCACCATTTACCTTAATTTCTTTTAAGGTATGGTCCCATCCTATTCAGTTCAATCTGTGCTCTCTGTCTCTGTATGTGAATGCATGTGTGTATGTGTGTGCATGCGTGTACATGTGTATGTGTGGTCCCACCAACTACCCAGATACTGAAAAGTTTTAAGAGTTAGAAATATTGTCTTTCCCTGTAGGAATGTGAACAGTTCATTTCTGGTAAGTCCCTTAATACTTCTCTTTGCTGTTTACTTTTTCATGCTTCTTCTTATTCTTGTGTTTGAAAGTCAAATTTTCTTTTCAGCTCTGGTCTTTTCATTAAGAATGATTGAAAGTCCTCTGTTTCATTGAAAGACCATATTTTCCCTTGAAGTATTATACTCAGTTTAGCTGGGTAGGTGATTCTTGGTTTCAGTCCTAGTTCCTTTGCCTTCTGGAATATCCTATTCCACGCCCTTTGATCCCTTAATGTAGAAGCTGCTAGATCTTGAGTTATCCTGATTGTATTTCCACAGTACTGGAATTGTTTCTTTCTAGCTGCTTGCAAGATTTTTTCCTTGAGCTGGGAGTTCTGGAATTTGGCCACAATGTTCCTAGGAGTTTCTCTTTTTGGATCTCTTTCAGGTGGTGATCGATGGATTCTTTCAATACTTATTTTGCCCTCTGGTCCTAGAATGTCAGGGCAGTTTTCCTTGATAATTTCATGCAAGACGATGTCTAGGCTCTTTTTTTGATCATGGCTTTCAGGTAGTCCCATAATTTTTAAATTGTCTCTCCTGGATCTATTTTCCAGGTCAGTTTTTTTTCCCGTGAGATATTTCACATTCTCTTCCATTTTTTCATTCTTTTGGTTTTGTTTGGTGATTGCTTGGTTTCTCGTAAAGTCATTAGACTCCATCTGTTCCATTCTAATTTTGAGAGAACTATTAAATTCAGTGAGCTTTTGAGCCTCTTTTTCCATTTGGCTCATTCTGCTTTTGAATGCATTCTTCTCCTCATTGGCTTTTTGAACCTCTTTTGCCAATTGAGTGAGCCTATTTTTCAAGGTGTTAATTTCCTCAGCATTTTTTTGGGTCTCCTTTACCAAGGTATTGACCTGTTTTTCATACTCTTCTTGCATCTTTGTCATTTCTCTTCCCAGTCTTTCCTCCACCTGTCTAACTTGCTTTTCAAAATCCTTTTTAAGCCCTTCCAAGGCCTGAGCCCACCCGACACCCCCCTGGGGTGTCTGGGGTACTGAGGCCCCGCCCTCCACGTCTTTCCCTGATAGCAAAAATACGTTCTCGTCCTCGCCATCAGATCCGAAGGTCGGGATCATTTGCATTTGTTGGAAAAAACTCTCTAAAGTCTTATTTTTCTTCCCCTTTCTAGGCATTTTCCCAGCCAGTTACTTGACTTCTGAGATTCCTTTCCACCTCTGCCTGGATCCGCCCAGCTAGTGCTTGACCTCTGAGATTCAAATGCACTTTCTGCAGCAAGCTTTAGTTCTGGCGCAGGGGTGGGGGCAGGGCTTTCTGCAGAGACTTTCAGAATGGAGTGGGTGGGGGTGGGGTGGGGGGCCCGCCTCCTATGCTCAGCTCCCTCAGGGGTTTTATTCAGAGGCCTTCAGTAGTAGAGCGGGGTGGGGGCAGGGCCGTCTCCCCGGCTCAGCTCCCTCAGGTTGGAAAGACCTTCAGTATTGAAGGTTCTACCTGCTGCTGGGGGATTCCTGAGTCCTGGGCCGCTGCCGCCTCAGCCGCCGCTCACGCCTCTGCCTCCGCCGCTTCCTGCCCCCGTCTCTGCCGCCACCGCTTCCTCCCAAGGGGACCCGAGTCACGGAGACACTCCGCTCCCCTCCCCTAGCCCAGCCTTCTTTCTCACTGACCTGTAGCTTCTGTGGGCGGAGGGACTTTCCCGGCTGCCGGAGCTTCCCTCTCTGAAGCCTGCTCGGGTCAGCTTCTCTGGGGCCGCGGCCAGGGGTGGGGGTGGGGTCCTCTTTCCGGGGTGCGATGGACCCCCGGGGACGGCTCTCCAGGGTTCAGTGGAATGGAAATCTCTTCCCCTATGTTTATGCACCCCCTGCAGTGATTCAGAGTTTATGGAGATCTCCTTTTACCTCAATTCCATGGGTTGTGGGCTCGGAGCTCGTAAATGTGCGTCCTTCTACGGCTTTCACTTTTCTTAAACTCTGACTCCCAATCACTCTATAGAAGCCACTGTAATCTATTTCCTTTTCCTTCAAGTCCCCAAATCCAAATCCCAATCCTATTCTTTCAGGAGAGAGCCTACTACTTTTCCGAGAAGACTGAGAATAACCATATTTTGAACTTCCTCGTCTTGCCTTCTCCATGCCTCCAAAGCTTTCTACTTCTTTACTAATCCTTTCTTCCCTTGTTCAGGAAGGAGTACAGAAGTAAAAGGCCCTTGTCCTTGGTAAGTTAACCTTTACACTTATGCCCTTGATTTCTCTTCCTTCCTCCTTTACTTGCCTTCTTTCCCTCCTTGTTCTCTCTTCTTTCTTTCTTTCCTTCCCTCCTCCCATCCCTTTTTATCTTCCTTCTATTCTTTTCTTCCTTTCATCTCTCTTTATCTAGATACTTCTTCTTTGCTCCCTACAAATATGCTCCTCATCTAATTCATATAAACACTTCATTTGGTCATATTATGCTGTCTAAGCAATTAGCCTAAAATGCTGTTCTTTTTCATTGCTAAAATCCAACAAAAAATATATTCTTCACTCAGTACCACTTCTTCTTGACTATTCATTTTATGAAGACCTAGAGACCCTTATCATTAATGTGCCAAAAGAGGACAAGCTTATCATTCTGGGTGACTTTAATGCTAGAGTAGGCTCAGACTACCAGACTTGGCAGGGAGTCCTAGGAAGGAAAGGAGTTGGAAACAGCAACAGCAATGGTCACTTACTACAGAAGATTAAGTGCAGCTCCCAGTTTATCTGCACCTGCTGCTTCATCACTTGCCTGTTGCCATATGACTTTGAGGCATAATAGTAAAATGGTATGGGTGATGTCTTTTGATTCGTGCGTAAATTGGATTTAAGTGAGGCAGAGTTGTACAAAGTTGTCAGCCTCACTCTCTCCTCCAAAGCCATCATAGTCCAGTGGCAGGACTACTCAGGGTTGATGGAGCCACATTGATTAGTGATAATTAGTGATTAGTGATAAGTACATGATTCTAGAGAGATGGGCTGAACACTTCCATAGTGCTCTCAACAGACCATCATCAGTCAGTGCTGAGGTCATTGACTGTTTACTTCAGGTTGAAGTCAGTCCCTCCTTAATTAAATTTCCAACTGAAGAAGAGGTTTTGAGGGTCATTAGGCTCCATTCATGTGGTGAAATACCTGGTGCTGATTCTATTCCAGCTGAGATTTACAAGGTAGGAGGACCATTGCTCATACAAAAACTGACTGAAATTTTCCAGGTTTTATGACCAGAGGAAGTTATCTCCCAGGAGTTCAAGGATGCCTCCATTTTCCATCTCTATAAAGGTAAAGGAAATAGATTGTCCTGCAACAATCACAGTGGGGTGTCTCTCTCTTTGTCATTGCTGGCAAAATTCTTGCTACAGTCCTCCTTCATGGGCTGATCCTTCACCTGGAAGATGGTCATATACCTGAGAGCCAGTGTGGCTTCAGAAAGGGCCAATGAACAGTCTATATGTTGTTTGCTGCCCAGGAGAAATGCCAGGACCAGAACAAAGGTCTATACACAATGTTTGTAGATCTGACCAAGGCCTTTGACAGTGTTAATCATGAGGGTTTATGGAAAATTATGTCAAAATTTGGCTGCCTGGAGAAGTACATCAGTATTGTATGTCAATTTCAAGATGGCATGATTGCTGAGGTTTTGGATAGTGGACAATGCTCTCTTTTGGATAGTGGACAATGCTCTCGTGCCTTCCCAGTCACCAATGAAGTAAAACGGGACTGTGTGCTTGCTCCCATGATTTTTAGCATGATATTTTCAAACATGTTGTCAAAAGCTTGCAATGAAGATGAGCACGGCATCAAGGTCAACTAGTGTACTGATGGTAAGTTCTTCAATGGCATGATTTGGCAGTCCTCAAAACTAACATAAACTTTTAGTCTATTAAGAGAAGTGTAACTTCCAAGAGTTAGAAGGTATTTCTTCTTCTTCCGCAGCAGCAATCTCAGTGATAAACTAGCCATCAGTTAGTTAAAACAAAAGCAGAGGTCATTGTACTGGAGAAATGATCTTACTCCTGGGAAATTTATGTAACAAGAAGGAGTAGTACTGAGTGAAGAATACATTTTTTGTTGGAGTTTAGCAATGAAAAAGAACAGCATTCTAGCCTGATTGCCTAGAGGGGATTATGACCTGAGCTAGCTCTGGCAATGCATGCATCAACCTCTTTGTCAATGTGTATATACCCAGGAAAGTACAATACCATGGTAAGTGAATTGATCCACCACATTCAGAACTTCTCCATTTGTTGTAATCGATGGTTCCACATGTGGATGGTGTGGTAGTGGATGATGGAATACCTATGTTTTCTTGGTGTTAATTATTAGGCCAAAATTAGCACAGGCAGTAGAGAATTGATCCATACATTGTTGTGTCTCAGCTTCAGAGGCTCCATTGAGTGCACAACCATCTGCAAATAGAAAATCATGCACCAATACTTCCTCCAATTTGAAAAGGCTATAACCCAAGAATACCTTGGTAATGTACTTTCCAGGGATGTACACATTGACAATGAGGTTGATACACACATTGCCACAGCTTGCTCAGTGTTTGGTAGGCTCCAAAGAAAAGTTTGGGAGAGAAGAGGTATTAGACTGACTACCAAACTGAAGGTCTACAGAACCATTGTGTTGACCTCATTGTTGTATGCCTGTGAAATATCAGCACCATGCCAGGAAACTGAATCTCTTTCATTTGAACTGTCTTAGGAAGATTCTGAGGATCACCTGGCAGGGTAAGGTACTAGACACTAAAGTCCTTGCTTTGAACTGAACTGCCAAGCATTCAAACTATGCTTTAGAGAGCGCACCTCCTCTATTTCATATAAACACTTTGTTTTGGTCATAATCTGATGGGCTGGCCACGTTGTTTGAATGCAAAATATATGCTTGCCGAAAAGACTACTTTATGGAGAATTCAAATGGGGCAGACAATCACGTGGTGGTCAGAAGAAGTGGTACAAGGACACTCCCAAGAACTTTAGATTTGACTGTGCAACATGGGAGACACTGGCACAGGACTGCTCAACATTGTGTGCCTACATCAGAAAGGGTGCTGTGCTCTTTGAGCAAAGTATAATTGATACAGCACAAAGTAAATGTAGGATGTGCAAATTTGGAGTATCTATCCCAAAAATTCGTACAGACTATCTGTGCCCAACCTGTGGTAGAGCATTCTGAGCTCATATTAGTCTGATCAGCTACAGTTGGACACACTGAAACTTCACTTTATCACGGTGATTCATTTTGGTTATTACCTGGTGTATATCTTGCTATCTTTTCCACAAAAATAGCATGAAATACTGTCAAAGTTTTTCTAAACTCTAGGTAAATATCCACAGAATTCAACTTATTTGCTAGTTTAATTGAGGCAACTAGGTGGCTCAGTGGAAAGGGCACTGGACTTGGAGTCAGGAAGACCTGAGTTCAAATCTGATACTAGACACTCACTAACTGTGTGACAAGTCACTTAAACTCTGTTTGCCTAATCTACTTCAGAAGGAAATGGAAAGCCGCTCCAGCGTCTTTGTCAGGAAAATCCCCAAACTGGTCATGAAGATTTGAGTGTGACTGAACAACAAGTTTAATAATCCAGTCACAAAAGGAAATAAAGTTTAACTGGTCTATTCTTGATGAAGCAATTTCAGTGAAGCCCTTTGAATTCCAGCCTCCCTTTCTCGGTGTTCATTTATCACCTCTTTAATGATTTTTTGTAGAATTTTCCAAGAAATTGAAGTCAATCTTCCTGGCCTATCGTTCTCAGATTGCTACACTTTTCCCTTTTTTGAATATTAGGGCAACATTTACCCTTCTCCAGCTTTGTGATTCCCCTTCTCCTGGTAGCCATGATCATTTAAATATCACTCATGGTTCATAGGGGGACTTACAATCATCAGTCACAGGAAGGTGACTATCTACTGTCTTTTACCATCTTTGGTATTATTTTCCTCTTCGTCATTTTTTTCTATTCTTTACTCAGTAAAGGTCATATCTTTAGCAAAAAATAATGATGCAAAATGAGATTTGAATGTCACTTCTTCTCTTGGTTATCAGATATCATCCCTGAAGTGGATACCTGAAGTGGATACCATCCACTTCAAACAAGGGTTCCATCCCTCCATCAATCTCCCCCTTTCTCCCAACTTTGTTCAAAACAAACATCCTTTTTATCACCTAGTTTCCATTGACAGCATTGCTACATGTTGAACATTAGCTTTCCTAATATTATGTTTTTCAGTTCTCTGCCACAGTGATTTAGTATAAAATAGGCATGTAAAGTGGCCTTGATGTCACTGTAAACATTTCATTTTTAAAATTTTAGTTGGTTGATGAGTTTCCTATGCATCCACATGAGTGTTTTTAGATAGCAACTTGGTCCACATTGGAATTGCTTGCTTTCATGTTTTCAAAATTTCATTCTTGAATATCTCACACTCTCCCTTGACTGGGCTGACTTCCTTTATTGTATTTTGTTCCATAGAATTTTGTATTTTTCCTTTGAACCCTTTGAAATTGTGCTTTCCCCAAATCTAGGATCTAGGACCTGATTTCCTCCCTCCTATCATCACAAGCATCTCATGTTTCCCCAGGGTTACCTTTATTTATAATCCAGCAACCAGTTCAATGAAAATTAGATTCACTATGAAATTTCCCCTTGGTTGTTCTTCACTCCCCTATATATCGTAGGTTCAGCTATAAGTGACAAATGCTTTCCAAAAAAGCACCAGGCTATATATATGACTGTGCAATAAAAAACCATAGGACTTATGGGAAAAAAATAAGAAATACTGCAATAAATAGTCTGAGACCTTGGGTTCCACTGCCCTAGGTTGACAAAGTCCCTCAAGTTGGGATGTCATAGTGGAAGGTTATGGGGTCAATGCAGAACAGCCCTCCTCTGCCCATTATCTCCTTCCACATCAGAAGACAGACAATAAAAATAGCATTGTACTTGACAAAGACCTGAGGTTTGCTTATAGAAGGGTTGCAGCTTGTGAGGTATTGCAAAGTACTATAGTTTTCTTGCTGTTTCTTGTGGAAAAACCAATACAGAAGCAAACTCAAAATTTGAGGTATATTCAGAATGTTCCCTAAATATCAGTTGATTGAAACAGATTAACCTATTTGAAACAAGTTTTGTAGCAGAACAAAATTTTAAAATTCTGACTCATTTTCTACTACGTTTTTGTACCTTCTAAAATCTTGATAAATGATAATTCAGAGAAAATTATATATGCCTTTGAATTAGTCAGTCACCAAGTATTTATTAAGCACTTACTATGTGCCAGGCGCTGTGCTATTTGCTGTATGTACAAAAAAGGCAAAAAAACCCCACATGATCTCTGTCCTTAAAGTGGGAGACAATATGCAAACTACTATATACATAGAAGATATATGGTATGTAACACATGGAAGGTAATCTCAGAGGTAGAGCATTTTCTACCAGCTGTATTCTCAGATTGGACTCTCCTACCTGCACCAGGTATCTTCTAGCCAATCCCCTTTCCCCTTCCTTTAGAGGGTTGTCTTGCCCCATTAGATTTTAAGCTCCTTGAGGGCAGGGGCTATCTTTTCTTTTTCTTATATGTATAGTTAGAATTTAGCTTAGCGCTTGGCACATGATAGGCATTTAATAAATATTTATTGCATTGCACTGTGTATTGTAAAACACTAGAGCTTGGAGCAGGAGGGAGAAAGGAGGCTCTTGAGGAAGGTGAAACTGGAGTTGACAAGATTTCAGAGGAGCCTAGAGACGTGAGTGAGGAGGGAGAGCTTTCTAGATAAGGGGAAGTCACTGATAAAAAATGCTTAACAGCATTCTGAGGCACAATGGACCTCAGTTAATTGGTGAAACTGATGATATTTCTGCCAAAGGGAAAATGGGGATCAGTACTGTTGTTTAGGGGCAATCGCTTAACTTGAATTTGAATCAAACTGTAGTAAAAGAAAAAAATTTTAAAAGTCCAAAATATTTAATAGTTTGGTTGATGGCTCTCATTTTCATTACAGTTTAATTACAGATCACAAATGCATTTCAATATTGGTAAGTCTAGCTGATAATTATAGCATCACTACAGGGTGTAGGAATAATAAACAAATTCTCTTCTCAATTGATTCTTACTGATATGCCTTATCAGCAATTTGGAAACATGGAATACTCCCGGGATCGTTACCTATCAATTGTTTCTTTTTTTATTTTTATTTTTTTGTCTTTTCATGAAAATCAAATCTCTATAGAACTTTTATAATCAGAAATAATATTTCCTGAAGTCACTTACCAATTACTGTTTTGTCCTCGTTCATTGTGTTCTTTCAAAGATTAATCAGAATGTGTATAAGTATACATAATTTATAAAATAGCAGAGACCTGTCCTCTGTGTGCGTGCATAACTCTGGATGTTATTTCAACAGAGGCAGAATAGTGAGCTCAAGTCATGTCTAATTAAAAATAAAAATCCCCAAAGAAATATGGATAGTATTAAATTTTGCTTTTTCATAAGTGAAATGAAAATTAAATAGCTAATTTAGAGTACATGTTGAAGAGTTCATGTATCAAAAAGAATTTGTTTCCTTCTTCCATATTATTTCAAAATTATAACATGGCCTTGTTGTACAGATATGACACCATTGGCTCATCATTATTCAGAAATGAATCCTTGGGATCTGAAGAAATCACACACTAATGTGGAGACACAAGAGGGCCCCCAGCAGAGCCTTAGGGCATACTCAAGGCTAGTGAGCATAACAAAGACAGGGTCTAGCAAACATCACAGAGAAGGAGTAGCTAGATAGGAAGAAATCCAAGAGAAGACAGTGTTCAGAAAATCCAGTGGTAACAGAGAATAAGGAGGAGAAGGTAGTTAACAGCATCAAATGCAGCAGAGCAGTCAAAAGGATGATGATTATGAAAAGACTTTTAGATTTGAAGGTAGCTAAGTGGATAGAGCCCTGGGCCTGAATTCAAATCCAGCCTCAGACACTTAATAGCTGTGTACCTTTAGGCAAGACACTTAGCTTGTTTGCCTTAACGTGCTGAAGAAGGAAATTGCAAAACCACTCCAGTTTCTGCCAAGAAAATCCCATAATGGATGGGGTCACAGAGAGTCGGGCAAGTCTGAGCAACAAAATTAGATTGGATAATTAAAGGATCAGTTTGAAGGGAACGCACAAGTGCTCATCTTCACCTTTAAAGCTCATCTCTACTGTTGCTTCTTACGGGAGGCCATCTTGATCTCCCCAGATGCTAGTGCCCCCTGAAATTACTTTACATTAACTTTATGTATGCTTTATATACACATATAAATACATATGTTATTTCCATTTGATAGAAAATATGCTTTTTGAGAACTAGGACTGTATCATTGTTGCATTTATTGCCTCAGTGCCTTACAGAGGGCCTAGAGCATTGGACATGTTGAGATTTAGTGGTACTGGGACCCCAAAATAGCAACATAAGGGTCCTGCCTTGAATGAATTTGACCCAAGCCTTCTTTTAGCCAAATACAAGGTTTATTAGAACACCGGCCAGGGTGACCATGATTCTAAAAATCCACCATATGTCCAGACTGAATCTTTACCATTGGCTTGATTTGTAAGGAATCTGAGCACCTTAATGGAGGCAAGATGAATCTTATATACAGAAAGTCTCTGAAAAGGATCTAGTAGTGGCCAATTAGTCTGGGGTGACCAGGAGGTGACAGAGAAGGACTGGGTGGCCTAGAGAAACCCCAAGACCTGGCCTATGAGGCCAAGGAAATGGGGTCTAGATGAATTCAAAGGTGGGAAGTAGCTGGAGGTAACAGATAATAAAGGGCTGCCCTAGGTTCTAGTTAACCAAGAATTGGGAGATTGGGCCTAAATCACAATCAAAGACCAATGAAGAGGATTACTGGGATGGGTGATGCCTCAGACAAAGGTCAGAGACTTGACCATGTGGGAAAATTCTACGGGAGTTGGGGGGAAGGTTTCCCAAGGCCTATACCTCATTAGATATGCTTAATAAATGCTCATTGATTGGTTGTTTGAAGAAACCAGCTAAAATAATTCAATACTCCAGGCCTTGTTGGTACAGAGATTCCCTCCACTGATGTAGATTTCTTCCACTTTACGATTTAATTTAGGTCACTGAATATTTATTAGTGACATGTTATTTTAGGCATAGGAAGAACTAATGAGAGAATTACTATAGCCAGAAAAAAATCATTACCTTCAGCCAATCTGGCAGCAGATCTCTCCCAGTGTAGCTAAGTTGGTTCTTAGATGACAGACATCTTCTGTCACCAGGTCAGAACTTGAAGTCTTCCCAACTGGCTGAGAGCTGACAGAGCTTGTACTTTTCTGGCATGGTTTTCAGGACCCTGGGGCCATTATCTTTGCACGGTGAGTCATCAGACCAGGACTTTCGTGTTGAATAACTTGTACTTTCATTTTTCAAGTGAAAACAAGCAACCTAATTAATCTTAAATTGGCTAGAAAATTTGCAACTTTTTGACAGTGATATCATTTAGGAAATATATTACTGGAAAAGGAAGTGGAGAAAGATATAAAGAACAGAGTGGGCGGTGGTATGCCAGATTAAGACTCACAGTTTAAATTTGTGCTAGAAAATAAAATATAGTCTATTGAAGAGACTAGTTAAGGATCAAAATGAATGTGGTCCTAGGAGGGACATGACGGGTTTTTTTTCCCTATTAATATTCTTGCTCAAAGGATCATAACAGTAGTCAGGGATAAGAAAACCACATTCCAAATGTAGTGCCAATATCCAATTTTTTTTAAAACCTAAAGAAGGACCTCCAGCACACTTGAGCACACCCTCTAGGGGATGACCAGTACAAAGGTATGGGTAGGAGTTAAACAGTATGACAAGTATGTAGTAATTGTGACCTATATTAATAAAGGAAATACACATATCAATGAAATCATGGATCATTGAAGTATTCAACTCTGATTGCTTCATTATTCTTAGAATTGTTGGGCTTTGCCTTCAATATGTTTATATTTTAGTTTCTTGTTTTAGATTGTGAAAATAATTTTTACATCGGTACATACTAGAAATCTATTCTTTTCAATGAAAAGGAACTGAAATGTGGATTTTCATTTTTTGCCACTGAATGAAGAGGAATGTAACAAATATTTGTTATATTTCTCTTAGGAGAAAAAAGATTTCTTGAGTGCCTGTTTTCCCTAAAGAGGAATTAATTTCTAAAGCCGCATCCCCCCATCTTTTTTTCACTCGTTTCCAGTTTATAAGTAGCATCCAAGACTTAAACAACAGTAACATCCACTAACAGCACCACCATCTGAACGGTCTTCATGATTTGGACTCTCATAATTTACTGTGAAAAATCCAGTCAATTTTTTTTCATCATTTAGGGTAAGTCTATAGTCAGTTCATTGATGTCATTCAGAATCATAAGGTCAGAGACCTATCTACAAAGATCCCCAGAGGTCATGAAGTCTAACCCCGTCATTTTAGAGGTGAATACGCTGAGATATAGAGAGGTCAAAAAGCTTGTTTAAGGTCACATAATCAGTATTGGCAGGATTTGAATCTAGAGCTTACTGAATCCAAGTCCAGAACTGTATTATGCCATGCTGCCTTTACTGCACTCATTTACAACCCCTACACCCCAGCCAAATAATAAAATGCCTTACCAAGAAAAAATCTTCAGTAGAACCAATTTCAGACCTTTATGAAAATTCTCTGATGAAATTGCTACCTTTTCACAAAGATCTTCAGCAAAAGAAAGTGCCTTGTAACCTTGGCTTCATCTGATTGATTGACTGATTTAGTGTATTATTGTCTTTGTTAATTCAACTTGAGCAGATTTTCCTTGTCTTCCCTTGTGTGTTGTGTCCTTCTAAATTCCCACTTTTTTATGATATTTTGTAATGATGATAAAATTGAATTCTTTTTTTTAATTTGCACACTTCTTTATGAAATTTTCTTTCCCGGTATTTAAAACATATAGTTTCCCTCTTCTCTTGAAACACATAACCATCAGTCAATCAATAAACATTTATTAAGTGTATATTATGTGCTTGGCTTTGTACTACATTTTGGGGACACAGAGAAAGGTGAAAGATAGTGCCTGGCCTCAAGGAGCTCACCATCTAGAGGAGAGACAACAAATAGCTCTGTACAAATGAAATATACCAGACTTTCATTTTTTCTTGTAGATATTATCAAGGGCACAGGAAGTAAAGTTTACTGATTTCAGGAATTAACTTCTACTAAGAATCATATAGTTATAATTTCCAAAGAAATTACGATGCAAGTTTGGCAACAGTGAGTAAATGAAAAGTGCAGCCATGCTAGATTGGCATGATTGACCTAAGCCATAAATGATGATGACGATGACAATGATGAAGAAGAAATTATAATAATTCATATTTCTATGGCAAAGTCCTTTGGTCCTAACAGTTTTGTGAAATTCCTGGCATAAGTTTTACTATCCCCATTATACAGATAAGGAAACACACTTGGAAATATGATCAAAGTGATTTCCCCAGATTTACCACAGCTCATAAGCTTTGGAACTGAACTCAAAACTAGATTTCCTGACTGCAAGTCCAGAATTCCTCCTGCTGTATCAGGGCCACTCCTCAATAATGTAATGAGTCCCCTTCACAACACTTCTAAGCAGTGGATATCTAGTGTTTAGTTAAATACTTGACTTCTGTGACTGTAAAATGATGGGGATACAAGAGATAACTTTTAAGATCCTTTCAGACTTTGTGACTCTCTGACATGAATGACCTGCAATTATAGGAACACACTGCTTCGTGGAAAAGCTCATTCCATCTTTTCATTGCTTTAACTGTTAATAACTTGGGTTTTTCTTTATCTAAGTGAAAACTGCCTCTCTCTTATTTCAACCCATTACCTTCATTAAGTCCTCTGGCATCAAGCAGAACCAATTGTTATTGATTTGAGATATCATGTATAAATATAATACTATTATATGATATAGATCTGTATAATTTTACTTAATCCAGTACAATTATTATGTAGATTTTTTTATGTAAGTAACATTTGAATCTTCAATGTTTGTTTTAAGTTCATATTTAGAATTTACTTTAATCTTTTTGAGGAGAGAGAGAAAAAATGTTAATTATATAATCTGTGTGGATAAAGTTCACCAAAGTTGTTATAAGGGGCCTATCAAACCACTGCTTGAGTGCAGTGCCTTAGAAACTTTCTAAATGACCTTCTTACATTTCATATAAGAAAACTGAGGCCCAGAAAAAAATGTGTCTTTTTCAAGATCACAAAGTGAAGTTAGCCAGAAGAACCAGGATCTAAACCCACATCTCCTGACTCCCAATTCCATGTTCTTTCTGTTATACAGCAGACAGAGACATAATTAAGGTACACAGATAGAAAGACTAATAAGAAAAAATTCCCAAATTGGGAATAAGTTTGAGTGGAGAAAGATGTGAAGGAAAGAGTGAATGGTAGTATTCTCAGTGGAAATCAACAGTTTAAATTTATGTTTAAAAACAATAAAAACAAACATGTACTAAGGAGACTTTTTCATGACTGTGGTCACAGAATCATTATGAAAACTTATTTTTTTCTACTGATATTCTCAGTGACAAGATCATAGGATCATAGATATGAGTTGAAAAGTACCTTGCAGTTCATGGAGCCTAAACCCATTTTCAAATGAAGTCACTGAAGCCCAGAGTGACTTTTCCCCAGATACAACGTAAGCACCTGGAGACAAGGGCTTGTTGGATTCTTTCATGCCCAAGGCCTAACACAGTGCCTGGCACACCATAAGTCTCTAATAAATACATGGTGGTTGGTTAGCTGATGACTCAAGATCACACATCTGTTAAGTAGACATTGAAATCGGAACCTCACTCTTCTGATTCCAAACCAAGTATTTATTCTACTACATCCTGCTGCTCAATTTTAGAGATGACAGGCCAAGTTCAACTGGCAAAGTAGTCATCTGTTTGTTGCAAAGATTGCTTTTGTTATTGAATATTAATAAGCCAGCATCTTCTTTATCCCATACATTCTTCAAAACACTGAATTTAATCTTTCTGACACAATCATGCTACTTCAGATGGTTTGTTGTTGCCTACTGAATCAAAATCAGATTCCTTAGTTTCTCATTCTTGGGCATGAAAATATTATGAATTATTAAAGCAATGTCCTGGCTAAAGTCAGGCAATCAATCAATATTTATTAAGCCTTTACTATGTGTCAGGTACTGTCCTAGGTACTTCTTATTCAAAGAAAGGTAAAACCAGTCCTGATCCTCACAGAGCTTGCATTCTAAAGGGGGAAAATGCTTCTTTCCGGGTTTACTGTTGGTCCTTAGTTCTTGAAGCCTATAAGACTTTGGAGTATAAAATTGAAAGTCCTGACAACTTGGGAAGGTGTGGGCATGGAGACAAATTTCTGCCTGAAGGCAACCCTATTTAAGGTCAGAGCTCAGCTTATGTCCCAGAAGTTGGCCACAAGGTGCTTCTTTGCTTTGGCATCTCATGGAATGTGCTATGGTTCAAAAGGATTGTCCTGTACAGTGACTGAAAGGTACTACATTGAGGAAATCATCGTAAGGTGAAGAAGAGAAAATTCAATGGAGACCAACAATGTCCATATGTATTTTGATCTTATTCTGATTTCATAAATATAAGGGAAATCCCAGCAAAGAAATAACTCCTTCAATGATACAAGTTGGCAACTGCTCTGAGATTTCTAGGTCTAGGTGGTTTGGTGGATAGAGTGCTAGACCTGGAGTCAAGAAGACCCGAGTTCAAATGTGACCTCAGATACGTAACTAATTGTGTGATCCTGGGAAAATCATTGAACCTTCGCAAAGTGTGATGACTGATTTTGACAGACTTAGCCTTCTCAGCAATGCAAGGTCATAAAACAATTCCAAACAACACACGATGGAGAATAACATCCACATCCAGAGAAAAAATTGTAGAGTCTGAATGCACAGTGAAGCAGACTTTTTGTTCTTTCTTTCTCAGGGTTCCTCCCATTCATTTGAATTCTTCTATACAACAGGACTAATGGGAAAACATGTTTAATGGGAATGTATATGTAGAACCTATTGCATGCTGTCTTGGGGAGGGGAAGGAGAAAATTTTAAACTTATGTAACTGAATGTTGAAAGCTAAAAACAAATAAATTTTAAAAAGTCATTGAACCTCTCCATTTGCCTCCATTTCCTAATTTGTAAAATGGAGATAATAATAGCACCTACCTCCCAGGATTGTTGTGAGGATAAAATGAGGTAATATTTATAAACCTCTTAGCACAATGCCTGGCACTTGGTAGGTGCTATATGAAATGTTAGTTAAGATGATGATGATAATGATCTTATAGAATATGTCTAGGACAGTGAGAGACTAAGTAATTTGCACAGGATCCCATAGTCAGTATGTTTCTGAGATATACTAGAACCAGGTATTCTTGGCTCTGAGGTTATCTCTCTATCAGCTTTATTGCTCTACCTGTTACACTTACTTATATGGGTGTCATGTGTGTATGAATACATAAATCTGTAACTGTAGTAACAAGTTTTTTTTTTTTTTTTTCCGGATATATACATTTAACTTCTTTTTTTACATTCATTTTCACAAAATTTTGGCTTCCAAATTTTCTCCCCATTTGTCCCCTCCCCCCACCCCAATACACCAAGCATTCTAATTTCCCCTATCACCAATCTTCCCTCTCCTCTATCATCCCTCCCTTCCCTTGTCCCCATCTTCTCTTTTGTCCTGTAGGGCCAGAGAACTTTCTATTCCCCATTAACTGTATTTCTTATTTTCTAGTAGCAACAACAATACTCAACAGTTGTTCCTAAAACTTTGAGTTCCAACTTCTCCCCATCCCTCCCTCCCCACCCATTCCCTTTGGGGAGGCAGGCAATTCAATATAGGCCATATCT
Organism: Bettongia penicillata ogilbyi; assembly: GCA_023548195.1. NCBI lineage: Eukaryota > Metazoa > Chordata > Mammalia > Diprotodontia > Potoroidae > Bettongia > Bettongia penicillata. The sequence continues at coordinate 744,660 of JAJHZJ010000958.1, read as the reverse complement.
GTGTAGTTTTGCAAATGACTTCGATAACAGTCGTGTTGTGTAAGACTAACTGTATTTCCCTCCATCCTATCCTGCCCCCCATTGTTTCTATTCTCTCTTTTGATCCTGTCCCTCCCTGAGTGTTGTCTTCAAATTGCTCCCTTCTCCCATTGCTCTCCCTTCCATCATCCCTCCCTCCCTGCTTATCTCCTTCACCCCCACTTTCCTGTATTGTAAGATAGGTTTTCATACCAAAAAGAGTGTGCATTTTATTCCTTCCTTTAGTTGAATGTGATGAGAGTAAACTTCATGTTTTTTTCCTCAGCTCTCCTCTTTTTTTCTCCACTAAAAAGTCTCCTGCTTGCCTCTTCTGTGAGAGATAATGTGTCCCATTCCATTTCACCCTCTCTCCTCCTAACACATTTCTCTTATACATTTACCTTAATTTTTTTTAAGATATGATCCCATCCTATTCAATTCACTCTGTGCTCTCTGTCTCTGTGTGTGCGTGCATGTGTGTATGTGCGTGCGCACATGTGTACGTGTGTGCATGTGTATGTGTATGTGTGCGTGTGGTCCCACCAACTACCCAGATACTGAAAAGTTTCAAGAGTTACAAATATTGTCTTTCCATGTAGGAATGTAAACAGTTCAACTTTGGTAAGTCCCTTATGACTGCTCTTTGCTGTTTACTTTTTCATGCTTCTTCTCCTTCTTGTGTTTGAAAGTCAAATTTTCTTTTCAGCTCTGGTCTTTTCATCAAGAATGCTTGAAAGTCCTCTATTTCATTGAAAGACCATATTTTCCCCTGAAGTATTATACTCAGTTTTGCTGGGTAGGTGATTCTTGGTTTTAGTCCTAGTTCCTTTGACTTCTGGAATATCCTATTCCATGCCCTTTGATCCTTTAATGTAAAAGCTGCTAGATCTTGTTATCCTGATTGTATTTCCACAATACTGGAATTGTTTCTTTCTAGCCAATTCCTTGACCTGGGAATTCTGGACTTTGGCCACAATGTTCTAGGAGTTTCTCTTTTTGGATCTCTTTCAGGTGGTGATCGATGAACTCCTTGAATACTTATTTTGCCCTCTGGTTCTAGAATCTCAGGGCAGTTTTCCTTGATAATTTCATAGAAGATGATGCCTAGGCTCTTTTTTTATGATGACTTTCAGGTAGTCCCATAATTTTTAAATTGTCTCTCCTGGATCTATTTTCCAGGTCAGTTGTTTTTCCAATGAGATATTTCACATTATGTTCCATTTTTTCATTTCTTTGGCTTTGTTTTGTGATTTCTTGGTTTCTCAGAAAGTCATTAGCCTCCATCTGTTCCATTCTAATTTTGAGAGAACTATTTTCTTCAGTGAGCTTTTGAACCTCTTTTTCCATTTGGCTAATTCTGCTTTTGAAAGCATTCTTTTCCTCATGGCTTTTTGAACCTCTTTTGCCAATTGAGTGAGCCTATTTTTCAAGGTGTTATTTTCTTCAGCATTTTTTTTGGGTCTCCTTTAGTAAGGTATTGACCCACTTTTCATGCTTTTCTTGCATCTCTCTCATTTCTCTTCCCAGTTTTTCCTCCACCTGTCTAACTTGATTTTCAAAATCCTTTTTGAGCTCTTCCATGGCCTGATCCCATTGGCTATCTATTTCGGATGTTTGGGATACAGAGGCCTTGACTTCTATGTCTTTTTCTGATGGTAAGCATTGTCCTTCCTCATCCAAAAGGAAGGGAGGAGATATCTGTTCACCAAGAAAGTAACCTTCTATGTTCTTATTTTTCTTCCCTTTTCTGGCCATTTTCCCAGCCAGTTACTTGACTTCTGAGATTCCTCTCCACCCCTGCCTAGATTGGCCCAGCTAGTGCTTGGAGTCTGAGATTCAAATGCTGCTCCCCAGCCTCAGGGCTTTCAGTGGAGGGATGGTCTTCTATTCAGTGAGAGATTAAGTACTGCTACTCAGGTGGGGGCAGGGCCACCTCCCAGGCTCTGTTCTCTCAGGGGGTTTATGCAGAGACCTTCAGTAATGGCCCTGAGCTCCCTTCTGCTCCTGGAGCCCCTGTCCACTGCCTCCCCTGCCACTTCCTCCCAAGGGGCCCTTAGTTATGGAGACACCCCACTCTCCTCTTGGCCAGTCCAGAATTCTCTCTCACTGCCCTGTAGCTCCTGTGGGTGGAGGGACCTTCTCACAGCCGCTGGAGATTCTGTCCGTGAAACCTGCTCGGATCTGTTCCTCTGGGGCCGTGAGGCCAAGGCAGGGGCTATGCTCTGTGTCAGGTGACTGACGGACCTTTGGGGTCGGTTTTTCAGGGCTCTCTGGAATGGAAATATCCTCCCCTCTGCTGCTGCGTGTCTTTCACTGCTCCAGAACCCGTTGGGAGTTCTTTCCATAGGTAATTTATGGGCTGTAGATTCAGAGCTCGCATATGTGAGTCTTTGTATTCCACCATCTTGGCTCCTCCCCCTATGGTAACAAGTTTTTAAAGAAATCATTAATCATTTACTTTAAAAATAAGATTTAAAATGGGTATAGAACATAGAGAGTGAGAAGTGTTTGGAGTTATTCTGAGAGATGATTATAGGGAAACACTTTAAAAATAACTGACGTTTATACACTTTTTCATTTGCAAAACATTTTATGTACCTTTTATACCTCACACAGCCTCATACAACCGTGTCAAGTAATTACTACAAGTAAAGTTATTCTCATTTTACATATAAGGAAATTGAGTTTTAGAGAGATTAAGTGATTTGTTCAATAGTCACACAGCTAGTTATTCTCAGAGCTTGAATTTGAACTGAGAGCTTCCTAACTCTAGGTCTAATGCTGTTTCCCATACCACACTCTGTCTCATTTGGAAAAACTAAGGAGCTATACAACTGTGACAGATTTCTTGTTAGATATAGGGCTGCAAGTTTGAAAGAGCTTTTTGTATTTGCTTATGGTTTAAAATGAGGTGTTAGCTGGTCTTGTAGAAGAGAGGCTGAAGACAAAAATAGATGTATTTTATATATATTTATATGTGCATTATATATACATAGTTTGTATTTCCATATACTGTGCTTTTTCTATGTCTGAAGCAAAGTGTAGTCAGACTAATTTAGGAAAATAATTACTGATATATTTTCTTTACAATTTATAATTTGTAACATGTAGATGATAGCAGTCTGAGTACATCTGATTGAAAAATATCTGTAATGACACCAACCTTGAACTATGGACTCTTACTTAGAACACTTGAAAATGGACCAGTAACTGGATAATCAGAGCACAGAGCTCAGAGTGTACCCTCTGTGTAAATGGGTAGAAAATTTGCCAAAGGCCAAGACTATATCTCTTTTAATCTTGACCTCTAGCTAGCTCTTTGATCCTTATATACTACATGGTAATTAATGTCTTCTTTGGGAAGAACCTGGAAATGCCAGTTGGAAGAGCCTAGGAGAGATACCTGCCCTGGCATCCAGAAACACATGGCTTTAATTGTAGTTTTCTTTATATTAATAAATGAATCCACAAAGACTGGATTAATGTGTTGTTATTTGTTCCTTTGACCTTTTTTTGATAGTTACTAATTCCTAAAAATGTAAATATTCCCTTCAACTTCTACTCTTCTCATACCCCCCAAATAGTAGCTTTCTCTCAGAGGTAGATTGCTTATGTACAGAGCCTAAGACTCTACAGCTTCAGGTAGAGTGATCCCTGTGAACTATCCCTCCCCTTGAAGTTATTCCTGGCTTTCTGTGACAATATGGACTGCTAGCCTTATAGTTTTACTGGATGCTTTGAACTTTTTCTACATCTTCAGTCCGCATCTTTTTGTTTCAACTTAGACTGACACAGAGAAAGTCAGGAATTAATGATCAATTGTAATGGAAGTGAAGAGATCCAGATATACTCTCTAAGTATGGACAATTTTCTCAATTATTCAAACTTGCTTATTGAGAAATTTAAAGTTAATCACTTGAAACTTTTTAAAGATTCCATATCTCTGTCTCTGTCTCTCTATATGTAGGTATAGATACCTACCTATACATATCTATACACACAAAAGTGTGTGTGTGTTTGTGTTTCACTGTGGATAGTAGAGGATTAAAATAGTAAGGAAGACAGTACTAATTGTGTGATTGGGGAAGTCATTCAATCTCTCTTTGCTTCAGATTCCTCATAAATACAACAAAGGGGTTGAAATCAATGGTCCCTAGGCTGTCTTTCAGTCCTAAATCTATGATCCTATGATCAAAAAATAGAATCACAAAATATAGGAGCTGAGAAGGTATTTCACCAAAGTGATATTCACAGGGCCCTTAGCAGTCATGAATATGCTGACCCAATTCTGAGTCTTGAAATACAGCAGACTCTCCACATGGAAGACAGAACCAAAACATTTATTCAGACACCAGAAAGCAGATCTGTCATAGTAACAAAGAAAGCTATACATAATAACAATACAGAGGACAACACCATTCCCAGGCCTTCCTTAAACAAATCACAAACAGGCTCTCTCACTTATGCTAGACAACTGCCTGCTTTTCTCTCCCTCAATTCTGACTCCTCTGACCACATTTTCTCTCTGCTCTGTTCTAGCTCTGCCTCTTCCTGTTCAATTCTCCCTGTTCCACCCCTTCCTGTTCCATGTGACTTAGACTTATATGACTCAGGCTTCTGTGTGACTTTAGCAGGTCACATGGGTCTATTAAATGGGAAAGATCTTTCCATTTAAATTACTATTACAGAAGGACAATAGAAGGACCAATTACTTAATTTTACCAATAAGGAACCTGAGCAAGTCAACACAAAATGGGAGCCATAAGGATTAGAATCTAAAATCAGAATTGCCATGTATAAACAAATATGAAGAGAATTTTGCATAAATGAGTAAAATGATTACATTAATTTTTTAAAAAAAGAATTATAGATTTAAATGTTGCATACCATCATAGGCCTAGAGTAGAAGGAACCTCAAAAGACCCTCCACTGTCAATCTAAACATCTTATTTTAGATTTCAGGCAACTGAGGACCATAAAAGTGAAATGACTTGACAGTCATACAGTATCAGAGTTGGGATGTGTACTGAAGTCTCCTGATTCCAAAGATGGTGCCTTTTCCACTGTGGTTGTTAAAGATCTCACTGTATATATGCCACTGGAAATACTTAAACAATTTGAAATTGAGTACTTTTTCTTCATTCTTGAAAGAATTCAGTGGCTCTTCCCATAATATTTGTTTTGATTTTTAACAACCTTCTCTGTTATGTGTTATCGAATTCTGACATTTCTTCCTTTGAAATGCCACTTAGATTTCTTCCTGTCTTTCTCTTTGCCATTGCTATCACTTTCTTTTGGTAGGTAATGTAGGAAATAGAACATAGGACTTAAAATTAGAATTAGAAGACAGGCATAAATTCTGCCCCCTTATTAGCTGTGTGACCTTAACCTCTTAATTCCTCTGTTTCCTTATCTGTAAAATGGGGTAAACAATAATACTTAATTCATGGAGTGTTTGTGGGGAATAAGTCAATTAGCATATGCAAAGTGCTTTGTAAACCTCATAGTGTTACATAAATGCTATTATTATTATTTCTAATACTTCTATGATGACTTTTCTGACTCTTCTGACTCACCTTGATTTTTCCCTTCTTGTAACTATAGCACTTATAATATATACACAGAATTTTGTTTTTGATTGTATATGGACTGTTTCTGTTCTCCAGTCACTATGTCTGTGTTATATTTATCTCCCTGATTAGATTACTTTAAGACAGAAGCTAATCAACTCCAGTACCTGTCTTATTTTCTCCATAGTTTAGCTGTTGCTTTCAGTTGAGGTAGATATAAATAAAACAAAAATTTCATTGTCCATATTTCTGTCATGGGCATCACTGACATTCAGGCTCAAAACCTCTGGAAAGCCTTCTGCTCTACCTTTTCCTCCATTTTCTCCATTCATTCACTTGCTTGTCATTTTAAGAGGTCAAGTCCAGTAATTTCAACATGGCATCTTGTATTTCTTACCTCCTGTCTACTCATACTGACTAGTTATTTGGTTTATATCCTCATTAACTATTATAATAGTCTATATACAAACCAAACTTCCTAATGCTGAGACCTGCTCAGACACCTTCAATCATTTCCAATAGCTTGAAAGATAAACTAGAAATCCCACAGCTTATTATTTATTTAAAATATTCTCTCCATAATCTGGCTCTACCTGGGATTTCTGGTTTCCTTTCATAGCACTCTCCTTCTTGTAATCTGCAATCCTTGACTCATTTCACATAGGCCTTATTCTTTAGAAGATAAATGTTCCATATGTTCAGTGGTTGAAGCTGTTTTCTTTATTCAAGGCTCAGTTCACAATTGCTACCACCCTCCTCCCTTCATCTTTATCAAGTCTTCCCTGGTTTCTCCTCATGAGAGGAGTCCTTTTCTTATGACATTTTTGATTTCTCCTCTATAATCGTCACATTTTATTTTTTATGACCCTTGTTTTGTGTAACTGTCTTAGCCCTTTCATTAGAACGTAAGATCACTGAGGATAGGGGCTATGTAATATTTTTTATCTTTGTATGCCACAGAGCCTTCCATAGTGCTTCACACATCGTCACTACATAATAAGTATTTGTTGAATTATTGGGTTATGATGATAAAATGAAAAGGGTAGGTTGGTATCATCATAGGAAGGGCTATTAATAGCAGACTTAAGAGTTTAGAATTTATTCCATAGGGAATGGGAGGACACCAGGGGCTTTTAAGAAGGGAAGGGACAGGATGGAAATGATATTAGAAGACTATGAATTTTGTAGGAAGGTGCAAGATGGATTCGAGGTCAAAGAAGCCAGTGGTTTGTGACTTGTTAGGAGACTTTTTTGTACTAGGCCAGATATGGAGAGAAAAAGGCCTGAAATAGGGTGCCAGGAGTTGAAAATATTGTCCAGTGAAGACAACTTGGCCTAGCGTAACTATGGACTGGTCAATAGATAGTTAATGCTCAATGAACAACTTTCTATCCTTGCCTGAAGTTCAACTATTTAAAACATATGCTGAGAGTTGTTATGCTCTGCAGATAAATGACTCCTGAAAGCTGCCAGACTTATCCCTTACGTGCTCTAGCACTGTCTGAACATAGGAAGAATTTGAATAGTTTTCTTTCAGAATATGAAACAACTTCAAATGCACATTAATTATCTGCAAAAAAGTTATTTTATAAATTGAAGATGTGTTTTACAGGACCTAAGGCTAGTGGAAAAATGCTTTAAGAAGCTTGTAATCTATCTCTTCACCCTTCCACACCCCATCAACAAGAAGTCTTTCTTGATTCACATTATTTATGAAAAATAATATTCTACATCTTTGCTGACAATATGTATGTGAAGTTTTCTCCTTGTGCAGTTGAAAATGACAAAGATACAAAACCTATGAAATCCAGATTTATAAAAGAAGGCCTGACAGATCTTGAACCAGAGATAACACATGACAAACCTTAGTACTATGTATTTCTTGTATAATTTTAAGATACGTTATATTCAATATAATTTTCATTTATCTACCCACCTACCCAGGGTAAGAAAATAAATTATTGCAAAATGTTTAGAGAGTAATATAAATGCCAAGTATATAAAACCTCTGGAGTACAGTTATAAAATAAAAAAATAATTCATATTAAAATGATCCTTATCACTCGAGAGAGGTCAATAAATTTTCATACTTGGGTGAAAAAATTTATACATTATGAGAAATACAGGAATGAAAATAATATAAGATGGACTAGTACACGCTTGTCTCTAGTTACTGAAATCCCTCATGTATGCTTCACTAGGGATCCTTTCTATAGAATTAACTTGAAAGTGTGACTGCCTTTTAATGAAGTCCTCTGATGGGATCCAATATAGAGTCTCATTGATTATACTGAATAGATTTGAATCACTTTGAATCATATTTTATTTTCACATAATGCAATAAAAAGTATAGTTCCCAAAATATTCAATTGAGTACAATTTTAATTCAGTTTATATAAATTTATGTGCCAAAGTGGGTAAAAAAACCTCTCATTGTAAAATGACTAGCTAAATTTCAGATTGATTAAATTGTTTTCTTTGTAAATACGTAAAAGTATTTTTAAATTTGAAACTCATAAACTATCCTATATACAGAAATTTAGAGATAAATATTTTTATTTGTAGCATCCACTCGAGGTCTGTTTCCCAGCTCCCAGCTATACTTCTGACTCTCTGGACTGTGCCACCATAATTCATCTTCCTTCTGATTTTAGCACTTCTTTCAATCTTGGAACCTCCTCAACTAGGAGCATCTCTCTGCCACACTAGGCTCTCTTCCCCTATTTGTACATCCTTTTTTGAGAGCCTTCATTTTGGGTCTGACCCTCTCTGACTGCTTTTTTTCAGTCTCTTTTGGTGGATCTTCATCTAGATCTTCTTCACCAAGTGATCTTATCGATCCCCATGGAAGTAGTATAGAGAGAGAAGAGAAAAGTGTCCAGGACAGGAAAATGTGGGACATCTATATTTAGTGAGCATGATCTGGATGAAGATCAAAAGCCTATACCCATTCAAATTATGTCTTATTTTATACATCATTCATCAACTAAAATAAGTTTTCTCATGTTTTTATGTATTGTTTTCGTATAATTTATGCTTCTTGACTAGACTGTTAGCCTTTCAGGACTTATGTATGGATCAAGAGGTAGGCAATAGGGCACATATCCCTCCCCTTGTCCCATTATATCAAGGAATGACCCCACTTCAAGATACTAAATGTCCTAAAGGCACAAACTTTCCCATTCCCCAACAGTCTCCATTCCCCAGCTTCTACCAACTGCTATATGCTGAGTACCCCATCCCTACCCCTGCAATAGATACTCTTCCATCTCTCTACATTCTGACTTTGGGACTCCAGCATCTTCTTCATCAGGGGCCACTTTCCCTGTCATCAATTCCTAAGATCCTTAGGACTTTTCTATCTGCCTTATGACTTTGTCTGTCAGACTCTTGTAACACCTGGTCTTTCATTCTGTCATAAACAGAACCTTCATTTGTATATTATCTCCCATAATTAGAGTATGAGTTCCTAGAAAAACAAAACCAGTCTCACTTTTCTATGTGTATCCTAAGCACTTAACACAATACTCGGTATATGGTAAACATTTAAAAAATGCTTTCCCATTCCAGTCCATTCTACTCCACTCCACTCCTCCACTTCTACTCCGTTCTATTCCATTTCACTCCATTCTAGTCCATTCTCTTCCACTCTACTCCACTCATTCCATTACACTTTCTTCCATTCCATTTTGCTTCCCTTTGCATTTCATTCCTCATCATTCCATTGCACTCCACTCCATTCCATCCCACTCTGTTCAACTCCATGGTGTTCTATGTGGCCTGGACCACAGATGAGGACAGAAAACACAGTACAAAGCAAGTGCCCTACTTGGCACTTAAGAGTCATGAGATGGGATGTAAAAACTTGAATAGGGTTGATGGTAGATACCCATAGTGTATGAAGAATATAGGCTTATTATTGCACAGTGTTCCTGGAGAGGTATCAGAAGAGTGATAAATGTTTAGAGGCAACATCAGTAGACTTCTCCCGGGATGGTGAAAATTCCTATATTGAGTTAATAAAACAGATTCCCAGGAGCCAGAAGTGAAGGGTTGGTTCATGTAACATAGCAACTGTGGAAAAGTAGGATCAGCAAGCCATCCAGACGGCAGAGATGAATTTATGATTGAAATTAAAAAAAAAAAAAACAGCAGCAAATCTATCACAGGGAGATAAACCAAAATTCCAGAATAGTGTCAAATAGCCAGGGTCAACTTGTTTCCCTCAAATGAATGGAACATATCCTGACTAAATTTAGGGAACCCAGAGATACACCTGATTTCCTGGTCTGTACAGAGTGTTTAATCAGATAATCATAATAGTAGTAGTAGTTTTAAATTTATTGAGCGGCACAGCTCCAGGAAGGAGGTGAACAGTGCCACTTTACCTTGCTTTCCTCCCTCTGAGTACCACATCTCAGAAAGGATACTAACAAGCTAAGTAACATAGAGAGGAGGACAATTCATTTGGTAACAGATCACACCTTACATGGAATGACTCAAGAAACTCGGGGTATTTAACCTGAGAACACTCAGGGGGAATATCATAGCTGTCTTTAAGTCAGTGAAAAGAGTTGTCATGTGAAAGAGGGATCAGATTTATTTGGTTTTGTCCTTGAAAAGAGAACTAGGAGCAATAAATAGAAGTTAAAGAGGCAATTTTTAGGCTGGTGTAAGAAAAACCTTCCTACAATTAGAGCTAACCAAAAGTGCAATGAAGTTCCTCACACGCTGACTTTCCCTTCACTGGAGATCTTAATGGTAATAATAATGATAGCAGTACTATAACCTGCATTTACATAGTTCTTTAAGGTTTGCAAAGCATTTTATAAATATCCCATTTTATCTTTAAAACATCCCTGGGAGGATGGTGTTAACATTATCCCCACTATATAGATGAGGAAACTGAAGGAGACTGCAGTTAAGTGACTTGCTCAAGATTACCCAGGTAGTAAGTATCTGAGACTGGATTTGAACTCAGGTCTTCTGAACTGCAGGTCTAGAGTCCTATCTACTCTACTACATAGTTACCTCTAAGTTGACAAAACATCAAATTTAGGGATGTTATAAAAGAGGTTTTTGTCCGGGTCAGACCTAAATGACTATGGAGGTATGTTCCAATTGTGAAATTCTGTGGTTCAATAGTTTTAACTGGCATCTAAAACCACAGAACGGTGAGATTTACAAATATGCTTTCCTCAAAAGAATCCAGTGAAGTTGGCACGGCAAATGTAATTTTTCCCATTTTTTCAGACAAATTCAAAAGAATCAGCCATGCAGAGAGTCTAATTTAAATTAAATAGAACAAATTTGTTATGGACCCAGTTACTGTGGTTTCATGGCTGCCCCAAGAAGGAAATTCCTCCTGGGATGCAGGAGGAGGAAAGGAAAAAGTAGATCGTGGAGATGACAAGGTTGGGAATTAGCAGAGGGGAGACAACAGTGGAACCAAGGAACAAGGGATGAAGGGTGAAGAATAAATGATACACTAAGACAACGGGGTCAAACTCTGTCTGAGAAGGGGTGCAAGCATTTAAGGGATGGAGAAAGAAGAATACATTTCATTAAAGTAGAAAACTGGAGGATGAGGTTATTGATCTTTATGAACAAAAGTATAGGCGCAAGGGGTAGGAAGAGTATTAGATTAGGAGCTATAATTCAGAAAATTCAATCCAACATTTATTATGTACCTATTAGAGGTACCCAGCACAGTGCATAGAGAGATAGTGTTGGACCTAGAGTTAGGAAGGTCTGAATTCAAATCTGACCTGATACAAACTAGCTGTGTGGCCCTAGGCAAGTCATTTGGCCTCCCTCTGTCTCATCTCATTTATAAAATTAGAACAATAATAGCATTTGTCTCCCAAGGTTGTTGGGTAAAATGAGATAACATTTGTTAAGTGCTTAGCACAGTTTCTGTTGAAAAGTAGGTGCTTAGTAAATGCTTGCCTCTGTCCAGCTATGTTCAGAACATCATGCTAACCAGATTGAAAATGAAAGGATAAGTTCCTGCCCAGCAGGAAGATACACTGACAATGTCAATCCTATGCACTAGTAAGATTATTTTATTAGCTGTTTAAATAGAGACGGGGAGAAACTGAAAGCAGTAAGAACAGTTAGAAAGCTAATATGATAATCCAAATGAGAAGGAATGAGGGCCTGAACTAAGGTCTGCTTACTGGAGCTCTTATATGCCGACAACACTACATATTGTGGAGATAGAATGAACAGTGTCTTGGCAACTGATTTGATACAGAAGGTAAGAAAATGGAGAGAGTCAAAGGTGACTGAATGGATTGAAAACTGATTGATTGAGAGTTCATAGATCGGGAAGTTGGGGGGAAGTTAGGGCCTGGAGTAAGATAATTTGGTTTTGACCATGTTTAAGTAAGTTATTGATGGGACTTCACAACCTCCTACATGTGTAACTTTGTCCAAACTATTTCAACTGAACCTAAGTCATAAGCTTTGTAGAGAGTGTAATAATTTTTCTACTTTGTGAGATGAGTGAGAAGTTCAGATTTTATATATATCTGTGAGGAGCTCCTTAGGTGGAGACTTCCTCCATTGATGAACTCAAGCCAGAAGATAAGTCTCTCCTATCCAAAACAGAGAACAAAAAATATCTTCTCAGGATTGAAGGATGTTCCCTAGCACCATATGTACTAATACTTCTATACATGACTGAGGTTCCTTTTAATAATTAGGATTCTATTTGGGGACAAATAGGTAGCTTTGTGGCTAAAAGGGTGTAATGCCAATGCAATATTCCTATGGCAGTCATGAACATCCCAGTGCAATTCTGAATGGTGGTATACAACAGACTCTCCATATGGAAGACAGAACCAAAACATGTATTCAGACACCAGAAAGCCAAATCCATCATAATCTATACACAATAACAATACAGAGGACAGCGCCGTCCCCAAGCCTTCCCCTGCTAGGCTTCCCACAAACTAGCTCCCTTAAACAAATCACAAACAAGCTCTCTCACTTGCTAGCCAGCTGTCTGCTCTCTAACTTCTTCTCAGCTCTGCCCTAGCTCCACCTTTTCCTGTTCCACCCACTCAGCAAGCTCCTCCCATCACAGGCTCCAAGTGACTCAAACTTCCATGTGATCCAGGCAGGTCACATAGGTCTGTTAATGAATGGGAAAGATTTTCCCATTAAGAAAGAAAATGACATTAACAAGAAAAATACATTATCAAAACAAAAACCCTACATTATCAATGTAAAAGGACTCAGGATGGTTTTAGAATTTAGTATAGCAATGATTTCTAGGGAGCCATAGCTTATAAACTCAAAATGTTGGAAGTTCTCATGGCCAATGGACTAGATTCTCCTTTTCATATCTCTACCTGACCAGCTACTTCCTCTTTTCTCAAACTTTGCACTCCTGAAGTTGATATCCTTATTACCAGCTGCTTGCCCTGACCGTGTCTCGTTAACTATGGGGCAATCTCAACTGCTGTGCACCTGCCCTTTGCTGAGTATGCCTCAGATTCCTAAGTAGGATAATAATACCTTATTTTTCCTTAAAACATCAAATAATATTTGCACTTAAGGAGTACTTGGTCCCTGTTCTTTGGGTTTATAATTTACACATGCACACACACACACATACATACACATACATACATACATACACACACACACATTTATTTATTTATTTATAGAGTACTGCAATGTCTTTCTCACTTTCATCATATTAAGGAAAGAGTGAGAGATGAATCAACTAGATGGGAAGTGAAGAGATAGCAAGTGTATCTATTAAAGGTTAATGGGAAAAGAGGAAGAGCATTAAGTTGAAGTTGAACAGAAATGCTAGTCAAGTAATGAGAGAGAGAAATTGAATGATACTAACAAATGTTAAGAATAAAAGTGGAGAAAAAGTCCAGAGGAAAGTAAAGAGACTAGAAGGAGGGAGTGAGGAGAAATAGGTGTGCAGAGTTAGAAGCAAAATCATCCCATGAAAAAATTAATGTGTGATATTATTTTATAACTATAATGGCTAGTTGAAAAAAATTTCAGTTTAACAAATTAAAACATTTTCTTTATGAATAGAAAATGAAAAATGAGCATCAAAAATGAGCAAGACCATTATGGGCAAAAATACTGTTAGAACAACTCATAAGCCTATACTCCAAAGAGATCAAAGAAAGAGTAATGAATAAAGAATAGACGGTAATGAGAAAGAATAATATGTACAGACTTATTTTTAGCAGCTCTTTTTACAGTGGAAAAGAACTAGAAACCAAGGAGGTGTCCATCACTTGAGGAATGGCTGAACAAATATATGTGAATGTCGTAGAATATTATTTTTGTAAGAAGTCACTTCGATGGTTTCATTGAAACTTGAGATGATGTTAATGAAATGATGTAAAGTGAAATGAGCAGAACAGGAAGGACAGTTTATGGAATAATAACATTGCAAATACAGACCACTTTGAAAGACTTAAGAATTTTGATCAATGTAGTGGACAAAGCTTCCCAATGAACTCCTAATTTCAGAGGACCGATGATGAAGCATGTTCTTCATGTCCTGACAGAGAGATAATGGTCTCAAAAGTAGAATTATATGTCTATATCTATATATCTTTTGGATATGGCCAATGTGTGAATTTATTTTACTTGACTCTGTATATTTATTACAAAGGTTTTGTTCTCTTTTTTTTTCATTTTTTCCCCCAGTGAGAGGGGAAAGGAAGTGGAAGGAAAAGAAAATAGATTTTTAATTTAGAAAAAAGATAAAAAATAACATTGTACCCTTGTTCCATCTCACAAAATCAGATGTTAGACACTTTTTTTGTGGCACAGAAGAGTGGTGGCATGGGCTATTCATCATTATTTTAATAAATACTATAGATGTATTTCATGTCATATTTATTTCCCTCATCTATCCATGCCAGAAAGTCATCTCTTATTTTAATTTAAAAAAATTAGAAAGAGAAAAAAAATTAGCAAAACCAATCAATATATCAAAAAAGTCTTATATTACATGTAATGTTTCACATAGGCTCCCACTTCTGCAAAGGAATGAGGGAAGATATCTTCTCATGCATGTTTTGGGGATCAAGTTTGGTCATTATAGTTTTACAAAATACAGTTTGTTTTCTGGTTGGTGTTACTTCAATGTACATTGCTGCAGTCTTCATTTATAGTATTTTCTTGGCTATGCTTACTTCACTTTTCATCAGTTCATATATGTCTTTCCCTGTTTCTCTGTATTGATAACATTTGTTATTTCTCATATCCTAATACCATTGGAACTTTTAACCTTTTGTCTTTATGAACCTCTTTGGCAGTCCAGTAAAGCCTACGAACCTCTTCTCAAAATGTTTGTTGCCTATGAAAAACATGCAAGATTTCAGTTAGAGATTAGCAAAAGTAAAGATGATTTTTTTTTTCTTATCTAAGATCATGGACCCTTGAAATCTATCTGTGATTCCCTTGAGTGCTTGTGGACCTTATATTAAGAGCACTCCATTACATTCATGAGCTGTAATTTGTTTAACCATTTCTTAATTGATAGGCATCTATTTTGTTTCCACTTCTTTGCTACCATAAAAAATGCTGCTGTAAATATTTTGGTGAATATAGAACCCTTCTTTTCACCAACATTAGTCTATGTATTATAGAGTAAATAATTTGCCTTAGTAAAGAAGCCAGAATACACATACACACACAGACACACAGACACACACATACACAACATCCCAAGACCACTGACTTTTCTTTTTATGTAATGATTTTTTTTGATTAGTGCACTTTTGAAGGTTTCTTAGTTATTTTGGATCTATCTATCTATCTATCCATCTATCTATCTATCTATCTATCTATCTATCTATCTATCTATCTATCTATCTGTCTGTCTGTCTGTCTGTCTGTCTGTCTGTCTGTCTGTCTGTCTGTCTATCTAATCTATCTACCTACCTACCTACCTACCCATCTATCTGAACCAAGGGAAGAGTGGTCTGGAGCTTCTTAGGTGCTCCCTCCATTGATGAAGATTGGCAAATTCCCTGAAACTTAAGAGTCTTAGGGATTTGCCTAGGGCATTGAGATGGGAACTGATTTATCTGTGAGTACACAACTTGATGTGTTGAAGTTTGTGTCAGCAACATTTTCAGATATTATTCACTCTTTGCAATAAATTTCTAATACATTAAAAAATATATACCTTTCTCTCTACCCTTCCCCACCCCCAACTCCTCATGACTCTTTGAACCTCATCATAATTGGGTACCACGAGGACAGTATTGTTATAAGTGACGTGGGACCAAGTCTCTCTGCTGTTATTGGCCATAGCACAAGAAACCACAGGCTATAGTAGTGTTTGGTGTTGATCTTGAGAAGAAGAACAAACCAAAAAGAGAGGATAGCAAGAGTTGTCATTAGTGTGATGGTCATGACAGCTTTGATATAGACTTGAAATACCTTTTCTACTTTTACATTTCCTTCATGACCTGCAATAATTAAGGTCACTTCAAAACAAGACTGTAACTTTATAGCATAATTTGTAAATAGGTTCCCCCTCTTTGGCTTATAGCAATAACATTTTTTTCATCTTGTTCTAATACCTAGAATTTTATCTCTGATATTTCTTGTAGAGATAAAGGAGTGTTTGAAATTATAATTTTTCTTCTTCATGTACAAACATTTCTTGGAGTTTTTTCTAACTGAACCCACTACATTGTATGTGTTTGCTTATTTTGAGTTTCTTCCCAGAGTTAAATCTACCCTAAAGTCTTCATGCTTATTTTAGGTATACTCCCTCTTTCTCTGTATTTTTTCTGTCTATACTCCCTTGATTATCATTCCAGAATGGGCAGGACATTAGAAATCTTCTACCTAGGGAGCACACTGAGTTCCATAATGAAAGCCAGGAGACTTTGATTAATGCCATTTATTCTTTAATGGCCCATTTTAAATCATGGTCACTGGGGGAAAGATTCTCTCCGTTCAGTTAGGACTGTGGTTCATCTGATTCACGTAGCCTAGATGCTAGTAGGATTTGGAAGGTCTTTTATTTCATAGGAGGGATGGGTAGCAAGGTAATAATGCCCATTGCATGCATTACGAATTTGTTACAGAAGAGAGGAAATTACCCAGTCAGGACAGATAAGTCTCTGTAGCTTTGTATCCGTATTGTAATAACCACAGAGTTTGTCTTAGTCTGAATAGAGCTCTCAGTTATTAATTGTTTTAATGATTTCATTGATTTCTGTTAATCTAGGTAATGTGCCTTGCTAAACTTGGTAGTTTATTTTGCCTTTCAATTAACCTTTTACTTTTGCTATATCATTTTTTATTAAAAACAAATGTTTTATCTGCATTATAATGATATGAATATCTTCCCTTAATATGAATTATACTCAGCAATCTGTACAGCAATTTCCCTGAATATTTCAGGATAATGACATAGAAAGTAATGACTGGATATTTTCATGGCTGGTCATTACCAAAATGAAAAATGTTTTAAAGAAACTACAGAAAAGACAGAGCATTTTCTTTATTAGTGATAGAAAGCTTTAAAGTTTTTAATTGTGAAAGAACACTAATTGAGTTTAGGAAAAATATCATTCTTCATTAATTTCATGTTGATTTTCAAAATCACCATCAATTAATATGAAGAAATATTTTGTTCTAAACTCTTTGAAGTATTGAAGGATTGTTTGTATTAGCATTTTTTTAAAGAAGAAAGGTGCATCCATTTGGTCTGTAATTTGCATGTTTACAAGTTATTTCAGTAGTTTATATTGAGATAATTATGTGATATTCAAGCACACCCTGACTAATTAAACCTTTAATTTACTTTGACAGATATAAAGATATCTATGTGCTCTGTAAAGGCTTTCTTGAAATTGCCGGAATAGGATGAGGAAGCATGCTTTCTTCTGATCATTCCTCAGGATTCACTTTTTCATGCACTATTTGTACAAATTAAAAATTGTTAATAGAGAAATGTTGTAATTGATTAGCCTATGTATGTTTACAGCTCACTTTAATTGCTTAAAAACACCATTTGTCAGCTTCATGTTCTATTGGCAAGTCTATCGATTTATCCGATTTTGGCTTTGTCTTGTCTCTCGTACATAAAACTCACATATGCAGTTCAAATGGGAAATGACTGTATTGATTTCCTTAACTTGAGCCCAAATGCTAAAGATTTTTGGATAAGCTTTCTCATTACTTAAGCCAAAATCAATAAGAAAGAGCATCTTTTAATGAAAGAGCAGTTTGAGCAACGTACTTCAGAAATGGGGTCCTGTTCATCCTTTGCTTTACAAATCGATCTTCCAGGTTCCTTAAGTGAAGTCCAATTGGTTGACATTGTGGTTTGTCTTTGTGTGTAAACTTGCAGCTTCAGAAAAGAGAAGATGAGCTACAGAGACGGCAGAAAGAAACTCTTTCTCTTCGAGAAAAAGGAAGATGAGCTGCTTGCTGAGGTACAAAACCTGGTCCTGAAATGCAACACAATTTATAATGGTATATAAAACAATTTTTAAATCTCGCAACCTCATATTTTCTGCCATTGTGTTGTGCCATCAGAGGTGCATAAGTAGGTGTGTTTGAATTCTTACTGTAGCTTTATCATTTTTTGTTGTATACTTGTTTCATTTAAATATTTGTAGGTAATCTCAGCTAATGGGGGTATAAACTAAATTCAAGAATACATTGTTACATCAAGCTATTTTTAAAGTAACATGTATCTAACCAAATTTCATTTTAGCAACAAATGCAAAAATGTCTAATTTGCAAGCTTTAGAAAGAAAACTGGAACACCAGATCTGTGCTGTAGAGAAATAATAGTGTGCTAAATTTGAACTGTGGCAGAATAGACTTAGGCATATAGCACAAGTTATATGGGCAGGCCAAACGTCAGGTACTGTACTAAGATATCATTAACTTCCTTGAACTACATAAATTAAGCTGATTATGTCTTCACTTAATTAACTGAGAATGACCTATTGATGTATAGGCAGAGTAAGATAGAGACCCATGTGCTGCACTGTACTAAATTTATTGGTTTTCAATTAGTTCTACCATTGTCTGTGACTATTGAGGAAAAATATGAGCTTATTTCTATATTCTGTTCTATGCTTTTTGTACTTAGCATGTTACTATTTGAAATCATACTAGAAACAAATTTTTGAAAGATTTTTCATTTATCAAAAGCATTGTTATTGTTTTCAATTCCATAATTTAAAGTAAGTGATTGTTTTCTCTCATCAAATATACTTTGGTTTATTTAGATGAAATATATAGGCTCATTTATTTATCAGCATTATAACATACACTGCTAAAAATTGTCTGAGAATCATTGTTTAAAATTTGTTTCAATTAGGAATGTCTTATTTTTAAAACATAAGTCCTAACACATTTGTGCCTCTTTCTCTTTTATATATTTTAAATTAACTTATTATATAGATGTTGATTTATTGAAGCATTGATTTCAAAAACAAAGAGTATTTTATATTTAAGGATAATATGTTATTTCAATAAGATTAAGTAAAACATTAGTACTTGAACGCAAGAAGAAGGAAACTGGTGCTTTGAAAGAGAATTCAAAATTATATCAGTGTGGAATATTATTTTTCTAGCTCTTAGCAGTATTGCTAAACTTTGTACAAATATCTCATCCAGGATTTTTAAATACACTAGTGAATTAATCTGCCATCTTCTCAGTGCAGAAGGAAGGAAAGACATATTATAAGAAGGAATCCTACTTATAGATGTCTCATGATTAAAATTTTCCTCTCTGATCAATCCAGAAAAATAGGAGAATTAATTCTTTCAATGGACAGAAACACATAATTTTCCATTTAATGAAAAATATAAACATTAATGATGATACATAATTCAGAATGAATGAATGAAAAAGCATTTGTAAACTGCTTGCATAATGTCATGGTCTCTAAAGTGCACAGGACACAAAAGACAGTTCTTGACCTTGAGGAACTAATATTCTAACAGAGGATACATAGGTAAGTGAGTAGTTGTCCGATAAGGAAGGTTTGGTCTGAGGAGTCCACACGTGTGTATAGGATAGTCAATTGACATGTTTTTTCCAGAAAATGATGGTAATATTGATTTATTTACTGTGCCTAGAGCAAGAAGAGTTAGAAGGTGGGTTTGAGTGGACATTCATAGGGGCAAAAAAGATGATAGTTATGTTCTGTGTGGACTACTGGGTTAGGCATAAAAGTAAAGCAAGATTCAAGGAGTAGGGAAGCCTATTGGGTTCCTATCTCTGGCTTCCTCAGTGTTCTGCTTGACTTGTACATGTTCTCTATTATCTTCTAGTCCATAGTACTATATTTTCTAGAATTGTACAGTCCAAATACTTATACTTTGAGTAATAAATTGGTTGGCATGCGTTTACTCGGTACCTGCTATGTAGAGGGTCTTAAACCTACTTGTGTGCCCTGGGCTTTGTAGAAGAAACAAAGGAAACACTATCTCTTCCCTTAAAGATTTTGCAATATTGTCAAAGATATGAGACACATACACAATAAAGTCAATTGACAATATTTACATGTTGATTACCTGATAAATATTAACTATGTGACTGGGCAAGTTCCTTAAACTCTTTGAATTTCAGTTGCTTCTTTGTAAAGTGAAAATAAGTAGAAGACAAGTTAAGAGGTCAGGAACTAGACCAAATGTTATCTGGACATATTGTCCATCTAATCTAATCATCTAATAATAGGATCTTTAATCCTATCATTCTATCA
Organism: Bettongia penicillata ogilbyi; assembly: GCA_023548195.1. Taxonomy (NCBI): domain Eukaryota; kingdom Metazoa; phylum Chordata; class Mammalia; order Diprotodontia; family Potoroidae; genus Bettongia; species Bettongia penicillata. The sequence continues at coordinate 724,334 of JAJHZJ010000958.1, read as the reverse complement.
AATTAAAGGTATAGACACTAAACTATGACTTCAGGGTGTTCACCAACTCTTTTCCTTTTGTCTTTATGTTTCATAGACCTTGGCATAATACAGTAATGTATTTGCCTGTATTTGTTTCCTTTTTTTTCATTTTTGACATAACACGGATAAAAGTAATAACACATAATAAAATGTTTGCCGGATCACTGCAAGCCTTGTAGACTCTCCCAGATTTAAGCAGTTGCCAGGTAGTCTACAAGTTGCTCTGAACTTAGGAATTTTAAGAAATGCACAATTCAACTTGATTAGCCCCCATGCTGATGAGTATAGGTAGTATGGCATAGTTCCCAGTTTATGTTTCACTCATCCATCCAATATGGTCAGTCTTTAAATGAAGATTTAGGACCTTGAGATCTGATAACTTCTCTTGCATGGATTTAAGCTCTTGTGCCTATTAGAACTCCTAGAAGGCAAATGTTGCTAGCTTCGACCCACAGTTACTTCTTACTATGGTGAAGTCATTGCAGATCTTGGGAAGGAAATCTGCATCCTGATAGGCAATCCTGATGCCATCCTGCTCTGGTGTTTCTTTCATTTTTCTGAGCTGGATCTCACTGCTTCTCTGTTATTTGTTCTCTGTCTGTTCTTGTTGCACACATCCCCTTCTTGTTTTCCATCACCTTGACAACTCAATGAGTATGGCTTACACAGCATAGAGCTGTGGTCTGCAGACCGCCTCAATCCCATGTTATACATAGAGTAGGATCTTAATAAATATTCATTGAATATTATATGCATACATATGTACATACATACATACTGAAAGAAGGAGGAGAACACACTGAATTAGAGTGTCAGAAATGACTGTCTAGAGGGTAAAATTTTAGTTGGGCTTTAGATAACAGAGGTGACACCATGCACAACAATGGAAGTAAAGAATTTAAATTGGGAAGGCACAAAGCAACTTAAGGCAATATTGAGTTGATTGGGAGCAGAAATTCTTGTGTAATCAATTTAACAATCACCATTATTTTTTAAAAATCTTGTAACTTTGTCTATGTGAATGGAAGCCTGAAAAAGAAAGTACGTTTCAAATTGTGGAGGTTATTAAATACCAGACTAAGGAGTTTAGAAGTTATTTGTGGGTAATTAAAGGCTTTTGAGAGTGGAAAAGGTATGGTAAAAACAGGCTAGGATGATGGTTGAAGATGACTTTTGCCATAATTAAAGAAACCTTAATACAATGGCATCTTAAATTGTCATTTTTTTAAAATTAAAGGTTTTTTTTTTTGTAAACTTCAGGGGCATAAAGGTATTACAATAGGAATGTATTAATTTTAGTACATTATTTTTGGGTGGGTGATTTTTTTTTTTGAAATTGTTTTTTTCAGTGATTTTTCAACATCAAGTATTTCTTGAATATGAAAGGACAGGTAGATCAGGTAGATATCCTATAGCATTCATATGATAGATAATCCAGCTACACATACATTTTCATTTATAACTGGAATAAAAGTAGGTCTTACTTTAAAAAGCTACAGGCAGTCTTAAGGCAAAAATGAGGCAGCAAGGTATGGTGGCTATCAAAAAAACTTAGCTTTAATGAATCCTGCCTTAGACGCTTACTAGCTGTGTGGTCCTGGGCAAATCATTTAACCTTGGTCTCTGTTTCCTCATATGTAAAATGGGGATAATAGTAACAACTCCTTCCAAAGGTTGTTGTGAAAATCAATGAGATATTTGTAAAAATACTTTGCATAATTTAAAGAGATATATAAATATTATTGTTAATATAAGTAATAATTATTATTATTACAGTGGCAGCAAGGTCCTATGTGATAGAGAGCAAAGAGCATCATCTTATGAGGAATATTTTGAAAACAATAATGTCATGTATAAGACCATAATGTGTATTTTCTGGACACTAGAAAATACTGCTGATTTGGGTCAGGATTATCCATTAACCTGTGTAATAGTGTAGCCTGGCTGACTCCTGGAGGAAAAGGTCCCTCTTTATGCTAGATGTTTTAAGCTATGTATTAAGATATCTGGCATTTGAGCTCCAAAGAGCATAGTAACATAAATTAAAGAAATTTAGAACTAGATGGTCCTTTAAAGATCATTTAGAGTCAGAATTTTTTAACATTTTTGTGTTATGAAGCTCTTTGAATTGGTCAAGCCTATGAATCTTTCCTCAGATTTTAAATGCATAAGATAAAATAGAATTGCAAAGGCAACCATATATTGAAATAAATATCCCTCTAAATGTATCAACAGACTTCATTTGTGATTGGAATAAAATGGTCTTATTTTAAAAAGCAACAGGTATTCTTAATGTTGAGTACCTTTTGGTCTTTGAACTTCACGTTAAAAACCCCTGATTTATAACCAACCCTCATATTCGAGGTAAAGAAATTGAAATGTAATTGATGGGTATCTTAGTAAACCATCCCAATGTCATTTTAAAGATGAGGAAACTGAGGTTCAGAAATGTTAAATGACTACTTCAAAGATCCTTCAGATCATAAGTAACAGAGCTGAGTTTTGGTTTTATGTCCTCTGACTCTAAATCTAGTTTCCCATTCACCAAGAGCTCTCAGTGACAAGTGCTTCTCATGATCGTCATCTCATATGAAGCAATTTTTTTAGTAGCATCTAAAATATGGATCATATGAGTACCTACTTATAACTTAATGTGATTTGAATATTGTGGAGGACACTCCTGTTATTCATGTCCTTTCGTGACACTCTTGAAGATCAAGTCACCAATAACAGTGATTTTCAGTCTCCTTACAGTCACCATTCATGCTTCCATTTATTTTTATTTTTCTTAGATTGTGGTCTCCTATGATTTGTCATATCGCAATGTCAGGAAAATATTAGTCTTGAAGTTCAAATGGAGTACTTCAGGGTAGTTGAAAACATCTTTTCCCAAACATATTAAATGCAACTCTGTCTTCTCTTTTGTCTGTCTGCTCAGTTCTGGATTTAACTCCCTTCACTAGTCAGAGCCCAGAATCCATATACTGGAGAATAAGGGCTACCTTTCAGCTAGTGTGCAAGGTCTGGTGAGCCAAAACCGCATTTAAGATGCCTGATAAAGTAGTACCACTCTCCTGATAGACTGTCACATTTAATCTCATTTGACCAGATAATTACTAGTTTATTTTAAATCTTCCTTCATTGTGTGTGTGTGTGTGTATTTATAAACACACACACATATATGTATATATTTGTATATATGCATATGTGTGTATATATGTATTTGTACGTATGTATTTTTCCATAAATTTGTCCTCTTAAAATTTAAGCAATTGCAGTCAATAGTTACAGAATTCATCCTTTAAAAAGAAAATGCAGTGTAATTATACAACTGTTACATTTTGTTATACACCAGAGTGATTAAAATTATTGGAAGAAACCCTTTGCCAAACTCCCCCTTTTGGAAAATTTGAGGGAAATCCATGATCTCCTTAAAGGGATCCAATATTCAGATAATATTTTTGTATTGACTATTCAAAATTATTGAAATAATTGTAGAATTACATAGAATCAGTGTTTAAAAGAATATTAGTGCTCAGGATAAAATTTTTTTGTATTTAAAAATTATAGCTTTTTAATGTTTAAAGTTTATGCAGGGGTGTACTGAAAAATGTTTAACAATTGAATCTCTGGTTGTTGAATGTATGATGTGCTTTTAAAAAAATATTTTATTTTTTCCCCAATTATATGTGAAAACAATTTTTAACATTTAAAAAAAGTTTTGAGTTACAATTTCTGTCTCCTTTTCCCTCACTCCCTTTTTCCCTCCCTGAAAAAGTAACCATTCTGATATAGGTTATACATGTACAGTCATGTAAAATATTTCCACATTAGTCATTTAGTACAAGAAGACTCGAACAACAACAAAAAAGAAATAATTGAAGAAGAAAAGAAAGAATAAAAAAATGAAAAATAGTTCACTTCAGTCTATATTCAGATATCACTTCTTCTCTGGATATGGATAGCATTTTTCAGTATAAGTCATTTGAGATTGTCTTGGATCATTGCGTTGCTGAGAATAGCTAAGTCATTCACAGTTCTCTGTTGTACAATATTGCTGTTTCTGCGTAAAATGCTCTCCTACTTCTGCTCACTTTATTTTGCATCAGTTTAGTCTTTCTAGGGTTTTCTGAAATCATCCTGATTGTAATTTCTTTTATAAAAAAAAATTATATTTTTATAATATGGAATGAAATAAGCATTTCCATAACATGAAACAACAAAAAAACCATATGATTGTACATTAAATAGCAAATCTACTATGTACAACTTGCTATTGCTTTTAAGTACACAGCAAAATTATCATGTATTTTGTTCATCTTTTTTCTTTTCCTACCTCCCCTGCCCTAGAGATGTCTATCATTAGATAAACAAATTTGTGAGGAGAAAGGGGTGGAACCAAGTTGGCAGAGCAGATGCAGGGAAATGACCGAGCTCTTCCCCCCAAATGCCTCAAAATACATGTAAAAATATCACTCTAAATAAATTCTAGAGCAGCAGAAGCCGCAAAATGACAGAGTGAAACAGATTTCCAGCTCAAGGCAATCTAGAAGATTGAAAGAAAGGATCTATTGCATCAGGCTTGGAGCAGAGTTCAGTCCAGTGGGGTCCCTACTATCACAGACAGGACTGGAGCAGGCCTCAGGGCACTGAATCACTGGCAGGTGTAGCACATTCCAGACTTCTCAACCCACAACTGTCAAAGACAGCTTCAAAGGTCAGTGGGAAAGCTCTCTCACCCGGGTGAGAGAGGAATGTGGTCTGGCCCCAGCCCCAGCCCCAAGGCAGTGGCAGCCACTGATGCAGCAGAGGCTGCTTCTGGAGCTCTTGGTCTATAGATAATGGGGAATCAAGGAACTGATCTAGGTTGCAGTCCTGCATGGTGGTCCTGGGGTGAGGAGGAATGCTGGCATGACAGAGCTGGTGGTGGTTGTGGAGAGGGATTCCTACTTGCAGTTGCAGAGCAGAAAAGAGTGCTTGTGGTTGCTCACAGACAAGAGTGTAGGCCAGGAGAGGAGTAAACATCACTGCTTTGATCATACCACTTTTGGAGATACTGGGAATTTACAGATCCCTAGAGATATCTCTGAAAAAAGCTGCATAAAACCCCTGAAAATTGGGGCAGTATACCCTCCACTTAATAGAGTTCAAAAGTCAAATAATTGGCTGGGAAAATGACCAAAAGGGGGAAAAATAAGACTATAGAAGGTTACTTTCTTGGTGAAAAGGTATTTTCTTATGAAAAGGGAGATCAAAGCATCCAATGGGAGAAATACAGCTGTTGAAGCTCCAACATACAAAGCCTACAAGAAAAATTTGAAATGGTCTCAGGATAGGGAAGAGCTCATAAAGGATTTTGAAAATCAAGTAAAAGAAGTAGAGGAAAAATTGGGAAGAGAAATAAGAGCGATGCAAAAAATCATGAAAAACAAGTCAACAGCTTCCTAAGGAGACCCCCAAAAATGCTGAACAAAATAACGCCTTTAAGGCAAAAGAGGTCCAAAAAGAGAATAAGGAGAAGAATGCCTTAAAAAGTAGAACTGGTCAAGTGGAAAAGGAGATCCAAAAGCTCACTGAAAAAAATAATTCCTTAAAAATTAGGATGGAGCAAATGAAAGCTAATGACTTTATGAGAAATCAAGAAATTATGAAACAATTGAAAAAAATAGAAGATAATGTAAAGTATCTCATTGGAAAAACGACTGACCTGGAAAAAGGATCCAGGGGGCGATCATTTAAAAATTATTGATCTTTCTGAAAATCATGATCAAAAAAAGGATCTACACATCATCTTTCAAGAAATTGTCAAGGAAAACTTCCCTGATATTCTAGAACCAGAGGGTAAAATAGAAATGGAAAGAATCAAGTGATCACTTCCTGAAAGAGATCTTGAAAAGAAAACTCCTAGGAATATTGTAGCCAAATTCCATACTTTTCAAATCAAGGAGCAAATATTAAGCAGACATAAAGAAACAATTCAAGTATTGTGGAAACACAATCAAAATAACACAGGATTTAACAGTTTCTACACTAAGGGATCAGAGAGATTGGAATATGATATTCCAGAGGTCAAAAGAGCTAGGACTAAAACCAAGAATCACCTACCCAGCAAAAATGAGTATAACATTTCAGGGAAAAAAATGGAATTTCAATAAAATAGAGTATTTCTGAGCATTCTTGTTGAGAAGACCAGAGCTGAATAGAAAATACAAGACTCAAGAGAGTCATGAAAAGGTAAACAGGAAAGAGAAATCATAAAGAATTCCTTAAAGTTGAACTGTTTATATTCCTACATGGAAAGATGATATTTGCAACTTATGAGACCTTTCTCAATAGTAGGGTGGTTAGAAGGAATACATAGATATGCACACACACACACATATATATAGTATATATGTATGTGTATATTACACATGTGTAAGTATATGTGTATGTATGTGTAAGTATGCATATACATACATATAGACAGAGGGCACAATATGAGCTGAATATTAAGGGAAGGTACCTAAAAAATAAAATTAAACATTGAGAGGACTGTACTGGGAGAAAGAGAAAGGGCAAGGTAAAATGTAGTAAATCATCTCACATAAAAGAGGCAAGAAAGAGCGTTTACAATGAAGGACAAGAGGAAGGAAGTGAGAAAGAATAAGTGAGCCTTACTCTCATCAGATTTGGCTTAAGGAGGGAATAACACACATTCAATTGGGTATGGAAATCTATCTTACCCTGTAGGAAGTCACGGGGGAAGGGGATAGGAGGGAGAGGATAATAGAAGGGATGGCAGATAGGGGAAAATCTTTCACAACATGACTGTTACAGAAGTCTTTTGCATGGCTACACATGTATGACCTATATCTAATTGCTTGCTTTCTCACTGAGGGTAGGTGGAGAGAGAGGGAGAAAATGTGAAAGTCAAAGCTTTAATTGAATGTTAAAAATTGTTTTTGCATGCAACTGGGAAATAAGTTGTACAGGCAATAGGGTATAGAAATCTATCTTGACCTAGTGGAAAATAGAGGGGAAGGGGACTGAAGGGTGGGATGATGGAAGGGAGGGCAGATTGGGGAAAAGGATGGTTGGGGTAAATGCTGTCCTGGAGTGGGGGGGGAAGGGAGAAATGAGGAGAAAATTTGGAATTCAAAATCTTGTGGAAGTGAATGCTGAAAATTGAAATTAAATAAATTATGTATATATATATATATAATACATATATAAATATTAAGAAAAAAGAAACAGATATGTGTGTGTATGTGTATATATGTGAAACTATTCTATATATACTTCTATTTATCAATTCTTTCTCTGGATTCAGATGAAGAGCTGCTATAAATATTTTTGTGCAAATAAATCCCTCCCCCCCTTTTTTTTAATCTTATTGGTTTATAGATCTTTAGAGATATTGCTGGATTAAAGTGTATTCACTGTTTTATAGCCCTTTGTGAATAGTTCTAGATTGTTCTCCAGAATGATTAGATCAATCTTTGGTTCACAAGAGTGCCACTGAACTCATTTTATCAATTATTTGCTAGTCATAATTAATAAATTGAATATTAATTACCTAGAAAAAAACAGAATGGTTGGATCAGTTCACAACTTCATCAACAATGCATGTATCTCAATTTTCCCATATTCCCACCAACATTAATCATTTTTCTTTTTTTTTGGTCATATCAGTCAATCTGATAGGCATGAGGTGGTACCTCAGAGTGGTTTTAATTTGTATTTCTCTAATCAGTAGTGATAGAGAGTATTATTCCATATAATTGTAGATAACTTTGATGTCTTTGTCTGAAAACTGCTTTTTCATATCAATTAGGAAATACCTAGTATTCTTATTAAATTGACTCAGCTCTCTTTATGTTTGAGAAGTGAAGCCATTATCAGAGATATTTGCTGTAAATTTTCTGTGATTACTTGCTGTAAGTTTTCTGCTTTCCTTCTAATTTTGGTTGTATTGGTTTTTATGATACACTTTTAAGTTTAATCTGAATTTCCCAATTTCTGAGGTGTAAATACTTAGGATGAAAAATTTAAATTGGTTCTTCTGAGTCAATATGAGTTGTCTGCAGCACATCAAAGAAATTTAGGAAAAAACAGAGTGCATGATCATCATTGTGTACCAGCCTTTGCTTTCATGTTAGTAATATTTGTATGCGTTAGGATGAATGTGCTCTTTGGTTCCTTTTGAAGTGGCAAAGTTCTCTAGCAGGTCAGATTATAGATGTGCAAAGGGTTCAGACCAATGAACCTTATATGTGGTTATGGGTCTTTCCACTAGCACCAATTACACTCTCCTATCCCCTGACCTTTTCTCATCTTGTGTTATTCTCATCCATATCATTTTATGTGTCCCCTTATGTGTCCTAACTTGCTTGATAACTTCACCTGGTTCTTTTAATATCTTAAAGGATACCAATGTAAGGCTTTGCCTGTCAGATTTTATTTCCATTTTTTGGCATATTTCCTCTCCACCCCCACTCCTAGTTCTACTTCTGACTTTCTGGACTTTGCCTCCATGCCTCAGGTGCCATCTCACCCTGAAACTTTCCTTAGTTCCAATGACCTGTGGAACCAAGAATATCCCTCCACCACGCTGATCCTTTTCTTTTATTGGTAAGTGCCTCCTGGGGCCTCCATTTTAGGAAGAGCCCTAGGCTAGTCAGCCTTCTCTCCCCTCCTGATTCTGCCTCTTACTTTCCAGAATTGCACATCACACCATTGCCTTGTTATGTTCCTTACATCCCTTTGCTTTTAAGATCACTTCTGTGCATTGTCTTCCCCAGTAGAATGTAAACTCCTTAAGAGAAGAGACTATCTTTCTTCTTGCTTTCATTTGTATCCCCAATAGCACCTGCACATAATAAATGCTTGTTGCCTTGCCTTCATGTATAACAAACCCCCTTTCTTTTCTGTTCATGTTCATCTTTTATGCCATTTCTTAAGGGCAAGTGTTAGTATGCTAACTAACTGTTAGTATACATCTTACATTCATCATACATCCTTATTTTCATTTTAGTTCTTCTAACATTGTGATATTCCATGATTCATAGACAAATATCATCACTGAGGAAATGTTGTTAAATTGCAGGAGTGAGCACTTCAGGATTATTGAAAATGCACTTTACCAAACTAAACGAATGTAATTATATTTCTTTCTCCTACTTAGTTCAGGATTTAGCTTATTGTTCATATACTCCAATCAATCACCTTATTTTCTAGTTATTTAATCACTGAGGACATATAACTTAATATTTCCACATTTAATAGAATAGTTCTATAAGTGTGTTCCCAAGAATGATGGGATTTGATTCTACCAATGAATACGTATTTTACCAGTTCAGTAAATATTTAAACCTCAGTCAAAATATGAAATATAAACTTATATATGAGTATATATATAAAATAAAAATATAAGCAATATAGATCAGTCTCAAGAAATTGATCAGTACTGGAGACACAGCCTTATCACTATATTCCTTCAACTAATTTGCCCAAAATGTGGCTTTCAGTGAAATGGTGCTATAGGAGCAGTTGGTTCCATGATGCACCTTCAGTCTATCACCTGGTTAATGATATCACCTATGTGGATATTCCTTTCATCAATATATTTTGCAACCCATTTATACCTTCTCAATTTATGCTGTTATTGTCCATATGGATTCACTCAACATTTGAGAGACCTCCCTCTGGAACATTTTTTATATATTGTGGCTATTTGTATAGCACTTGTGTAGACCATATATTACGTCTCCATTTTAAAATAGTGGGAATAGTTGGGGGAGCATCATCAATAAATGGTATACTGGTTTCCACAGTTTCAACTTATATCTACAACTTCATTTTCTCTGTATCTACAGTCCTTCATTTTCCTTAGTACTATAATTCAAAAGATCCCCCACAGAAGACAAACATTGCCAAATTTGCTGACCCTTCACTGAGTTTCTATAGCAATCATCTTCAGATTTTCCAGATTGTTTTCTATCTGCCAGAAGACTCTCTACTAATCTTAATATTGTAGATCAAAGGGGTTGATATAGAGTATTAGAGTATATGAATACCATTATTGTACATTGGTTGGGCCAATTTGTATGCTTACTGATTCAAACCTATCTATATTTTTGAGAAGATAATAGTAAATGTATCTGAACATACTATTTTTAGTTCATATCTGATCTTTTCCCTATTTGGTTGAATAATATTTGATAACAATTGAATAGAATTGTTTGGTTAGTAGATAAATCATTCGTCCCTCCACATCTATAAAATTCCCTTAATGCACTGTAGTACTATATAACACTTTTTTTGAAAAGAGGGTCTATAAATACTATTTAAACTTTATATAACCTAAGAATGATAATTTTTATCCATGGTGATTCTAATTTTCTTGCTAAGAAAATGGAATTGTGTGTATTTATTACCATCTGCTGAACCAAAAAATCTTGGAACCAAAATATTCTTCTGAAAAACATCAGATGGTGTTCTTTGTTAATGCTTTAGGTTTAAATTAATAAACTTCTAGAATGCTTTGGTGTTGAGCAGAGGCTTGCTTTGGTTTGGACATTCACACTGTCCTCTAGGAAAAATCAACCAGCTCAGCAAACTGAATAATTGGTAACATTATCATCCCTGTCACCAAAAAAAAAAAAAAAAAGTTAAATGGCATGGAACCTTTATCTTCAATCGATTCTTAGAAGTACTTTCTTGATGTTTCAGCCCCAAGGCTTTTATCAAAGTTGTTTCCTTCAATGCTAAAACTTCAAGCTTCTAGTTCACCAGTACTGAAACCCCAAGCATCAAAGGAGATTTGCTCTGTGATCCCTAGCTAAGCACTTGCTTTCTGGAAGTGATGCTCAGTGTTCTGCCTCTGAATCAAGATCTGAAGTTGCTGTTATGAGGAGATAAATTAGATAACCAGGAGATGAAACCTTTTGACTTCCACTGAGATCTCCATGTGCTTGGACACTTGCCATGGTTTCTTTCATCACTGATCTCTCCTTATTTGCCTGACATGGCATTTCACTGGAATGTATTTTTAGGTTGTTACTTCACAAGTCACAGAACTAATTGTTTTCTTTGTGTTTTGGTGTAACTGCTGATAGAACATTCCTAGAGAGATTTTTCACTTATATTCTTTGAGTACACAAGTAATCAACTGATAATGGTAAGAGGTCTAATCTACTAGATTTGTTCTTTATAATGGATATGAGTTCTTGGATGTGCTTTCTCATTATCAGGAAGAGACATACTTTCAAGTTGTATTGAAATGGTTACAAAAAAATATTCCTTTGCAATCTTAGGCAAATCACTTCTCTGGGACTTTAACAAGTCACTTCTCTAAACCTCAGTTTCTGCATCTGTAAAATGAGGGGATTCAATTAGAATATGTTTAAGGCCACTTCTACACCTAAATGTATAGTCATATGATTTGTCACCGTCTACCTCCTAGTAATTATTTTGTTGATTTCTCTCTTTAATTGACCCCTTCCTAGAAACGAAATCACCTGTTAGTAGACTTACCCTCTCAGTAAGACTCTCCCTGAGTCCTACTTTTAAACTCTGTTGTCCATCTATTTGTTCCACCCATATCACTTGCTGTTTGGAAAGAGTTTTGCTGAATGCTGTGGGGTCAGAATGAGAATAGGATCTGTTTCTCATTGTTGTTGTGAGAACAACATGAGATCGTAGTAGAGTACTTTGCCAACATTAAAATGCTATATATCTGCTAGCTATTTATTGTTATTCCCGCCACAGTTAGGAAATGGTTTTCCTTTCTCTGACCTCTCATAACGCTTTGATTTTACCTATGTTTTTAGGGCAGCTAGATGATTTGTCTGGGGCTGTAGTCAAATAGACCTAAGTTCATATCTGACCTCAGACATGTAATGGTATGACCCTGGGCAAGTCACTTAACCTGTGCTTGTACCTAGAGAAGGAAATGGCAAGCCAGTCTAGTATTCTTGCCAAGAAAACCACATGGACGGTCTTGGCAGGATATAGTCCACAGGGTCACAAAGAGTCAGAGACAAATGAACATACACAAGAAAAATGTGGCCAGCTAGTTAGTGCATTGGATAGAATGCCAGACCTCGAGTCAGCAAGACCTGAGTTCAAATTTGACCTCAGAAACTTATCAGCTGTATGACCTCAGGCAAGTCACTTAATCCTCTTTGCCTTGGTTTTCTCACTGGTAAAATGAATTGGAGAAGAAAATGATAAACTATTCTGGTATCTTTATCAAGAAAACTCTAAATATTGTCATGAAGAATTGGACAAGACTAAAATAATGAACAACAGTAATTTTTTTTTTTGCATTTATTAGAATATCATTTGTTTTGTGAGTTCCTTGAAGGCAAGATCTATTTTTCATTTTTGTCTTTGTATCCCAAGCACCTAGCAGAATGCCTTGCACATAGTTGGTGATTAATAATTGATGAACATTCAATAGCTATTTACATTTGTATCATATATCTCTACCAGGCTGTCAGTTCTTGGAGGGTAGAGATTGAGTCATATTTTATCTTTGCCTATTTTTGTGAATTGAACATAGTAGATATTCAAGATATTTATGTGTGATTGCTCATGTTAATGTGCCATTTTTCATATTGAAGACTTTTTTATAATTTACTTAAATTTATTTATTTAACTTTTTACATATGTTTTCACAAAATTTTGGGTTCCAAATTTTCTCCCCATTTGTCCCCTCCCCCCACCCCCATACACTGAGCATTATAATTTCCCCTATCACCAATCTGCCCTCTCTTCTATCATCCCTCCCTTCCCTTATCCCCATCTTCTCTTTTGTCCTATAGGGCGAGATAACTTTCTATTCCCCATTACCTGTATTTCTTATTCCTAGTAGCAAGAACAATACTCAACCGTTGTTCCTAAAGCTTTGAGTTCCAACTTTTCCCCTTCCCTCCCTCCCCACCCATTCCCTTTGAGAAGGCAGGAAATTCAATATAGGCCATATCTGTGTAGTTTTGCAAATGACTTCCATAATAGTCGTGTTGCGTAAGACTAATTATATTTCCCTCCATCCTATCTGTCCCCCATTGCTTCTATTCTCTCTTTTGATCCTGTCCCTCCCCAAGAATGTTGATTTCAAATTGCTCCCTTCTCCCATTGCCCTCCCTTCCATCATCCCCCCTACCCTGCTTATCCCCTTCTCCCCCACTTTCCTATACTGTAAGATAGGTTGTCACAGCAAAATGAGTGTGCATTTTATTCCTTCCTTTAGTTGAATGTAATGAGAGTAAACCATGTTTTTCTTTCAGCTCCCCTCCTTTTCCCTCCACTAAAAAGTCTCCTACCTGCATCTTCTATGAGAGATAATTTGCCCCATTCCATTTCACTCTCTCTCCTCCCAATACATTTCTCTCTCACTGCTTAACTTCATTTTTTAAGATATCATCCCATCCAATTCAATTCACTCAGTGTTCTCTGTCTCTGTGCATGCGTGCACGTGTGTGTGTGTATGTGTGTGTAATCCCACCAACTACCCAGATACTGAAAAGTTTCAAGTGTTACAAATATTGTCTTTCCATGTAGGAATGAAAACAGTTCAACTTTAGCAAGTCCCTTCTGACTGCTCTTTGCTGTTTACCTTTTCATGCTTCTTTTCATTCTTGTGTTTGAAAGTCAAATTTTCTTTTCAGCTCTGGTCTTTTCATCAAGAATGCTTGAAAGCCCTCTATTTCATTGAAAGACCATTTTTTCCCTTGAAATATTATGCTCAGTTTTGCTGGGTAGATGATTGTTGGTTTTAGTCCTTGTTCCTTTGACTTCTGGAATATCTTATTCCACACCTTTCCATCCCTTAATGTAGAAGCTGCTAAATCTTGTGTTATCCTGATTGTATTTCCACAATACTGGAATTGTTTCTTTCTAGCTGCTTGCAATATTTCCTCCTTGACCTAGGAACTCTGGAATTTGGTCACAATGTTCCTAGGAGTTTCTCTTTTTGGATCTCTTTCAGGAGGGGATCAATGGATTCCTTCAATACTTATTTTGCCCTCTGGTTCTAGAATATCAGGTCAGTTTTCCTTGATAATTTCATGAAAGATGATGTCTAGGCTCTTTTTTTTAATCATGGTTTTCCGGTAGTCCCATAATTTTTAAGTTGCCTCTCCTGGATCTATTTTCCAGGGCAGTTGTTTTTCCAGTGAGATATTTCACATCATCTTCCCTTTTTTCATTCTTTTGGTTTTGTTTTGTGATTTCTTGGTTTCTCATAAAGTCATTAGCCTCCATCTGTTCCGTTTTAATTTTGAAAGAACTATTTTCTTCAGTGAGCTTTTGAACCTCCTTTTCCATTTGGCTAATTCTGCTTTTGAAAGCATTCTTCTCCTCATTGGCTTTTTGAACCTCTTTTGCCAATTGAGTGAACCTATTTTTCAAGGTGTTATTTTCTTCAGTGTTTTTTGGGTCTCCTTTAGCAAGGTATTGACCTGCTTTTCATGCTTTTCTTGCGTCTCTCTCATTTCTCTTCCCAGTTTTTCCTCCACCTGTCTAACTTGATTTTCAAAATCTTTTTTGAGCTCTTCCATGGCCTGAGCCCATTGAATATTTATTTTGGATGTTTGGGATACAGAAGCCTTGACTTCTATGTCTTTCCCTGATGGTAAGCATTGTTCTTCCTCATCTGAAAGAATGGGAGGAGATATCTGTTCACCAAGAAAGTAACCTTCTGTGGTCTTATTTTTTTTCCCTTTTCTAGTCATTTTCCCAGTCAGTTACTTGACTTCTGAAATTCCTCTCCACCCCCACCTTGCCTCCAGATCTACCCAGCTAGTATTTGGGGTCTGAGATCCAAATGCTGCTTCCCAGCCTCAGGGATTTCGGCAGGGTTAAGGCTACTATTCAGTGTGAGATTAAGTTCAGCTGCTCAGGTTGGGGCAGGGCCACCTCACAGGGCTCAGTTCCCTCAGAGGGTTTATGTGGAAATCTTCAACAATGGATCTGAGCTCCTGTCCTCTGCTTCCTCTGCTGCTGCCTCTTGAGGGGTCCTGAGTTATGGAGACACCCTGCTCCCCTCTCAGCCAACCAAACAGACTCTCTCACTGACCTTTGGCATCTGTGGGTGGAGGGACCTTTGTGGCCGCTGGAGATTCCATCCCTGAAGCCTGCTCGATCTGCTCCTCTTGGTGCCACGTGGCCAAGGCAGGGTTGGGCTCTGCTCTGCTCCAGATCCTTTGTACTACAGACCTTTGGTGTCAGTTTTTCAGGGCTCTCTGGAACAGAAATCTCCTCCACTCCGTTGTTGTGTGGCTTCCACTGCTCCAGAATTTGTTGGGAGTTCTTCTTTACAGGTATTTTATGGGCTGTGTGTTCAGAGCTAGCATATGTGAATCTTTCTACTCCGCAAAACTGGAGAATTCAGCTCTGATTTTATAACTGCTCTGGTTTGAAAGGTAATACGATGAAGTGGAAAGAACTCTGAATTCGGGATCAGAAACCTGAGTTTGAATCCCTCTTCTGTTAGGTCAGTGACCTAGGCCAACTGCTTCCTCATCTCTAAAATGAAAGGGTAGACTACATGACCTCTAAGATTTTTTCAGCTCTCAAGCTAGGCTTGTGGATTTTATCTGATTGTTTCTTTGTTTTTATCTGAAATTCAGCAATTAAAACCCGTTTCTTACCATTTGATGTGTTAGTAGTTGCTGAACCTGATTGACAGGAATGGAAATACAAAGCTATGGAAATAGGACTACATTAAGAGAGTTGAGTACAGTAGTTTTCTAAAGGACAGATGCATGGGCCATTGGGATAGGAATCCTTTATTGACATTTCGATGTCTTCTCCTAGGATAAGAACCATCACACACACATACACACATACACACACACACACACACACACACACGTATCAATCAGAATGCCTAGAAATTCAAATTAAACAAATCTTTGAACACCTAACAATGTGCTCAGTTTTGTACTTCATATTAAGAGGATATAAAAGACAAAATCCAAAATTTAAATGCACATTAAACACACATACGTATTGTGTATTAAATGTATATTTAAATATATAGACATATTAAATATACATTATATAATACACTGTATACATAATACATAGCATATATTATGTAAGTATTTTGTTTATATTATACAGTGTATGTTATATATAATGCATATATACACATAATAGATATCATATATATATTTAAAATGTTAGTCTTGTCTTTTATATCCCTATTATAAGGAAGACAAAATTGAGCTCGATAGATGTTCAAAGAACATTTATCGAATTTCAATTTCTGGACAAATGTGGTTGATCTAATATCCTCCTTTCTTCTTTCTGCCCATCCAAATCTGGACTACTTTTCAAAGTCCACCATAGGTCCTACTTTTGCTAGAAAAGTTTCTATGACTATGATAGCTTACATGAACTTTTCTCTGAACCTCTCTATAGATCCAGAATTCTATGTCATACTATCTAATACTTGAGTACATAATACTTTAGAGTTCTCATTAGTAGTTCTATGTGAATTAAACCTTATCACCTATTATTATGAGTTCCTTAAAGACAAGGCCAATTGTCATACTTTTACTTTTTCTAAGCACCTGTTTTAATTTAGTAACACATGGACAGCAGGACCTCTCCATGAATTTCATAAGCTTATGATATTGCAGAAGTAGATTGAAGACTAACCTTTGTAAAGTGACTTGAGTAAAATCAGGAATATACTGGAGTCAAATTAAACCAGCCCTTGAGAGGCAATTGTTAACTTTTGAGTGTGAGCATTTACACCTTGGAAATTGGTAAAAGCTATAAATCAGGACTCAATATTTTCTTGATAGTTTTCATTCAATAAAGTGATAGAGAAAATGTTAATCCCACAGATTAAACTTAAAAGTGTGTCTTGTGTAAAATTTTACAGAGACCTTTTTGTTAAACGTTTAGCAACACACTCCTGCCTGAGTTCCTTATTAATTGACATAATACAAAATATTATTTTGATTTTTAATTGACGCTTTTGGTCACAACCCTAAAGGCATTTTTTTTACTAGATTTTAAGGAAAGTTAAAGTGAAGGGAAAAGATGGAATGATCTAGAAATAGAATATGATAGGTCTTATTTTTAAAACTAGCAGAGGGTCACTATAGAGTTAGTACTGACACATAATAGAACAGCAGTGACTTACGTCACAAAGTGGTGTGAAACAATTTTTCAGAAGTTTTAGGTGTTTTTTTTTTAAATTGAGTTGACTCTGAGCTCCCTTGTTGCATTTTCTCTTACCAGATGGCTCTGATGATTATAGACAGGTCACTATATCATTTATTTACTTAGTTATTTATTGTAATGCTATGAAACATTTTGAAAAACAAGTAATTTGGCCAGGGTGGATCTTCAGTATCTTGGTACCTAGTTAAACAAAAAGCACAATAATTGGGAGAAAATTGGGTTCAAATCAGAAAATGTCAAGGAGAAACTAAATTGAGAAAATAGAAATTAATTCCAGTATGGCAGGAATTTAAGGTATACGATAGCTATAGAAGAAATAGAATTGATTGGTAAAAGTCTGGCAGAACATATTTAGGATATGGTTATTACTGCTTGTTTAAATAAAAAAAATAGTATTCTATTTCCTTTTGTTGTTATCCACTAGAATTGAAAAAGTGAACAGCTCAATGGCATGAGTGTATTTTTGTAACATCTATCACCATTTTGTCCCAGTTAACAAAATAGTGTCTCAGAAGCTCATTCCTTCTGAAGTGACAAAATTATCTGTCAAAAAAAGTGAACATATTGAAAAATTAAATTGGATTTTAAAATCAGACATGTTTAACATACATCTATCTATAGGAAATCTGGATGACAAAATGGATAGTCTTGGGCCTGGAGTCAGCAGACTTAAGTTTAATTCAGACTCAGACACTTACTAGCTATGTGGCACTGGACAGGTCATTTAACCTCTGTTTGCTAAGTTTCCTCCAATGTAAAATGAGGCTAATAGTAGCACCTATTGTTGTGAGAATAAAATGACATCATCTTTAAAGCACTTAGCAAAGGACATAGTAGGTGCTATATAAATGTTAGCTATTATTATTATTGTTTGAAGTATTTCAATATTTAGTATTTAAAACTAACGACTTTTAACAATACCTCAAGTAGGTCAATTATTAACTGGTAAGATGGAAACAAATGTTACTCCTTCTGCAGTTTTTATACCACAAGACAGAATCTGATAACTTCTCTTGGATGCCACTATGATATCCAGGCAATGTGAAGAACTAATTCCGAAGTGTGGAAAGATCCCAACATAAACTGTGAATTTTTACTAATGGATTTGTATCATAAGCTTCCAAACCTAAATGGAAATTCTGCTAAAATTCATGCATAAAGATGAGTATATGAACATGCCATGGGACTACACAAAAAAAAAATCACATTTTTGTAAAATATGCAAATAAAATATGAAAAATATGACATGATAAATTACTTATATAAAATCAATAAAATTGAGAAGTTTTGGTAAGATTTTTCAATATTAGAAGTTTATAAAGTTATTTAAAATTAAGTGCACTTTGTTTTTCAATTTAGTACTGTTTAAACAGAGAGTAAGAGCACACTATTTCTCATCCAGTCTCCTGTTGTTTTGTTTTTTACACTGAGGACAAATCCAAACTCACAAGCAAGTCACCAATATTGCATATTCTCCAAAACAATTACATAAAGCACCATAGTGGTGATTGTTAGAGATAGGGCATGAACAATCTTATACCTTTGTAATTTAACATTATTAAGAACAAGGAAAATACTTTAAGCTGAATTAGTACCGTGTACAAAGTCCTGAATTATGTAGTCCTTTAATCTTATCTTTATCGACATATGGTGTAGCAAGTGTGGATGTTCTTTTTGGCTCTGCCTTTTTCACCCTAATTCACTTCATGATACCTACTCTTTTTTTTTTCTAAGTCCTTCATATTTATTGTCTTTTACAGAGTAATGTTATTCCATAACGTTGATATGCCACAATTTGTTCAGCCATTCCCAAATCATTGGGCGCATCATTTGTTTCCATCTTTTTGCTATTACAAATAGTGTTTCTATGAATAATTTTATACAGATAGCTGTTTTCTTCCTGTCAGCAAAATCTTTCAGGTATAAACATAGTAGTGGGTTACATGAATGAACAAGTTTGTAAATTTTCTCATATGATTCTGCATTGATTACCAAAGTGGTCAGAGTTTCACAATTCAGAGATTCACAAAGTATAAATGAGTGAATATATTTTCCCACAGCCCTTCTAATGTTGCATTTTTCCATCTTTCATCATCTCTTCCAATCTGATAGGAACAAGATAAACCTCAGAGTTATTTAAATTTTCTTTTCTCTGATTGTTATGGATTTTCAACAGTTTTTTAGATGATCATTGATAGTTTGGATTTCTTCCTTTGAAAAGTGCTTATTCTTTTACTTGGACCACTTGTCATAGATTTATGTCAGTTACTTATAAGTTTTAGATATCAGATTTTTATCTGAGATCAGAGAGTCTTTCTGTTGGTATTCTATAGAGTCTCAATTTGTATTTTGTCATCTGAGAAGCAGTATAACATGTTGAATAAGACACTGGGCTTGCAATTAGGACTCCCTGGGTTCATATCTTGTCTCAAGTACTTATGAGTTCTGTGATCCTGGGTAAATAAGCTGGATAATCCTCTATGCCTCACATTTCTGTTCTCTAAAATGAGTATATTAGGTCTAGTGGATCTTATAGTTTCTTTCACTTCTAAAATTAGAATCTAGAATCCTATGATCTATTTGTTTTCAATATTTCAAGGAAACTTCTGCACTGAAACAAGGTATTCATGATTTATTTTTAATTATTTATTTTATTTGAAGACCCAAAATCCTTACAATAATTCTTCATAGCATATTTTTAGGTTCAGTGTTCTCATTTAGTATATTCATTTCTCCCTTCACTGACTTTAACCAAACTTTTCTTATACTCCCTGGATTTCTTTATTAGACCACACACACACACACACACACTACTACCTTTTACCTAACCTGCTTCTTTAAATACATTTTATATTTCTGGAACTGTATTGCGATCCTAGGGCTGCACAAATCTCAATGATGCTTGTCTAATGTAATTTTCATCCCTACATTTGGACTACTAATTCAAACTTTTTTTTAACCTGTGTTTTGTACATTTGTCTGTAGACATCTAAGGCTATAGATTTTGTGCTGGGTATTTTTTTTTAATGTTTTTGTGTATGAATTTGTGAGTTATTTTCCCCATATAATATATCCTCTTTATTTCATCTAATTTGGTCAATATACACAGGTCATTTTTTTTCTCCTCTTTCCTTTTCAGTTTATTTTTAAAATTAGATTTGCAATATTATAGCCAAATATATTTTGTATGTAACTTTTGTTATGTACTTTTCATCCCTAACCAGAAGACTTCCATTTCTATTTTAAGCTATGATCTAGAAATCCCAATCTTATTCTCATTTATTATATTCTTAGCCAATTTATCTACCACAAATCTGTCTTTAAATTCTCAAATTCTCAAAAATTTGCCTTCAATTATTTCCAGTGACAGAAAAACTTCTTGTGTCCCTTAGTTCTTCAATTTTTTTGCCCAAGTCTTTGTAATTTTCCCCAATCCTTTCTAGGTTCCTTCTGGCACAGAAGTGGGGAGATCATTAGGTTTGACCAATGTTGGGATGTTCTCCATCATATCTTGGATACATGCCCAAGGAAGATGGTATATCTATTTTATTATCAAATTGATTAGCTGCTGCTTCAGCTGTTCTCAGTTTGGAGGCATCATCTACTTCTGTTTCTATTCCTTTGATCCTTTTTGGATGACATCTTAAATTATAACATGTAAGCATCCATATTTTTTGGATATCCTCATTCATTGCACGAAAAGTAACTACTTTCTTTCTTTACTACACAGTTCTCAAGAAGTACTTCATTTCCATTACTTAGTTTGCTATTGTATGACATATTGAGTAAGTATTATTATACCTTTCCTAGACCTTTACCTATTCCCTCTATCCGCAGGAAAATGCTATTTATTTCATCCTCTGGTGGAGAAAACACTGTTGGGTAAATAAATATCTCTTGAGATAGATTGACTTTAATCCAAGTCTCCTATTCTTCACAATTCTAAAACCCTCTAAACTAGGTTACCAATTCCTTTTATTTCTTCAGTTCATGTCATTTATCATATTCTTTACAGAAAAATACTGAAATTTTGTGACAAAGGGAATAGTGTAACTAATAGGAATGTTATTTCTCATTAATTTGCACCATGATTTAAAGTAAGGAAGAGAAAAAGATATAAACCTAGAAATTTGGATTTTAAACCTAGATATTCTGGACCTCAATTATTCTCCTCCTTTAAATGAGTGAATTGGAATAGATCTTCAAGAGTTCTAGATCTTAGGCTCTAGGTTTATGAATCTATGGTTTTTTACTTTTAAGGATTAGTTATGTAAGCAGTTTGGAGTTGGGGAGGGGAATAGTGGAAGGAAAATGAGGCATGAAGAGAAAGAGATTACAAAATATCCATGCTAGAGTGCAAAAATAATTATAGAAGTCAGAAAATGAAGACAGTTCAGAAAGGACCAACATGGTACAGGAGAAAAAAATATCAGATAGAGAACTGTGAGTCCAGTTTTATTCCTTGTTCTCACATTAATTAACTGTGTAATTCTCTAGGTCTCAGTTTTGTCATCAGTTAATAAGATTATAATTCTAAGACCATTTATAAAGCAAGTAATGCAAACTGAATTTTTTCCCTTTTAAAAATTCAAACCCAATGAATTGCCTGGAGATCAATAAGCATAAGATTATAGGAGCTGAAAGGGCTCTTTAAGATCATCTAGTCCACTCTCCTCATTTTACTGATTAGGAACCTGAGGTCTAAGGGTTCTCAAGTGACTTGCCTGAAGTGACTGATATTGATTATGAAGACTGAAATTGAAACACCAACATGGCCAGTTTTAATTAGTTCATTTTACTAGGCTCATACAAACTAATTCATTGGTATTTAATGTTTAATCAAAACGTACCCATCTTCACAGAATGTCACCTCTAAAACTTTTCTACGTTATTTATTTTCCAGCTCTGTTCTTCTATCTTATTCTCACCTTTCGTTCTTCCAGTAAAGTTTCATTCATGCTTCAGTAGTTCTGTTTATGTTCATAATGGTTTCTCTATCTCAGAACCTCTTCTTCAAATTCTTTCTAAAAAAATTTGGGATCAGAGAAACTTTTCAGCATCAATCCTTTAATAAAGGTTTCTTTTAAAGAGTACAGAAGGATAAGAAAGAAGAGATTTTGAAAAGAATACCAATTAATAACAGAACTCATGAGATTTTTCTTCTCCTCAGATAAATGTTCTTTTCTTGTTTTGATGGCCTATAGAAACCCTTCTCAAATCCTTACAAAGAGCACACAGAAAAAGTGACACCCAATGGATAGAAATAATATTAATCATCATAACTTTTTTGAAATCCAATCTTGTTTCCTAATTTGAAAAAAAAAGAATATAACTGGTTATTAGTGTAGCTGCTCTATCCCCTGAAAATATTGCCAATTTCATGGAGTTCATTATTGTTACAAACAACAAAAGATACATGAGGCAACAAGGAAGTTGTTAATTTTTTGTTCCTCTTATGGAGTGAATCTGGGCATGAGCTAGGGGACTGGAGGATTGGAGGAACTTTTCAAAAAAAGGACAATGACAGTAGAGCCAAATGGTGCTTCCAGAGAATCAATGTAGAAAGCTATAAAGAGGAGGCAGAGAGAGTTCTGCCAATATAAATCCTAGGGGAATATTTTCAGTCCTGATGTAACTCCCTGGTCATCTTACATTCTTTTCTGTGGAAGCACCCAGAGTCTAGCCTCCCTGATTCTCTTTTCATTGTTAGCTTTAAATTTGGAAAATGGCACAACATGATGAGTAAATATCACAAGAATCCAGAGGAATAACCAGAGACATTGTGACATAACATTCAGAGCACAATATTGTGGTTGAAATAAACCAGCCAACTCACTAAAATGGGATTTCCCAGAATATGTGTTAAATGGAAACAAAAATGAATAAGAAAGTAAAACACTCCCATTTTCAACTCATCCAGTTAGAAAATAACTAAATATGTCAATATATGGGTAAGGAATCCATGAGTGATCTATCACCAAATGCCTTGAAATGACAGCTAAATAAATTGAACAAAATGCCACATATTGGAGGCAGGCCATTGCAGAAGAAAGCTATTAGCTGAAGTTGAAATTAATGCCAGTAAGTATGTGGTGGCAGAAAAATTGCAATTTACCAAACAGCAAGTGAAGAAGCTGTGGGTTACTTCAAATTTATTTGAAAGTAGAAATAAACAGAAATTACAAGTAAAAAACCTGAATATATGTACACTTCCTACATTTCATATGCCTTGTTAATAAACACATGATATGAGGATTATAACGCACAATCCATTGAATTAGCCCATTAGTTTTTACATATTGGACAGGTATTAAGGATGGACAGTGAGCTGGGTTCCAGATTGTATGTGAGCAGCATATTGGGCTGGATAGCAGTAGAGAAAATCTTCATTGTTTTCCCAAAACACAAACCATTCAATGCAACTGAAACTCATTCTTATAACTGTATTATAGTTGTAATACAACGATGGGAGCACCAATTTACAGGTGAAAAAGAAACTTAGGAGCTATTTAGTTAAATCCCTTCATGTTACTTACATGGATACTGAGATTCAGATTTAACACAGGTAAAAGCAGAGGTAAGACTTAATTATTAGTCTTTTGATTTCAAATCTAGTTATCTTTCTGAAAGACCATACTCTTTCAAAAGAAGCAAAATTATAAATAACAGAAATGAAATGATGTTGGATAGCCAACAGACATGGGAAGATTCCGATAAAAGCCAATAATGAAGACAGATATGACTTGAAACGGAAATGAGTTGGCTATGTAGCAAGACTGACAGGGCAGGTGGATGAAGAGGAACAACTTTTATGAGGGATGTGATGTGCCAGGCATTGTGCTGAACTTAAATTGAGGGTATGAAGAAAAGACAAAACCAGTCCCTGTCCTCGAGGAGCTGACACTTTAATTAGGGAGATAAGATGTGCATAAATAGATATATACAAGATGGGGGGGGGAGGTAATGAACATTAATTAAATACCAGGCACCATACTAAGAATGTTACAAATCTCATTTGATTTTCAAAACAACCTGGTAAGATACATGCTACCCTGACATGGCTAGAGGTTAAGTGACTTGTCCCAGATCACT
This sequence comes from Bettongia penicillata ogilbyi, assembly GCA_023548195.1. Taxonomy (NCBI): domain Eukaryota; kingdom Metazoa; phylum Chordata; class Mammalia; order Diprotodontia; family Potoroidae; genus Bettongia; species Bettongia penicillata. Next base: position 700,034 of record JAJHZJ010000958.1, on the reverse strand, counting down.
CAACTAGCTAGTAAATATTTGAGGCTGGACTTGAACTAAGATTTTCCTGATTCCAGACCCAGCACTTTATCCATTGCACCATCTATCTTCATATAATACAAGATAAATACTAAACAGAAGGAAAGTAACCTTATAGGAAAAAGCACAAAGAATTGAGGGTGTGACTGGAAAGGTCACCTATAGAAGGTGGAATTAGAATGGAATCTAAAAGGAAGCCAGGAATTCTAAAAGGAAGAGGTAAAAATCTAGACACGAGTAATAACCAAGGCCAAGGCACAGAGATGGGACACAAAGCATTATGTATGGGGAACAGTAAGTAGTCCAGGATGACTTGACGTTGAAGTGTGTTGGAAGAGTAATGTGTAAGAAAAATGGAAATGTAAGAAAGAGTCAAATGTGTTGAAGGCAAGGCAGTTGGGATTAAGTAACTTGCCCAAAGTCACACAGCTAGTAAGTGTTAAATATCTGAGACTGCATTTGAATTCAGGTCCTCCTGACTCTAGGACCAGTGCTATATTCAACCCAGCTACCCCTGAAAGGGTCAAGTTTTAAGCCAAACATAAGGGTCTCTATTTAATGCCAGAGGCAATAGGAAGCCACTGAAATTTGCTTAATAGTTGTTGGTTACCATGTCAAACCTGCAATTTAAGAAAATCCCTTTGGCAGTTGTGTATGGGATACCAGTGGGGAGAGATGTGAGACATGAGAGGAGTTAGGTCTGGACTACTGTTTTAATCCAAATCAGAGGTTATGAAGGCTTAGGGTTATGACTGAGTGAATGGACAAAGGGAGATAGACAATATATACTGTAGAAATAAAATGAGCAAGATTTGGGAAAGTTTTGTAACTTTGAAAAAAGATTGAAGATTTGAGGAGATATGACACCAAAGTTGCAAATCTGGGTAACTGGAAGGAGGGTTGTGACCTTGACAGTAATAGGGAAGTATGGAAAAATCAACACATTTTTAGGAAAAAATAACCAAGTTTTCCTTTTTGGATATACTTAGTTTGAGTTACCAATAAGAAATCCAGAGAGGATTCTGGGAAGTTGGTGGAGTATATCAGAAAATTCCAAGCTCTCAAGATTTGCCCCCAAGAAGATAAAATAGGTCCTTAGGGCAAACAAAGAGCTGATAAAATAAATAAGAATAAGGGCACAAAAGGGGTCTTGCTGGGACAATTCAAGAAGAGAGAAGATCAGAAGAAAAATCCTAGGACTAGGTTAGGTTCTTATGGAGAATAAACATCTCCAGGCTAGGGTCTCCTTTAACAACAAACCTCAAGTCCTGGGGTTAGTTGGTTTGAGAGCCAAAGGAAAGTGAGTGTCTGAGCTGGGAAAGATCCAGGGAACCTCTGCTGACAAGGAAGGCCAGATCTGACTGTGCTGTAAAGAGCTGTGAAAAGGAACCAGCACACCTGGTAAGTGCAGAAGCAGTGGGGCAGAAAGCCCCTGGTGATGGGCACTTAGAGGAGGTTGGAGGTTTGGCCTTGCTTCCGGACTAGAGGGGAGAATTAAAGTTCTGAAGCAAGAGGCGCCATCCCTGATAGCCCATGGCTAGAGGTGATTACAAAAATTAAGCTGTTACAACAAAACATGCACTAAGGAGAAGGAATCCAACCATAGAAAAGACATTATGGGAACAGAGAAAACAATGGTTCATTTTCAAAGGAGGCTTTTGATGGTCATCTGATCAAAATATTCATAGAAAATCTTTAAAAAGAGACTTTAAAAATCAAATGACAGAGATGAAGGAAAAACTAAATAAAAAAGAAAGAATAATCCAAGAAAAACAAGAAGATTATGAAAGGAAAATCAGTAAATTAGAAAAGGAGATCCAGAATGTCAAGGAAGAGAATAACATCTTGAAAATTAGAATTGGGTGGGGTGAAGTCAGTAAAATTATGAGATCAAGAAATAATTAAATAAAATATAAATAATTAAAGAATAGAAGAAAAAGTAAAATGTCTCATAGGAAAAACAAAATTTGGGGTGGGGGAAAGTAGAAATAGAAGAAAAATCCATCAATCGCCACTTGAAAGAGATCCTATGAGGAAAACTCACAGGAGTTTCAATAATAATCAAACTCTGAAACCCCCAGCTCAAGGATAAAATATTAAAGGCAACAAGAATAAACAATTTGCATATGATGGTGCCCCAGTTAGAATCACACAAGATTTACCAGCAGAGACATTAAAGGACCACAGGTCTTGGGACACTTTACACTGAAGAGGAGAAAAACTGGGTCTCTAGCCCAAAATATATCCAGCAAAGTTGGGCATAATCCTAAATTAAATTCAGACTTTCAAGACTTTGTTAAAAACAAAAACCAACCTGAACTTATTGGAAGGTTTGGCATACAAGAGCCAAGAGAAATAGAAAGTACAAACCAAAGACTGATTATGAGATTCAATAGGGATAGACCACTTACTTTTTATATATGTAAAATGTAAAACATATGTTAAGATTCTTATTAATAATTGGGTAACTCATAAGAAAAATTGGGGTAAACATGAATATGATATGAATTTAAAAAAATAAAACCATTTAGGAAAAACTAAAAAGAGTAATTATTTTATACAAAAGAAGTGCAAGAGGAAGAATTGATACAGAGGAGTTAGATGGGGAGGAGGGCTAGTAGTTCGGTAAACTACTTTCATCTAGAATGGGTGTAAGAGGGAACAATGCATATATATTTAGAAGAGTATAAAAGTCTAAATTCAGAAGAAATAAAATAGTAGGGAAATGGAGGAGGAGCACAAGAGAGGGATCTTTAGAGAGGAGGTTGAAGGAATAGATAAATGGCGGATATAGAGGGGAATTTAGATTTATGGGAATAGGAAGATAAGGGAGGGATCCTTGGAGGGGAGTAGGCAAGTAATAGGAGGGTAAGATAGTGGGTAGAACAAAGTAAAGGAATCAGGAGAGACAGAAAACAAGACATATGCACAAACCAAAACAAAGCTCAGGAGTAGAATTTGGGAAAGTTTATGTCTATATATGTATTTATATATGTACATGTATATATCTGTGATGTTCGTCTTTTGTTTTCTAAGAAGACCATGCCATCAGAGAAATAATAACATGACTTGCACTTGACTTTGTTTTGAGTGAGGGAGGGCTGTGCAGGTCACCAACCTCACTTCTCCTCCAGAGCCATCTGGATCCAGTGACCTGATATTCATCAGGATGACTGGAGATGGCCCATGTGGCAATGGGAGGTCTTGGCTTTTTCTTTTTTCTATAGAAAAACATATCTGAACTTAATTGTAGCCTTCTAGGGTGGGGGGAGGAAGAAAAAACAAAATAAAAAAGTGCAGAGCAGAGAACAAAGAAAGCTTACAAGGAAGCAATGAAAAGATGGACAATTCTCAACAGAATGTGTATTATTTATCATATAGGCCTTCTTCAAATGAAAATTCATTGTTACCTATTTTGAATCCTCTCATAGTCTACTTTGCACATGACATGCTGTTTTTTTTCTTTCTTACTTTGTATTTAAGTTCCCACGGTTAAGTTTATGATATGTTTTTATTTCTCTCCTTTGTCTTGTATTTGTCTTTTGGTATTTGAGTCTAAAATAAAATTTAAATAAAATAAAAAAAAAGAAAAGAAATCCAGTTCAAAATGTCCATGAGGCAATAAATGATCAAGGACTGAGGGTTCCAAGAGAGACTAGAACTGGATATATGGATTTAGATTTCATCACCAAAGAGATGCTAAGTGAATTCATGGAAATTGATGAGATCAACAGAAGTGAGAGACAGAGAAAAAAGGGAAGAGACACCAGGGCAAAGCCTTTAAGGTTCCCCATAGTTAATAGGAGTTAGAGGGAAAAAAAGTATAGCCAATGAGACTGAGAAGGAATGGTCAAAAAGATAGGAGGTGAAATAAAAGAATAGTGTCATAAAAATATAGAGAGGAAATAGTATGCAGAAAGAGAAAAATGATAAGTAGTGCCAAATCCTGTAGAAAAAGTAAATGCTATCTGGTTTTGTTTACCTAATCTGTTCCAGTGATTATATACATGTGCGCTCACATACACGCACACATACACACATGTTGCCAAATAGTTTTGATGATTACTGCTTTGAAGCAAAGTTTGAAATTTGATACTGTGAGACTCCTTTTCTGAAATTATTTCTCTTGATATTCTTGACCTTTACTTTCTCCAGATAAATTTTTGTTATTTTTTCTTGTTAATGACTCTTAAACTGATTGGTATGACACTCAATTTATAGCTAGCCTTGTCACATATTAGCATTGTCTAATGTTAAAGATGAATTTATCTCTAATTATTTCACTTTTCCTTTGCTTCTGTAAAGAATAGTTTATAATGGTATTAATGTAATTCTATGTATGGCTTGGTTGGTGAACTCACAGATTTAATACATTCTCTAGATATTTTGAATGGAATTTCCTTCTTTCCCTCTTCCTGCTGGATCTTGCTGGTTATTATAAAAACAGGCTGAACATTTTAGAGGAATAATTTAAATTCCTCACTTTAGTCAAGCTATTCTCAATCAACTTATTAGCTTATTTTTTAGGGTTCACTAAATAAAGCACGAGCTTTCAAGCAGTACTTTTTTGTTGATTATAATGTTTATTGGACTATCTTTCTTATCATTGTTCTGGTCTTATTTCTTGCGTAGTTGTTGGATTTTTCTATAACTGAACGTTGAGATCCCAGTTTTTTGCAATATTGTTGTCTATTTCTCAGCTTTTCCTGTATTTAAAACCTATGTCATTCAGTGTGTATATATTATTGCTATTATTTTACTGAATATGGTGCCTTCAAGCATATTAAAGTTTCTCCACTTATCTTTTTTAACATCTCTATTTTGACTATTATCTTTTCTGAGTTCAAGATTATTATGCCTGTTTCATTGAAATCTATTTGAAGAACAGTAAATTGTATCCCAGTCCCATATTTTAACTCTGTGTGAATCTTTATGTTTCAAATATGTTTCTTGGATTCTGGCTGTTTGAAGCATTTTTTTCTTTGAATGGGGATCTCTGGATTCCTGCCTACAAGAGCCTGGGTTAGATCCAAGCCTTCTTGGGGTATGCTCAACAGAAAACTTGCAGGTTTCTGACCATGTTATGGTTCTGTCTTAAATTGGTTGGTGGGACTTAATGATGATTCTCTTTAGTGAACTCTCTTTTGGTAAATATTGATTACTGCTTTACTTAATATTGTTTTAAATCTGCTGGGGATTTTTTTTGGGGGGGAGGTAGGATGGATTTGCATATAGCCTTTAATATTACCAGTATCTATTGAAAGTCTAAGCCAGGTCTTGATATCAGTAGGAGCTAAACACCGATCACTGTTAGGGCTCTTTAAGGATAATTCCTCTATAATGTGGGGTGGTTATGACCTGGTTCTGAATCACCAACATTTTCATAAATTATTTCATATATCTTAAACATTTCTTCAATCCCAATTTGTCAACATATTGTTGGCTGAGTTGTAGATGTTGTCATGGAGGGTCTTTTGACTCTATCCTTGGGTCTTAGTTATTTCATAGCCTCAATCCAGAGGAATACCATTTTTTTACATTTAATAAATTCAGTGGCATACACTTTTTATCAACGTTTGATATTGCTTGGTGAAATGGTGTCTGCTTGCTTCGGAGCCTTTGTATAGATTTTTTTTTTGACTTGTTTGTCACATACTCTAAGAATGTCTATAAATCTTCTCCCTTTTAGACAAAGAAGAGTTAATTTTCCTTTTGCCTCTTCATAGTCCTGGACCCCACATTTCATTAATTCATCTATCTATCTATCTATCTGTCTATCTAGGTGGGGAATACTCTCCCTGCTTATTATGGTCCATTTTACAGTTCTAAAAGTGTACATTAAGACTAGTATTGCTATAAATAATTTCAGGTTACCAAGAAGTTAGGAATACAATCATACTCTTCTACTTGATATCTTTATGCTCCTTATGTCTTGTCTAGAATAGATGAAAGCATATGTAGGTATCACCTTAATCCAAGGATTTAATGAGACGTATGGATTCAAACATAAAGTCTCAGTCTCTGTCTTTCCTTGGCCTACATGAAGAGTTTCATACTTCTATCCTAAGAGGATATTTATTTTTTCAGGAGAGTCAAGTAACTTGATATTATCCATATTGACTAATAATTTTAGTTTGAATACCTTTTGAATTTGGATGGTGCGCTTAGTTCTACTTAGGAGAGTTGTTAAACAGATTTAAGGCTAATCCAAACCAATAATGGGCTTAAAATGTGTCCCTGAAAAATCTTGTTTTATATTAATTGCATTTGACATTATTATGTTAGTAGTATTTTTAAAATAGAGAATAGCTATCCATATAGAAATCAAATGCTCTGCTATTCTTATTATATTTGGATCTCTTTTATATCTTTGCAATACATAAGTTATCCCTTAGTGTAGAATTAACAAAAAGTTTTGTGATTTCCTGTGATAGTAGCATAAATGTTATGGTATTTTCTGGCTACTTATTAAATAATTTCCTAAAAAGTAATGTTACTCTTTTTATCCTTGGCATTTCTTAGTACAAACTTTTTGCTCCCTCAGCAATATATTATTTCTTGAAAGTATTTATAAATGTTTTAATTATATAAGCTGTGAATACTTTGTACAAATGACATAAATCTCAAATTGGCCTATATCTAGAAGGGTCACTGCTATTCTCATCTTTTAGAAATATGTGAAACTAGAATTAAAAAATCCAAGAATTAGATTGTAAGAAGTAACTTAAACTTTTTTTACTAGCAACTCTATTATCATTGTAAAAAGTTTGAGTCAATAATTATAGATTTTATTTGACTCTACCAGCTTTTGAAAAATGCAGAAAGATTCAGTTAGTTTCCTTGACAGAGCTCTTCCATTGTTGACTATATTAATGGTCTACACAATGATTCTCATTTGATACAACTTGAGTTTCATTGTGCTGTTGGAATTCTAGCAATCGTATAAGTCAATTGTCTCCCAAGGGAATAATGTCCTAATCTGAAGATATATTTCTTCAATAGTGAGAAAATGGAAAGGTGGATTGTATGCAATCTACCTTACCATAGACAATCATATACTTTTTAGCTCCAGCACAACCACACCCATGCTTATCCTCAATATTATCCCCTCATTCTTGTGTTGTTCCAATTCCCTTTCTGGGCTGCATGTTGGTACTTCATGAAAGTTAAAAATTAACTGCAATTGGGAGAGTAATAAATATTTACATAGTACTTACCAAAAGCCAGTCATTGTACTAAGTATTTAAGTATTATTTCAACAACCCTATGAGATAGCTACCTAGCTGTTTTTATTTCCATTTTACAGTTGAGGAAACTGAGGCATACAGAGGTAAGTAACTTGCCCAGGGTCACACAGCTGTTATGTATTTGAGACTGAATTTGAACTTACGTGTTCCCAACTTCAGGCTCAGCACAGCTGTAGCTATGCAGGTGACAGTATGAAAATTTATGAAAATTTCCCCTTTTTATATATCTACCATATGCACTCATTACGTTTATAACATCTGTTTGGTTCTATGAGCAAAAGTCCTGCAACTCCTCTTTTCATTTTGAATGGAGCAGAATGTGTCATGTAGGATGGGCTGTACTATCTTCACTCTTCAATTTCCCTCCCTACCCCCACCATACTCCTCTTTTAAAATCTACTGTCTCAGCCATATGCCCCATCATCCTTCCAGTTACTCTAATTCCAAACCTTGTTATCATTTATGCCAATTTATTCTTCTTCATCAAACATATCAAATAAGTTTCCAAATCTTGTCATTTCTTTATTCCTATCACTCACATTTGTCTCCCTTTGTTTATCCACATAATTACCATCCTAGTTTAACACCTTAACATCTTTTGCTCAGATTATTTCAATAGCACCCTTAATTGGTTTTCTTCCATCTACAGCCCATTTCTACAGAGTTATCAATTATTTTCTCAAAGGAGAGGACTAACCATTTTTTTTTTACTTGATGTATTCTATAGGGACTTTATTTACTCTAGCATCAAATTTTTTCATCTTCAGTTCCTTCTTTTAAACAGCTATTTTCTATAAGTTTTATAACATAATTAACCATTAATAGAATTTGTCACAAATATTTGTCACAAATAATTAAATAAATAAATGCATATATATATGTTAGATATATATATATATATATATACATATTGGGAGTATATGTACTGGAATTAAAAACAAAAGTATAGTGGTATATGATGAAAGCTGTGTAGAGTTCACTGATATAGAGGAAAAGAAAATTTTCACAAACTTTTTGGGGGTTCTTTTTCATCTCTGATCTCTTTACTTTTCAAGTCTCTGACATAGTGTTTTTGATTGATGTCAAAATATTTGTATTCCTTTTTTTTTTTTTCCAGCATAGACTCTTTGTATCATCTTAAACTTCAGACTTTTGTTTTCAGTGGCTGAGTAAAGGAACCTAGAATTTCTGGCATGCTTTTGTTTCCAGATTCATTTATATATTTCATTTTCACCATTTTAGTAGGAAATTTATTACTCAGTTTTTACACTTCATATACCAGCTAGATAATGATATGGTTTTCCAATACTTTTCTTAAATCTTTAAATAGCTTACTCAAGGAATTTCTGCCATGGTGGTATTTGATATACATCATCATTATTTAGGGACAATTAGAAACTATTCTTTGATGGCTTTCCTTTTCCTCTTATGGGTCTTACCATGGTAATTGGTATTGCATATAATGTTGTGTTATCATCCTGAAAATATTTTATACTATCAAATACTGTGAGAGAATTAATTTTTCATGATGGCCATAATAAATACTAACTTTTCAGAATTATTATTTTAGTGTTCTAGTTGGATTTATGTTGTCAAGCTCTGAAAGGGCTTTTTAGAATTCTAATTTGGGTATGCCTATCTCCATTTCAAAACAATTTGTGGTAATAGAACTGTTTTTGTCATTTTCCTCGTTATTATGTATAATTCATTGATATTAAGATTTTAAAAGACATCATATCTTTATTCTTTCTCTCCCAGATTTTAGTAGCCCCTCAATATTATCTCATTTCATCTAAGCTATGTTTATGCATGATTTTTAAAATGATTTCTCTTATTGGTTAGAAATACGTTGTGACTTTGAATTAAGGGTTAATTTGACAAAAAGCAATAAGAAGCCCTTGCCTAACTTCTGATATTTGTTTATAATTTTGAAATGATATTCTATTAGAACATAACAAAAGTACTGTGGTGTGCAGCATAGATAAAATAAAAGAAAATAAATATGTAAACTAAAACATTTTTACATTTCTGCAAAATTTTTAATTTGCAAAATATTCCCACTCTGTTATAGTTATTTGTTTACATAATTTGATATTGTGTTCACAGCATTTGAACATGTATTCTTTAATTCTTAATCAGAAAATCACACTTTTACACTGTATATTAGATGTATTTTTTAATGGATAGTTCAGTTTTTCAAGTGCTGCTTTAATTGTAATACATAGATTTTTTTTTTTTCTGGGGATTATATCAGGTAGGTTCTGTGACCATTTAATCATGTTCATCTCATTTTTTGACTACATTTCTTAACCTTGTCATTCCTTCATTTATTTATATGGTGCATTATTAAGTTGTAGCATTCCTTCTCCATTTGACATTTTGTAATTCCAGAATAATTCAAATTCTCAGCATAGTATATTAATATACTTTTTTAGAATTCACTGTTCTCTCAGTGGGTAATGATACTTGTAAACCCTCTGATAATTAAAAAAAAGCAAAAGCCCTGAAAATCCTTTTTGGGTGAATATTTTGTAAGTCTGATGAAGACATTGATCTTCTGGGCTCATCTGGACAGTTCTTGATGATGATTTTCATGCATAACTTTGAGTGAAAAAAGTGACTTTTCAGTAACTATTACATCTTTTCTAATCTTTAGTGCTTTAGTCTTTTATCAATTTGCCCATGATGAATTTTTTTATAACAAGGTAGATTTTTAAAATTATTATTGGTTCTTCTCCCTGCTTGTCCAGCTTCAAGAAAACCTATGCTACATTACAGAGGAAGTTGATACCCTATGTGCCAGGTCTCTCTTAAGATCATAGTTTGTTTTCCATAGATTAGACTGTATTGCAGCAAAACCTTGTCAATTCTTGGCATCACTTTTTCGATTCCAGCCAACCTTTGTGCTTTTGTGCAACTAATAATGTTTATTTGTGGGCTTTAAAGATTCTTGAAATGCTCTGTATTTCTATACCAATAGATAGATTAGCATATTTAATTAAAGTCATTAAAGTATTGTCTTTGTGAACTGCAATTTGTCCCCATTTCCTTGGAATTATATTCATTCTTCAAAAAAAAGAGAAAAATGAAACATATATGTATGGCACAATATCCAATACTCAACTTCAGGAAATGATGCATGACTGAAAGTGGGGAAATCAGCTTCAATACATTTCCATCTGGTCAAGGTCAGATGTTCTGAATCAGGCCAATGTCAATAGAAGGACACACACAGAGCCATACTGTCATGAGATGTAACCACATTAAAATTATTGCTCATCTCAAATAATTCTTACACTACTGGATTCTTGTTTTCATTCTATTTCATACAGATTTATGGTTTTTTTTTAATGATCAGCACCACCTGTACCATATTACTCTGATGTCCTCCATGTAAAGCAGATCATTACAACATTTTTACGTACAGCCAGCCTGCAACTCTATACCACTCATCTTCTACTTCACTGAAATCCTACTCCAGTTCTTCAGTTCATGATGAAAATGGCTCTGATTTCTTGAAAGTATTTCAGAGTAGATTTTGGGAGCCAAGATGGCAGACTAGAAAGACACATTTATTTAGGGTCTTCCCCACAGCTCATAAATACCTGGAGAGAGGGACTCTCAACAAATTTTGGAGCAGCAGAAGTGGAGAACAACAAAGTGGAGGAGATCTCCAGTCCATGGTGACCTGAAAGGCCCATGGAAACACAGGTTGCACTGGATGCAGAGCCAAGCATGGAGCCTGCCCAGCCCAGCCTTGGCAGAGTGGTGTGGCATGGGGAGACTCTGGGAGGAGGACACCTTGAGGCAGAATTTCCAGTGATATTCCAGAAGTCAAAGGAACTAGGACTAAAACCAAGAATCACCTACCCAGCAAAACTGAGTATAATACTTCAGGGGAAAAATGGTCTTTCAATGAAATAGAGGGCTTTCAAGCATTCTTAATGAAAAGACCAGAGTTGAAAAGAAAATTTGACTTTCAAACACAAGAATGAAGAGAAGTATGAAAAGGTAAACAGCAAAGAGCAGTCAGAAGGGACTTGCTAAAGTTGAACTGTTTACATTCCTACATGGAAAGAAAATATTTGTAACTCCTGAAACTTTTCAGTATCTGGGTAGTTGGTAGGATTACACACACACACACACACACACACACACACACACACACACACAGAGTCAGAGAGCACAGAGTGAATTGAATAGGATGGGATCATATCTTAAAAAATGAAATTAAGCAGTGAGAGAAATGTATTGTGAGGAGAGAGGAAGAAATAGAATGGGGCAAATTATCTCTCATAAAAGAGGCAAGCAAAAGACTTTTCAGTGGAGGGAAAAAGAGGGGAGGTGAGAGAAAAACATGAAGCTTACTCTCATCACATTTGACTAAAGAAAGGAATAAAATGCACACTAATTTTGGTATGAAAACCTATCTTACAATACAGGAAAGTGAGGGAGAAGGGGATAAGCAGGGTGGGGGGGAGGATGATGGAAGGGAGGGCAGTGGGAGGAGGGAGAAATTTGAAGTCAACACTCTTGGGGAGGGACAGGATCCAAAGAGAGAACACAAGCAATGGGGGGCAGGATAGGATGGAGGGGGAAATATAGTTAGTCTTATACAACACAACTATTATAGAAGTCATTTGCAAAACTGCACAGATATGGCCTGTATTGAATTGTTTGCTTCCCAAAGGGAATGGGTGGGGAGGGAGGAATGAAGAGAAGTTGGAAGTCAAAGTTGTAGGAACAACTGTCAAGTATTGTTCTTACTACTAAGAAATAAGAAATACAGGTAATGGGGTATAGAAAGTTATCTAGCCCTACAGGACAAAAGAGAAGATGGGAACAAGGGAAGGGAGGGATGTTAGAAGAGAGGGCAGATCAGTGATAGGGGCAATTAGAATGCTTGGTGTTTTTGGGTGAGGGAGGGGAGAAATGGGGAGAAAATATGAAACCCAAAATTTTGTGAAAATGAATGTAAAAGTTAAATAAATAAAATAATTTTAGGAAGGTGATGCAATGACTTGCAAGTGAATTGGATTTAAGTGAAGGAGGGATGTTCAAAGTCATCAGTCTTACTTTCTCCTCTGGAGCCATCAGGACCACTGGAGATGGCCTCCTCCAGATGAGAAGAGAGACAATGATGGAAGAACTACTCTAGAGAAGGAATCACACCTTGCCTTTTGAAGAAAGGAGATTTTTCTCTCCTTCCCCCTCCATCACTGTCCAGGGTATTTTGTAGTGGAACTACGTAACTAGCACAAGAAGCTACATCATGTAGGGGTATAGAAACTGTAGGTAGTAGAAACAAGGGACAAAGTATAGGAATATGCTCAGAGTTGTTTTGATTTACATCTCTGTAATCAATAGTGATTTAAAACATTTTTTTATGTGACTATAGATAGCTTTAATTTCTTCTTCTGAAAACTTCCTGGTCATATCCTTTGATCAATTATCAATTGGAGAATGACTTATATTCTTGTACATTTGACTCAGTTCTCTATATACATTAGAAATGAGGCCTTTATAACAGACACTAGCTGCAAAAGTTCTTTCCCAGTTTTTTACTTCCCTCCTAATCTTGGTTGCATTAGGTTTGTTTGTGCAACACCCTTTCAACTTAATGTAATCAAAATTATTCATTTTGTACTTCATAATGTTTTCTATCACTTGTTTAGTCAAAAATTTCTCCATTCCACATAAATCTGATAAATTCACTATTCCTTGTTCCACTAATTTTGTTTATATTATCAATCTTTATACCTAGATCATGTACCCATTTGAACTTTATTCTTGTGTATGGTGGCAGGTATTGGTCTATGCCCAGTTTCTGCCACACTGTTATCCAATTTTTCCAACAATTTTTGTCAAACAGTGAGTTTTTATCCCAGAAGCTAGAGTCCTTGGGTTTCACTGAAAGACCACATTTTCCCCTGAAGTATTATACTCAGTTTTGCTGGGTAGGTGATTCTTGGTTTTAGTCCTAGTTCCTTTGACTTCTGGAATATCCTATTCCACGCCCTTCAATCCCTTAATGTAGAAGCTGCTAGATCTTGAGTTAGCCTGATTGTATTTCCACAATACTGGAATTGTTTCTTTCTAGCTCCTTGCAATATTTTCTCCTTGACCTGGAAATTCTGGAATTTGGCCACAATGTTCCTAGGAGTTTCTCTTTTTGGATCTCTTTGAAGCGGTGATCGATGGACTCCTTCAATACTTATTTTGCCCTCTGGTTCTAGAATCTCAGGTCAGTTTTCCTAGATAATTTCATGAAAGATGATGTCTAGGCTCTTTTTTTGATCATGATTTTCAGGTAGTCCCATAATTTTTAAATTGTTTCTCCTGGATCTGTTTTCCAGGTCAGTTGTTTTTCCAATGAGATATTTCACATTCTCTTCCATTTTTTCATTCTTTTGGTTTTGTTTTGTGATTTCTTGGTTTCTCAGAAAGTCATTAGCCTCCATCTGTTCCATTCTAATTTTGAGAGAACTATTTTCTTCAGTGATCTTTTGAACCTCTTTTTCCATTTGGCTAATTCTGCTTTTGAAAGCATTTTTCTCCTCATTGGCTTTTTGAACCTCTTTTGCCAATTGAGTGAGCCTATTTTTCAAGGTGTTATTTTCTTCAGCATTATTTTGGGTCTCCTTTAGCAAGATATTGACTTGTTTTTCATGCTTTTCTTGCATCTCTCTCATTTCTCTTCCCAGTTTTTCCTCTACCTGTCTAACTTGCTTTTCAAAATCCTTTTTGAGCTCTTCCATGACCTGAGCCCACCAGACATTCACCTGGGATGTCTGGGATACAGAGACCCTGACCTCCACATCTTTCCCTGATGGTAAGCATTGTTTCTGGTCATCAGAAATGAGAGGCGGGAACATGTGTCCCCCAAGAAAGTAGCTTTTTATGATCTTATTTTTCTTCCCTTTTCTGGGCATTTTCCCAGCCAATTACTTGACTTCTGAGATTCCTCTCCACCTCCTGCCTAGATTGGCCCAGCTAGTGCTTGGGGTCTGAGATTCAAATGCTGCTCCCCAGCCTCAGGGCTCTCTGCTGCAGGAGTGGCTGCTATTGAATGTGAGCTTAAGTTCTGGTGCTCAGGTAGGGGCAGGGCTGCCTCCCAGGCTCAGTTCCCTCAGGGGGTTTATGTGGAGACCTTCAGTAATGGAGCGGAGCTCCTGCCTGCTTGGGGAGCCCGGGTCTACTGCTGTCCCTGTCTTCAGTCACTGCCTCCTGAGGGGGCCCAAGTCACAGAGATGCCCTGCTCCCCTCTTGGCAAGCCCCAAAGTCTCTCTCACTGACCTGTGGCGCCTGTGGGTGGAGCGACCTTCGCAGCTGCTGGAGATGCCATCCCTGAAGCCTTCTCAGATCTGTTCCTCTCAGGGCCACGCGGGCAGGGCAACACAGGGGTGGGCTCCACTGTCCGGTGTGCGATGGACCCCTGGGGACAGCTTTCCAGGGCTCTCTGGAACGGAAATCCCCTCCACTGCATTTCTGCGTGGCTTGCACTGCTCCAGAATTTGTGGGGAATTCTTTTTACAGAAAATTTATGGGCTGTGGGTTCGGAGCTAGCATATGTGAGTCTTTCTACTGTGCCATCTTGGCTCCTCCCCCTTCAGTGTTTTCAATAGGAATGGGTGTTATATTTTGTCAAAAGCTTTTTCTGTATCTGTTGAGATAATGATGTGGTTTCTGTTAGTTTTGTTATTGATATGATCAATAATGTTAATAGTTTTCCTAATATTGAACCAGGCCTGCGTGCTTGGTGTAAATCCTACCTGATCATCCTGTATTATTCTCATGATAAGTTGCTGTATTCTTTTTGCTAAAATCTTATTTAAAATTTTTGCATCTATATTCATTAGAGATATTGGTCTACAATTTTCTTTCTCTTTTTAGCTCTTCCTGGTTTAGATATCAGAACCACATTTGTATCATAAAAGGAATTTGGGAGGACTCCTTCCTCAAATAGTTTGTATAGTATTGAAATTAACTTAAATGTTTGATAGAATTCACTTGTGAATCCGTATGTCCCTGGAGATTGTTTCCTAGGTAGTTCATTGATGCCTTGTTCAATTTCTTTTTCTGAGCTGGAATTGTTTCAGTATTCAAATTCCTTTTTTGTTAACCTGGGAAATTTATAATTTTTTTCCTTGTTAGCTTCCCCCGTTTTTATTTGCATGCTGTGTTCTTTTTTTTTTTTTTTACGTTTTATTATTATTTTTTTAGTGTTCTACAATTACTTCCTTAAAATTAAGATTTTATGCCCCCACACCTTTACCCCACTACCTCCCTCCCTCCCCGTGACAGCATACAATTCTGTATAGCTTCTACATATACTTTCCTATTGAGCACATTTTCATTACAGTCATGCTATGTCGTCGAACTAAAATAAATGGAAGAAATCATATAACAAATCAACACATAATACACTAAAACCCACACACATACAAACATGATCTGCTACATTCTGCAAATGACTTCCATATTTCTTTCTCTGAGTGTGGAAGACATTTTGCCTTTGAATACCACCATTGGGATTTTTTTTTTTTAAATAAGTTCTTGCATTATTACGAAGTCCCAAGTCTACCAGAAAAAAACTCTCACACACTGTGGTCATTGCTGTGCACAAAGTTCTCCTGGTTCTGCTCCTTTCACTCAGCATCAGATCATATAAGTCCTTCCAGGCCTCCCTAAAGTCTTCTTGTTCATCATCTCTTATGGCGCAGTTGTACTCCATTACATTCATATACTATAATTTATTCAGCCATTCCCCAATAGATGGGCATCCCCTTGATTTCCAGTTCTTGGCAACCACAAAGAGTGCTGCTATAAATATTTTTGTACATGTGGGACCCTTTACCATTTTTATGATCTCTTGGGGGTACAGTCCTAGTAGCAATATTACTGGGTCAAAGGGTATGCACATTTTTGTAGCCCTTTGGGCATAGTTCCAAACCGTTCTCCAGAATGGTTGGATGAGCTCACAGCTCCACCAACAATGAATTAGTGTTCCAACTCTCCCACATCCTCTCCAGCATTTATCATTTTCTTGTTCTGTCATGTTTGCCAATCTTATAGGTGTGAAATTTATATTTTTTAAAAATAATCGTCTGTCTCATTTAGATTGTCGAATTTGTGGGTATACAGCTGGGCAAAGTAATTTCTAATTATTGTTTTAATTTCCTCCTCATTGGAGGTGAGTTCCCCCTTTTCATATCTGATATTGATAATTTGGTTTTCTTCTTTCTTTTTATATATAGCAATTTTTGAGATTTCCAGCTTCATCAAGAACTAGGTCTGACTTCAAGTCTAATGTTCTAAATACTGCTCTACTGAGCTGCCTCAAATGGTATCTCTTTCAAAAAAAAATTAGGTATTCTTTAGATGCTTTATCAAACTTAAAACCTCTCAATCTGGATACTTGATTCTATGCAAACCTGTCTGTGGGAATCTCTTACCTATGGTATTCTATAAATATTCCCTCTCCATGGGAAGGAAGAGGGGGAGGCAGGGTTCTGCTCAATGTGGTGGAGTAATCTTTTAGATGTCCTTCTGATTTTAGTTCTCCAAATGATTTGGGATATCAATGAAATGTGAACTTCCCATTGCATATCTTTCATTCTTTGATGACTCAGCAATCTTTTTTAAATTATACTTTTGATGACCTTTGATATTGCATACCTATGTGAGTCATGGAAGACCATGATCAAATAATTAAATTTAAGGGTCACAGAAATGGCAATAGAGAGGTACATGGTGGGTGTGAGTAGACTGCAACAGATTATTAAACAACAATTACAAAGGAGGCAACTTAGATACTTTTTAGCATAGAAATTTTTGCAGTAGGGCTATATTCTCTTCTCTTAGCTTGATGACACTTATAGGTGTTGTTTTTCATTGTCCCATCTGTAAGGTAATAGACCTCACATGGAGCCCTGGCTCAGAGTCAACTGGGCTCTGGGCCATAGGCATTCCCACATCTTTCAAATTTAGTGTTGATCTCCAAGCTTCTTGACACTAAGCCAGGCAAGTGCCTTTGATTGGGAACAGTATACTTTGTATTGCTTGGAGGGAAAGGTGTGGGCAGAGGGAGGCAGACCAAGGGAAGAACTTGTGTAAGGTAACTTGCTTTTGGGGAGGCTAGATAAAAAGAAATGTCAGTTTCCTGCATTGGTGATGTGTAAATATTGCCTTCTGGTATCCTAATAACAATGTTCCAAACAAATATTTTGATTTTTTTTTTGGAGGAGAAGAGTGTATTATATTTTGCCAACAAACCATGGGAATAAGTGTGCATATTCATAGCAGCTGCAATGGGTATCACATTGATGTTACATCATCTCCAAAAGTTATACTGGGTTATTGACATCCTCCCTAAAGGTGACTGATATATGTGATGTATCAATTCCAAATTAAGGGGTACTCATTACTCTTCTTGGGATATTCTTGGGATATTATATTTAAATATATTTAGAAATGGCAATTCTACCTAAATTAATCAGTTTATGCAGTGCTATACCAATCAAATTATCAAAAATTATTTTATAGAACTAGAAAATAACAAAATTCATTTGGAATAATAAAAGCTCAAGGATATCAAGGGAATCAATAAAAAATGCAAAAGAAATTGGTCTAGTGGTACTAGATCTCAAACTGTATTATAAAGTGGCATTATCAAAACCATCTGGTACTGGCTAGGAAATAAAGTGGTCGATCAGTGGAATAGATTAGGTACAAATTATATTATAGTAAATAACTATAATAATCTAGTATATGAGAAACTCAAAGATCCAAGTTTTTGAAATAAAAACTCATTATTTGACAAAAGCTGCTGGGAAAGCTGAAAAAAAGAAGTTAGGTGTAGACCAATATCTCATACTGTATACCAAGATAAGGTCAAAATGGGCACATGATTTACACATAAAAAATGATATCACAAGCAAATTAAGAAAGTGTGGAATAGTTTATTTGCCAGATTTATGGATAAGGGAAGAATTTAGGACCAAAGAGAATATAGAGAACATTACAAAATGTAAAATAGATAATTTTGATTATGTGAAATTAAAAATGTTTTGCACAAACAAAAACAATGCAACCAAGGTTATAAGGAAAGCAGAAAGCTGGGGAAAATTTTTTGCAACAAGTACCTCTGATAAAGGTCTCATTTCTCAAATATATAGAAACTGAGTCAAATTTATAAAAGACAAAGTCAGTTCCCCAACTGAAAAATGGTTGAAGGATATGAACAGGCAATTATCAGACAAAGAAATCAAAACTTTGTATAGTCATATGAAAAAATGTTCTAATTCACTATTGATAAGAGGATTGCAGATTAAAACAACTCTGAGATACCACCTCAGTTCTAGCAGATTAGCTGATAGGAAAATATTGGAAGGGATGTAGGAAGGCTGGGTCACTAATACACTCTTGGTAGAGTTGTGAACTAATCCAACCATTCTGGAGAGCAATTTGGGACTATGCTCAAAGGGATATAAAACTATAATGTGCTTCAATCCAGCAATACCACTGTTATGTATATATTCCAAAAACATTCCACAAAAAGGAGGGGATACACATTTGTACAAAAGTATTTATAGAAACTCTTTTCCATAGCAGCAAAGAATTGGAAATTGAAGGGATGTCCATTAATTGGGGAATGGCTGAAAAAGTTGTGGTATATGGTAGTGATGGAATACTTTTGTTGTATAAGAAATGATGAATAGGATGATCTCAGAATAACCTGGAACGACTTACTTGAACTGATTTAACAAGAAGTGAGCCGGACTAAGAGAACACTGTACATAGTAACATCAATTTTGCATGATCATCAACTGCGAATGATTCAACTACTCTTAGCAATATGATAATCCAAGATAACCTCAAAGGACTAATGAAGCACACAATCTGCCTCCAGAGAAAAAACTGGTATTATTTGAATACAGAGTGATGCATACCATTTTTCACTTTCTTTCTTTCATTTTTTTCTTTTGTCCAAGTCTTCTTGTACAAAATGACTAATATGGAGTTTTACATAATGGCACATGTATAACCTATATCTGATTGCTTATCATCTCAGGGAGAGAGGGATTGAGGGATAGAATTTGGAACTCAAAACTTTACATAAAAATATAATAGAGATTGGGAATTCTTGGTGAGAAAATTCTTCTCCACCTATTTCTGCCTATTTCAAAGTTGTTATGAGGATCAAATGAGATAATGCTTAATAACAATACAGTGCCTGGCATATACTATGTCCTAAACAAATGCTTATTCCCTTCCCTCTTCTAGGGCTTTTGGGACATATTACTATCTTCCTTGTTGTAATGAATATCTGACAACCTCATTTTACTCTGGGAACAGTAATCAAATCACTAACACTATTGCTATGCCATACCAATCACTGACTATTTTATTGGCTCCAATCACAATTCTTGTTATTTCTGAGACCACAAAAGCTTTCCTTGGACATAACTCCTTGAATGTGTTGTCTCTCCATAAGTAAAGTTCCTTGAGAATAGATGATCTCAGCTTTGCATTTTTATCTCTATGAATTTCTATAAAATACAGACCCTACTAGACAGAAATGCTTTTTTTCATTCATCATTCATTAATTATATCAGAGCAGATTAATATCTTTTCTACAACTTACAGCATTAGAAAGTTTCACATTGCTCTAAGAACTGAGCTGACTTTCCCATCACACAGTGTCACAGGCAGATCTGACTCGCGTCTTCTTTACTCTGAGGTTAGCACCTTATCTACTATGCTACACTTGCAAGGGTATATTCTTAAAAGTAGAAAGGTTATTGTAAATATGATTGAAAGACCTTTTCTTTTGCCTCCTTGGGTTTTGAATCAGCCTTTATACATGCCTCCCTTATCCAAGTTCTTATTTAATTCAACTCTTTGGCTACCATAACTCTAACAGGGTTTAAAGCATGGCTATCCCAGTGAGTGGTTGAAGTAGATTCAAGAAAGATGTAATAGTTGTTGAGAATGATAAGGGAATGGGGTTGGTAGGTGGCACAGTGGATAAAGTGTTGTCTGTAGAGTCAGGAGGACCTGAGTTCAAATCTAGCCTCAGACACTTGCTATTTGCCCCTGGCCAAGTTACTTAACCCTTAGTGTGTGTGTGTGTGTGTGTGTGTGTGTGTGTGTGTGTGTGTGTGAGAGAGAGAGAGAGAGAGAGAGAGAGAGAGAGAGAGAGAGAGAGAGAGAGAGAGAGAGAGAGAGAATAAGGGACCATGTAGCAAGGTTTTTGAAACAGTATCTATGCCAATATAAAGATCACCATTGATAATTGAGTCAACTAGTTGGAACAGCTTTTAGAATATTCCAGTGACCTGGAATCAAGAAGACTTGAGTTTAGATCCTTCCCTAGATACTTACTAGTTATATGATCCTCGACAAATTACTTAACCTTGGCTTCAGTTTTCTCATTTGTAGAATGAGATTAATAATAGCACCTACTCCACAGGGTCATTTTAAGTCTTTAATGTTATATGTAAAGCATTTTGTAAACCTCAAGGCAATTAATAATTGCTCTCTTTCTTTGTGTCTGTCTCTCTGTCTCTCTTTATTATTGTCATCATTGGAGTAAATGAGAAAATATTGTACCAGATGCTGAAGTTGAGCAACATGGGAGAGTGTTCTGGAACTGAATCAACAATGGTGTTAAGATCAGTAAAGGGCATTATAAATTGATTTCATAAATATCAAAAGAACAGATTTTCTTTAGTAATAATGGCCAAGAGAAAATTTGGAAAAGGGAATGGATAACAAGGAATATGAAGAATTCTCTTGGCCATGTGTGCCAGTGAGAATCGAAGAAGGGGCTACTAGCAATATAGAAAATCATCGGAGATTTTTTAAATTTAAAGCAAAATCAACATTAAATTAAAGCTAGGAAGAGTGTAAAAGGAAGTAATCCAGAAGGCTAATCTGAGGGCAGATCCTTAGAACTTTTCTTTCAGGTGTGTAGGTACTGGCTTCTAGGGAAAAGAAGTTTGCAGGAAAGTTTGCAAGAGTTAACATATATGAAACTGTATCAGCAATTTAACAGTAGCAATTAGCTGTCTGTGGCACATGTAAATATGCATTTGGCAAAATTCTGAGCTTTTAGTAGATTCTCTAGTGGTAGTAATAATAGTGACTCTAGTTGGCCATTGATGATGGTAGGTAACACATTTACTACTCTATGGCTTGCAAAGAATGTTACATAAACTATGTTAACAGTAAAGTTCCAGGTCAAAGCCGATGGACCTCAAGGCTGGATATCTGAATAATTAGTGGTAAAGAGTGACTGAGAATGGGTGGATAGGTTGATTTTGTTGGGATCATGACAATCAAAAGAAATGTTTTGAGAAAAAACACACAATTTTATCAGTTGTTCTGACATAAAGCCATTCAAGAACAAGAACAACAAAGAAGGCAAACCATCTGTTGAAGATTGGATTCTGGATAATCATTCAGGAAGTTCCCAATATTACAACATTGAAGCAATGAAATTTCCAAATGAAAATCTTGAGCAAAATAAATTATAATAATTTTATCTAATGAGACTAAGTACTAATGACTGAAATAATAAAAAATTTAATTTGGAAAGAATCCATGAAAATACTGATAGCCAACAGAAATGCTATTTTCAGATATCTGGAAGAAGGTTTCCTTTTAGAGGAGAATGGGAAAAGAAATGTTATGGCAAAGAACCCTAGTAGTGAGTCTTGTTGATGTACTGAGTCCTCTTAGCTAAGTGGTGATATATTGCACAGTTGAAAAATATGCGTTTAAATCAACTCTGCCATGCGTGATCTTAGGCAAGTCATTTAATTTCTGGGCCTCAGTTTCACCATCTGTAAAATGAACAGGTGGCCTCAATCACTTCTAAGATCTTTTTTAGCTATACATTTATATGCCTATGAACATCTTAGAATTTTACAGTAGGCAGGGAACAAATTAATTACCAGGAAATGATATGTGACATTGAATGGTGGCAGTTCATAACTAATTGATTTTTGTAAACTAGAGATATCAAATCATAAGAAGGTTATAATGGGTCAAAATCCCCCAAGGGCTAGAGAAGTCTGGGTTACTAGATCAAAGTGAAGCACGCAAATAGCTAGGTAAAATGACAGAAAATATGGAGTGGTCAGAGGCAATTAAGGTTGATGGGTATTTTCATGGTTATTGTCCTTTGTGCTAAAAGAGGAACAAAATGACATCACTATGATGGTGTTAAGCTACATTAAGTCCAGTGTGGTTGATCTGACCCAGTAATCTCTTGAGTTTCCAATATTTGTTTCTAATTTGACTTTCAAGATTGTCTAAGAAACAAAGGGGAACCTGTGTGTAGTAATTGTTTTCCTTATATAAATTTGAACAGATCCTTAAATAGATCCTTAAATGGAGATTCCTATGCTAGTATATAGAATTACTACAATGAGATTACATGAGATTCATATCTCATTAGTGCTATAAATTAAAATATAATATTATGTTAGATAAAGATAGGATGGAGGAGTATTGAAATAAAAATAACAATACTTGAGGTAGTATTGGTATTACTTCTAAAACAGAATTAATCCTGAAAAAATCTTCTGAACTTACTGAATTCACAGAAAAATCTTTTTTATCTTATGAGAAATTTAATTCAGTGGTTAATTTTTTAGTGTATTTTCTATTTTCCGTATGTTACTTATTAGGTATTAGCATTAATGTGAAAATGGGGTCCTCAGTAAATATACAGAAACAGATTTCTGTTAGGGAATATTAGCATACAAGGTCACATCTATGCTTTAGGAAAAAAAAAGAACCTTGGCAAATGCATGTAGCATGGATTAGAGGGGAGTGAGTCTCATGATAAGAAGACTTGTTAGAACACTGTTGCAATAGAATGAGGAATGAGGTGATGAGTTGGTTTTGGTGAGTGAAGAGGAGGTGATATGGGAGATATGTTGTGAAGGTAGAAACCGTAAGATTTGGCATTGAATATGTTGTGAGAGTGAGAATTTGTGAAACATATGTTATGGGCCTGCCTAACTGGAAGGATGATGATGTACTTAATAGTAACAGGCAAGGTGGGAAGAAGGGAGAGGATCTTTTGGGGAAAAGATAATCAGTACTGTTTTGTACATGTTGAATTTGAGATGAAACAGCATGGAAATCCATAGGTAAATACAAAATATGTAAAGTAGATATTAGATAACTTTAGAGGGGAAGGCACTAGCAGTTGAGGGACAGGGGATGAGGAATTGGAAAAGGCCTTCAGCAGGTGGTAACACTTGAGTTGAATCTTGAAGAAATAAAAGGATTTATAAGAGACAAAAGTGAGGAGGGAGAATTCCAGCCATGGTACATAACAAGTGCAAAAGTACAGTGATGGGAAATGGATGATCATGTGTGAGGAAAAGTAAGAATGTGAATATGGCTGAACCTTAGACTATGAGGAGGGGAATAATGTATTAGAAACCTGGAAAGAGGAAAAGAGATCAGATTATGATGAGCTTTAAAAACCCAGCAGAGGAGTTTACATTTGATCCTAGCAATAATGGGGAACCATTGCAATTTTTATGGGGTTGACATGGTCATTCCAGTGCTTCAGAAAAGTCACTTTGGCAGTTACTTGGAGAGAGTAAGACTTGGAATAGGGAGACTTGAATCTGAATGATCTATGGTCTACTATGTCCTGATGAGAAGGGATGAGAGCTTGAATTGAGGTATCTGCTCAGTGAGAGGAGATAAGGAGATGATGTGTAGGTAGAAAGAATAAGATCTGGTAACTGATTTAATAACTGGGGTAGGTGTGAGGAGTTGAGCATGACATCTATGTGGTAAAACTGAGTGACTGGAAGGATGGTGATGCCCTCGATAGTAATAGAGAATTTCAGCAAAGGTGTAGGGTTTTGGTGAAACATGTTATGGACATGTTGCTTTGAGATTTTAATAGGACAGCCAGTTAAAATGTCCACTAGGTAATTGGTAATGTGGGACTGGGGCTCAATATGTTGGTCTGTATAAATTAGTCTGTTATAACTCCAATGTGATACCCACAGCAATCACTATGGATTTGTATGCGTATTTCCAGGGTAAATTTTCAAATTATAAATTCTTCCTCAGTGATGAAACCAAGACCTTTATTCAGATACCAGAAAGCCAATTCCACCATGGTAAAAACAAAGTTTGTACACATTACCAATAAAGGGAATATAGCCATCCCTAAGCCTTCCCTCCATCAGAACTCTCCACAAACAAGCTCCCTTAGGCAAAAACATTCCCTTTCTCACTTGTGCTAGCTGCTCCATTCTGCCTCCTCTCCTCTCTCTCCCAATTCTGCCTTACTGTCTTCCTGCTGCACCCTTTCTGTTCCAGCCATTCAGCAAGCTCCTTCTACCATGGGCTTCATGGGACTCAGACTGTGGACTAGGCCAGAGCTCAAAGAAGGTCTGATGGGCCTATTAAGGGGCAGGGAAGAGCTTCAAATTCCCTTACCATTACATCTGTATAATTGAATATCTTGGGTAAGGAACAACAAATAGGCCAGTTTAGATGTATGTAAAAGTGTATCAAAGAGAGTAATTTGTAATTACTACTAGAGAAGTAGGTTAGAGTTAGATTGTAAAGAGCTTTAAAAATTCCAAAGAAGTTAATGCCTTAAATATTTCCAATTTCTTAGAGTTTTCTGGATGTTTACAAGCTCATTATCTTATTTGATTCCACAACCAAAGTCCCTCTGAGATAAGCAGAGTATTCATTGTTATCCCCATTTTACAGATGAAGAAATTGAGGTTCCAAGAGCTTAAATGACTTCCCCAAGGTCATAGTGAAGCTGTAATTAAAAGCCGGGTTATCTGGTTCCTCCTAGTCCATTGTGTGAAGACTCTTCCATATACCCTACACTGCCTCCCAACAGAAATTATGATGCAGACTCTGAGTGTAGAAGAGTTTCCCTGAAGTGGCTGTTGTCAAAGTTAGTAGAATCTCATTAAAGTACAAACTCTTCTTAATTTATAATTTTGACAGCAGTTTGTTTCTCAGCAGGAACTTAAAGGTAATTTTGTGGTTATCTATATGACTTCTTTCATTGCCAGAATTGTAATACAGGCTGGCTGCTATTTTCTTGCTCTTTGCATTCTTTGTCACTTTTAATATCTTTAGTGATTTTTGAAATATTTGGTGCTGGATCATTCTGCTGCAAATATGACCTGTCATTCCAACAAATGGACTGATTGAATCTGTCACACTGGTGGGATTTATAGCAAATTCACCACAGCACAAGTAAAACCATTAGGAATTTCATTGGCTTAAATGGCTGAATATGAGAGCCATCTGATTTTATCAGGAGCCCAGCTTGCATTTTCTCTTTAAATGACCATAGCAATTTTAAAATTATGTCCATTTTAATATGCTCTCTTTTTTATCTTGATTTCAAATGCATCCATTTAGCACATTTCCAGCATCTCTCTGACAATATCTTGTTTCAAAATACCTTAGAAGGAGGTTTAAAAATTAATTTGATGGAATATTTCATCTTAATATCCATTAAGATATTTAATAATACTTTTTTGAGTTGGATTTTGAAAATATTTATATCAAACACTACGAACCACTTTTATTAAACATACTGGGACAAGTACAATGACATCCTCTAATTCAATTTTTTTTGTCTTAAGTTTTCAAGTTGGAAAGACAATTCAATGAGAGAAAGTAAAAATGGACATTACGAGGTATGAGCTGAGATGTAGGATAAGTTATGAAGAAATGGGGAATTTGCCAAATAATTCTACAATTTTCACCAATGTCACAGTTGCTGATTTAAGTAAACTATTTGTAAGAAATGTTTTCCTTAAAGACAAAGATAAAAGAATCTACTGCCATTAAAAAATAAGATAACATTTTCCTAATAAAATATGATGTGAGTGCTATCATTTTATATTGACAAAAATGCAGTGGTTCTTAAAAGTGCAGCCTTTAGTTGGTTATTTGTGTTTTTGTGCGTGTTGTGTATATTTTAAGAATTTGAGACACTTCCAAAGGAAATATGATCATGACTTATAGTTTATTTTACTTTGTTAAATCTAATGGTTAACTTTGTTATGATACCTATCTGAATACTAAAACTATAATAAAAAATCATTTTAATAGTCTTATAAAATAGACCATATAAAACAAGAACATTTATTTTCGTTGAAGACACGTGCTAATTTTTTATTGAGAGATGCATTAAACATTGATACATCCAACCTCTGATTGAACCTTCAGACTTGTCACATATAGGGGTTGTTGAAGATTTATTACGCAATATAAAATTAGGCGTATACAGTAAACCTGATAGTAAATGACCTTTGCAGACAGGAGATTGCCACCAAGAGCAGTTGCACAATAGAAAGGAATTTGAAAAACATATTTAAAGACATTTAAAGATGAGTGATGGAAATTGAAAAAAAAAAACATTAAAAATTGCCTGAACATACATTCTGCAATGAAATAAACATAAGAGAAAATGTACCCAAATGAGAAAGATGCATATATATATATATGTTTAACATATCCAAAGCATTTTTTAAAAAGCCAATAAATGCTAAAAATGAAAATTTGGATCTCTAAAAGTGTATTCTAGTCATGATAAAGCAAGTTATAAGAAGTACTTGCAAAGTGCATTTGAACAAGTTTTTGCTTTGTACATAAATTACATAAATTAATGGAGCAATAAAAGACAATAGTAAGGGTAAATACCATATTTTATGTAACATGCAGGATTTGGATCAGTTGACCTCGCTGTGCATTGTCTTCAGAGCATGCTCCTTTTCTTGTCTGTCTTTTCCCTTTATTTGAATACACAGCTGGAAGACCTGAAGTTGATTGTTCAGCAGCATGGGCATTCTTCAGTGAACAATCAAAATGTGCCGGCTGCCGAAGAAACCCACTGACATGATGCCTTTGTGCCTCTTAAATTTGATTTCATAGAACTTGAAGAAAAAAAAAAAACATATCTTGAGGCTTTAATGTACCACAGACACAAAGTAGAAATGATGAAAGGTCTTGCCTCAGAATATCAAAAAGCTACATCTAAGGTGCTTTTAAGGTGACACGATATATTTCAAGCCCTCGAAAGGCTTACTTTATTTATTTTTTAAATCTTAGGAAACATCCATAATTAGACAAACAAAACCAAGTTTGGAGGTAATGTATATATGCATTGTGAGTGAATTGAAGTTCAAACAACTCTATCCCAGATAGTAGAGTGAATGACACATTTGTAATGGTTATTTTGCATAATGTGAATAAAAATGGTTATATTAGGAAGCTTTCATTCACATTTCAAGGACTTTCACTTTCTTTCCTGGATTTCTGTGTCTCTCAAAGGCATTTTTTAGTATTTCTGAGATATTTTTGGTTTTGTAGAAGGGATTAAAAATGTCAAAAGCAGATTTATAAAATCATCATAGTGATCCCTTTATTAAAAAAATGGGAACTGTAAGAATGGAAAACTATAGACAAGAAAAGAAGAGAAAAGGATTAAATGTTATAGCCAGCTCCAATGGCAGGTAATGGGACTCTAAAGAAATAAACACTAAAATAAGACTATTCTCTGACTGATCTAATGAGAGTCAAGGTAAAATAGTAAAGTAAGCATTGACCATAAAAAGAATGTTATATTCTAAATACTCTGGAAAAGAAAACTGTCAACTACTCTTAAGACACCACTGATCGCCCAATCATCACAAAATGAAAAAAGGGTCTATTGACCAACTATTGAAACTAGTTGACAATATGGTATAGTGGCAAGAATACTGTATTTGTGACCACAATACCTGGATTCAAATATCAGCTATCCTTATACACGTTACTTTGCAAATCAAATAAACTTTTTTGTGCCCCTGTTTCCTTATCTTTAAAATGAATAACTTGGGCTAGATATTCTATAATGTACATTTTAGCTCCAATTCTACTCTTTCTTTCATTTCTCAAGAACTCCCACTATCAGTTCTTCCTTTTGTTCTTTGGCGTACTCTCTTGTCTTCTTCCTTTCCAGTTCTGTGTATTCCCATGCCTTTAGCTATTGCTCTCAGTTATATTTATGGCCCTGAAGTGTTATTCTCTGGGCACTGTTCTCCATAGAATAAACACTCCTGTGTTTCTAGGTGACTACTGGACGTTTTTACCTCTCCATCCTTTCAGCACCTCAACCTATGCAAGATAATGAATCGTTTTTCAACCTCCTCACTTTCCTATTTCTGTTAATGGCATTGCATCTTTCTAGCAACTGAAACATCAAGAATACTTTTCATTTCTCCTGTTTTCTTGCCTTTCCCCCATATCCCAAAATTCATCAAGATTTAGATGAAATGCTTATCAAATTTGCAAGTGACACAAAACTGGGAAGTGTAGTGCACATAATAAATGACAGCATGAGGATACAAAAAAAGGTTTTTTAGGATTTGGGGCAAAAGACAAGATTAAATTTAAATATGGCTAAATGTTATAGCCAATGCTTGAATCAGGATACTAATCTTGCAAGTAAAATACAGGTTGCAAGTAAAACAAGAGGCTTGACTAGATAGTGGGTATCTGCAGGTTTCAATAACATTTTACCCAGTAGGATTTTACAATAGCCCCAAATTCCTAATATAATCTTAACTTAGATTAAAAGTCCAAGATAAGGGAGGAAACAGATTTGCTATTCTCTGCCTGGGTCTGGGATATTGTTCTTAGATCTTGGAACCACATTTTAAGAAAGACATTTATTAGCTGGAGAACAACCCAGCTGATGATACAACTCAAGAACAAGTTATATAAGAACTTTTTGGAGGAGCTAAGAGAATTTATCCCAAAGAGCAGATGAGGTAAAGGAAGTAAGGGTGAGGTAATGCTAATTGTTTTCAAGTATTTGAAAAGCCTTGTGGAGGAGGGCTTAGATTTGTTCTTAGCCCCAGCTAAGATAGCACTAGGAGCAATAGGTGGAAATTGCAAAAGGCAGATTTAAGTGTGATAAGGGCATAAAAATAAAAAAAAACACAAACTTTTCATCAATTGGAGATATCAAATTTAAGTGGGCATGGGGAGAAAAGAAACACACCTTTCCTTAAATTAGAGAGACAAAAAAATGGAATGGGCACCCTTTTACCAAAGATCTATGAGCAAAGCACTTGTTAAAGTGTATTGAGTATGTTGTTGAAGTTACTTCTTGTTCAGTTGCAGAGTGGAAAAGGAGAGGTCCCCACCAACTCTGATATCTGATGATTCTATGAAGGACTCCACATGCACTGGGAAGACCCTTTATGAATGATGTATGAAAGACATAGTTCATAATCATATTCTACAAGAAGGTAAAGATCTGCATTGACAGAGGGAATACTTATACTGATGAAATTATGGCTATACAGCAAAGTACACATCTCCTCCCCTGATTTTTTCTTTTCTTTTCTTTTTCTTTTCTTATTTTAACATTGTTTGCTTTTTAAATTTTGTGAACCAAATTCTCTCTCTCCCTCACAATGTTCCCAGACAAACTGAAAAGACAAACAAACTACGCTTTTGAAATCATGGAGAACAGATTTCCATTTTAGCAATAACACAAATAAAGCAAAAAACACAAAGCCATGGAATTATACTTCAATTTTCACTCAATCATTTCTCTTTCTAGATGTGGGTAACATTTTTTCATCACTAATCCTTTGGAATTTTCTTGGATCATTGTCTTGATTAATTTAGCCAAGTCTTTCACAGTTGATCATCATTGCAACATTGCTGTTACTGTGTAAATGATCTTCCCATTCTTCTCATTTCACTTTGAATCAGTTCATATAGGTCTTGCAGGAAACCAGCTCTGTAATCATTTCTTATAGCAAAATAATATGCCATCATAATCATATGCCACATCTTGTTCAGCCATTCCCCACCTGATGAATGTCCCCCCAATTTCCAATTCTTTACCACCACAAAAGAGCTGATATATGTACATATATAGACGTATGCATACACAAATATACATATGCACATACAGAGAGAGAGATGATAGATGTTTAGTCATTTTCAGTCTAAAGGATTTTTTGTGACTCTTTTTTTTTATTTTCTTGGCAAAGATACTGGAGTAGTTTGTCATAATTTATAGATAACATCTTTCCATGTAGGAATGTAAACAGCTCAACTTTAATGAGTTCCTTAAGGCTTCTCTTTCCTATTTACCTTTTCATGTTTCTCCTGATTCTTATTTCTGAAAGTTAAATTTTCTATTCAGCTCTGATCTTTCCAACAAGAATGCTTGGAAGTCCTCTGCTTCATTAAAATTCCATTGTTTTCCTTGGAAGTATTATACTCAGTTTTGCTGGGTAGGTGATCTAGTTGTAATTCTTACTCCTTTGACCTCTGGAATATTATATTCTAAGCCCTTCAATTCCTTAGTGTAGAAACTGCTAAATCCTGTGTTATCATGATTGTATTTCCACAATACTTGAATTGTTTCTTTATGGCTGCTTGTAATATTTTCTCCTTCACTTGGGAACTCTGGAATTTGGCTACAATATTCCTAGGAGTTTTCCTTATGGGACCTCTTTCAGGAGATGATCGGTGAATTCTTTGCTTTTCTATTTTACTCTCTGTTTCTAGACTATCAAGGCCGTTTTCCTTGATAATTTATTGGAAGATAATACCTTGGTTCTTTTTCTGATCATGGTTTTCAGGTAGACCAATAATTTTTAAATGATCTCTCCTGGATCTTTTTCCAGTTCAGTTGTTTTTCCAGTGAGGTATTTCACATTGTCTTCTATTTTTTCATTCTTTTGGTTTTGTTTTGTAATTTTTTGGCTTCTCATAAAGTCATTAGCTTCTATCTGCTCCATTTTAATTTTTAAAGAAGCATTTTCTTCAGTGAGCTTTTGAATCTCCTTTTCCATTTGGCTAATTCTGCTCCTTAAACCTTTCTTCTCCTCATTGGCTTCTTGGACCTCTTTTGCCATTTCGGTTAGTCTATTTTTTAAAGATGTTATTTTCTTCAGGATTTTTTTTTTTGGGGGGTCTCCTTTAGTAAGCTGTTAACTCACTTTTCATGATTTTTCTTGCATTGCTCTCATTTCTCTTCCAAGTTTTTCCTCCACTTCTCTTACTTGATTTTCAAAATCCTTTTTGAGCTCTCCCATGGCCTGAGACCATTGCATATCATTTTTTGTAGATTTTGTATCTAGAAGCCTTGACTTTGATGTCTTCCTCTGATAGTATACTTTGTTCTTCCTCCTGAAAGGATGGAAGACAATATCTTTTCACCAAGAAAGTAACCTTTTATAGTCTTATTTTTTCCCCCTTTTTTGGGCATTTTCCCAGCTAGTTTCTTGACTTTTGAGTCCTTGGTCAAGTGGAGATTATACTCTAGGGATCAATAAGTTCTCAGTTCCTCCAATGTGGCACAATCAAGGAAGAGGAGTTACTCCTCTCCTGATCTGCTCTCTGATTTGGGAGCAACCACAAGTACTCTTTTCTGCCCAGGATCTGCGATGAGATTCCCTCTCCAGAGTCTCCACCAGTGATCCTCCTCACCCCAGGACTGCCACTCAGGGCTGAAACCCAAATCAATTGTCCATTTCCCCCTAGGTCTTCAGGCCAAACCTCCAAAAGTAGACACTGCTACTGCAGTGCTGCTGTTGCCCTGGGGCCAATGTTGAACAAAGACCACATACCCCTCTCACCCAGGTGAAAGAGCTTTCTCGCTGTCCTTTGAAGTTGTCTTTGGCATTTGTGGGTTGAGAAATCTGAGAACCACAGCTGCTACCTGTGATTCCGTGCCCTGAAACCTGGTACAGTCCTGTCCTTGCTGTGTGGCTCAGGCTGGGCTGTGCTCCACTCCTAGACCAATGTGATAGACCTTTCCTGTTGGCCTTCCAAGCTGTCTTGGGCTAGAAATCCTTTTCACTCTGTTGTTTTGTGGCTTCTGTTGCCCTAAAATTTGTTTAGAGTAATTTTTTACAGGTATTTTATGGGGTATGGGGGAGAGCTAGAGTGGATCTGTCTTTCTACTCTATGATTTTGGCTCTGCCCCCACCAGTCTAATTTCTTTCTCATTTTTTCATTTGACTCTCTTTCTTCTTTAATTCTTTCAAGAATTCTTATTGGGTTTGCATCCAATTAGTATTTTTCTTTGATACTTTGCTTGTAGCTATTTTGACATTGTTTTATTTTCAATCTATTTCCTGGTCTTCCCTTCCACTGTAATAGCTTTGTATCATTATTTTTTTTTTGTTTGCACATTTTTCCAGCCTACTTCTTGACTTTGACCTCTATGTTAAAGCCGGGTTCTGCTCCTTTGGGGATGGGGTGGCATTGTATTTGGCTTCAGGGTTTCTCCTGTTGCTGTTTTTTTCAGTGCTTCCAAAGTGGTGTGATCCAGGGAGATGTGTGGTCATTTTTCTCCTTGGCTGCACTCTGATTTTTATTGAAGAACTACAAGTGTTGCCAATTCTCTTTACCGTGCAACTGTTACCAGATTCCATGTTTTCCTGAAGCTGCAAATACTAATGCTTCTTTCTGCCTTAGGACTGTGATCAGGGCCACTACTCCCTTGTGACCAGACTCTTTGCCCTGAATCTGCAACCAAGAGGCAATCAGGGCCAGCTGCACATAGTGCCAACAAAGGGTCCCCTGTAATCTCTTTCTTACCAGTTATCTGACCCCCTTACCATCTCTTGGCTGAAAGTTCACAAAAGCTGTTGTTGCTGCTATCACGGCCACCTCCAAATCCTGCATCCTGCTGTTTCTGTGAGTGTTGTGCTCTGGCCTGACTCTCATCCTGGTGTCACAGAACTCTCCTGCCAACCTCCAAAGTGTCTTAGGCTGGAAAATTGTCTCACTGTGATTTTGTTGACTCTACCGGTCCAAAATTACATTTGAAGTTATTTTTTAAAATTAATTTATTTGTTTTCAATTTTCTAAAATCACTTCCTTAAGTCTTAGATTTTCTCCCTCCCCTCTTACATGGGTTCTGCACATACATTCTTATTAACCACATTTTCACATTAGTCATGTGGCATAGAAGAATTGAAATGGATGGGAGAAACCATGAGAAAAACCCAAACAAAACAAAATATAACACAAGAGAAAATGTTGTGCTTCATTCTGCATTTCAGTTCTATAGTACTTTCTCTGAATATAGATGACATTTTGCCTCAAGAGTCCTTTGGGAATGTTTTAGGTCCTTGCATTGCTATGAAGAACTAAGTGTACTAGAAAAATGCATCACACACTGTGATTGCTACTGTGTACAATGATCTCCTGGTTTTACTCCTTTCACTCAGCATCAATTCATGTAAGTCCTTTTAGGCCTTTTTGAAATCTTTCTGCTCATCATTTCTTATTGAATAATAGTGTTCCATAATTTTTTATACCACAACTTGTTCCACCATTTACCAGTTGATGGGCATCCACTTGATTTTCATTTCTTGGCTACCACAAAGAGAGCTGCTGTAACTATTTTTGTATATGTGGGACCTTTTCCCATTTTTTTTTTTAATTTCTTTGGGATACAGTCCTAAAAGTGATATTACTGGGTCAAAGGCAATGTACATTTTTGTAGCCCTTTGGGCATAGTTCCAAATTATTCTCCATAATGGTTGGATCAACTCACGGCTCCACCAACTATAAATCAGTGTTCCAACTCTCCCACATCTTCTTCAACATTTATCATCTTCCTATTTTATCATGTTAGCCAATCTGACAGGTGTGATGGGGTACATCAAAGTTGTTTTGATATGCATCTCTCTAATCAATAGTGATTGAGTATCTTTTCATATGACTATAGATAGCTTTAATTTCTTCCTCTAAAAACTGCCTGTTCATATCTCTGAGATTATCAATTGGGGAATGACTTGTATTCTTGTACATTTGACTCTGTTCTCTATATATTTGAGAAATGAGACAATCACAGTTGTAAAAGTTCTTTCCCAGTTTTATACTTTTCCTCTTAATCTTGGGTGCATTGGGTTTGTTTATGCAAAATCTTTCAATTTAATGAAATCAAAATTATCCATTTTGCACTTCATAATGTTCCCTATCTCTTGTTTGGTCATAAATTTCTCCATTTTCTGTTTGTTTATAGTATCAGCCTTTATAGCTAGATCATGTATCCATTTGGACTTAATTATTTTGTACAGTATCAGACATTTGTGTATTCTCAATTTCTACCACACTGTTATTCAATTTTCCCAGCAATTTTTGTCATACTGTGAATTCTTATCCCAGAATATGGTATCCTTGGGTTTATCAAAGAATAAATTGCTTTATTCATTGATTACTGTGTCTTGAGTACCTAACCTATTCCACTGGTCTATCCCTCTATTTCTTAGCCAGTACCAAGTGGTTTTGATAATTGATGCTTTCTAACACAATTTGAGATCTGGTAGGGCTAGGCCACCTTCCCTAACATTTCTTTTCGTTATTTCCCTTGATATTTTGAACCTTTTGTTCTTCCAGATGAATTTTGATATTTTTTTTTTCCAGTTCTAAAAAATATTAGTTTGATTGGTATGGCACTTGAGGAGCTATTTTTAAAGTTATTTGAAGGACAATGTGCAGAGTCAGCTGGGTTAATGCTTGTATTCCACCTTTTGGCTCCACCCTCCTTTTGTCTGTTTTTTTTTTTAACTATAAATTTATTTATTTAACTTTTTACATTCATTTTCACAAGATTTTGGGTTCCAAATTTTCTCCCCATTTATGCCCTCCCTCCATCCCAATACACCGAGAATTTTCATTTTCCCTATCACCAATCTGCCCTCTCTTCTGTCATCCCTCCCTTCTCTTGTCCCCATCTTCTCTTTTGTCCTGTAGGGCCAGATGACTTTCTATTCCCCATTAACTGTATTTCGTATTTCCTAGTAGCAAGAACAATACTAAACAGCTGTTCCTAAAACTTTGAGTTTCAACTTCTCCCCATCCCTCCCTCCCCACCCATTCTCTTTGGGAAGGCAGGCAATTCAATATAGGCCATATCTGTGTAGTTTTGCAAATGACTTCGAAAATAGTCGTGTTGTGTAAGACTAACTTTATTTCCCCCCATCCTATCCTGCCCCCCATTGTTTCTATTCTGTCTTTTGACCCTGTCCCTCCCCAAGAGTGTTGACTTCAAATTGCTCCCTCCTCCCATTGCCCTCCCTTCCATCATCCCCTCCAACCCTGCTTATCTCCTTCTCCCCCACTTTACTGTATTGTAAGATAGGTTTTCATACCAAAATGAATGTGCATTTTATTCCTTCCTTTAGTTAAATGTGATGAGGGTAAACTTCTTGTTTTTTTTTCTCAGCTCTTCTCTTTTTCTCTCCACTAAAAAGTCCCCTGCTTGCCTCTTGAATGAGATGTAATTTACCCTATTTCATTTCACCCTCTCTCCTCCCACTTCATTTCTCTCTCACCATTTACCTTAATTTCTTTTAAGATATGGTCCCATCCTATTCAATTCACTCTGTGCTCTCTGTCTCTGTGTGTGCATGCGTGTATGTGTGTGTGCACATGTGTGTACATGTGTGTGCGTGTGTGTATGTATATGTGTGGTCCCACCAACTACCAGATACTGAAAAGTTTTAAGAGTTACAAATATTGTCTTTCCATGTAGGAAAGTAAACAGTTCACCTTTGGTAAGTCCCTTATGACTTCTCTTTGCTGTTTACTTTTTCATGCTTCTTTTCCTTCTTGTGTTTGAAAGTCAAATTTTCTTTTCAGCTCTGGTCTTTTCATCAAGAATGCTTAAAAGTCCTCTGTTTCATTGAAAGACCATATTTTCCCCTGAAGTATTATACTCAGTTTTGCTGGGTAGGTGATTCTTGGTTTGAGTCCTAGTTCCTTTGACTTCTGGAATATCCTATTCCACGCCCTTCGATCCCTTAATGTAGAAATTGCTAGATTTGTGTTATCCTGATTGTATTTCCACAATACTTGAATTGTTTCTTTCTAGCTGCTTGCAATATTTTCTCCTTGACCTGGGAATTCTGGAATTTGGCCACAGTGTTCCTAGGAGTTTCTCTTTTTGGATATCTTTCAGGTGGTAATCGATGGATTCCTTGAATACTTATTTTGCCCTCTGGTTCTAGAATCTCAGGTCAGTTTTCCTGGATAATTTCATGAAAGATGATGTCTAGGCTCTTTTTTTGATCATGGTTTTCAGGTAGTCCCATAATTTTTAAATTGTCTCTCCTGGATCTCTTTTCCAGGTCACTTGTTTTTCCAATGAGATATTTCACATTCTCTTCCATTTTTTCATTCTTTTGGTTTTGTTTTATGATTTTTTGGTTTCTCAGAAAGTCATTAGCCTCCATCTGTTCCATTCTAATTTTGAGAGAACTATTTTCTTCAGTGATCTTTTGAACCTCTTTCTCCATTTGGCTAATTCTGCTTTTGAAAGCATTCTTCTCCTCATTGGCTTTTTGAACCTCTTTTGCCAATTGAGTGAGCCTATTTTTCAAGGTGTTATTTTCTTCAGCATTTTTTTGGGTCTCCTTTAGCAAGGTATTGACTTGTTTTTCATGTTTTTCTTGCGTCTCTCTCATTTCTCTTCCCAGTTTTTCCTCCACCTGTCTAACTTGCTTTTCAAAATCCTTTTTGAGCCCTTCCATGACCTGAGCCCACCAGACATCCACCTGGTATGTCTGGGATACAGAGGCCCCGACCTCCATGTCTTTCCCTGATGGTAAGCATTGTTCCTGGTCATCAGAAATGAAAGGCAGGAACATGTGTTCCCCAAGAAAGTAGCTTTCTATGGTCTTATTTTTCTTCCCTTTTCTGGGCATTTTCCCAGCCAGTTACTTGACTTCTGAGATTCCTCTCCACCCCCTGCCTAGATTGGCCCAGCTAGTGCTTGGGGTCTGAAATTCAAATGCTGCTCCCCAGCCTCAGGGCTGTCTGCTGCAGGAGTGGCTTCTATTCAATGTGAGCTTAAGTTCTGGTGCTCAGGTTGGGGCAGGGCTGCCTCCCAGGCTCAGTTCCCTCAGGGGGTTTATGCAGAGACCTTTGGTAAGGGTAATGGAGCGGAGCTCCTGCCTGCTCTGGAAGTCCCTGGCCACTGCTGCCTCTGCCGCTGCCTCCCGAGGGGGCCCGAGTCATGGAGACATCCCGCTCCCCTCTTGGCCAGCCCAGAAGTCTCTCTCACTCTCCTGGAGCACCTGTGGGTGGAGGGACCTGCCCGTATGCTGGAGATTCCGTCCCTGAAGCCTGCTCGGATCTGCTCCTCTGGTGCCCTGCGTCCAGGGCTGAGCTCCACTGTCTGGTGTGATGGATCCCTGGGGACGGCTTTCCAGGGCTCTCTGGAATGGAAATCTCTTCCACTGGGTTTCTGTGTGACTTGCACTGCTCCAGAATTTGTGGAGAGTTCTTTTTATGGGTAATTTATGGGCTGTGGGTTCGGAGCTAGCATACAGTGAGTCTTTCTACTCCACCATCTTGGCTCCTCCCCCCTCTTTTGTCTGTTTTTTTAAAAGAACATTCTAATATTGAATTACCACATTTCTCTATTCTAGTTTTCTTTTTAGTCATTTAGTCACAGTAATACTTTTCACTTTAAGTATCCCCATGGCAATAATTTGTGATGAATATGTCTTTGTTGATGGTCAAGTGACTGTTAAGTATGATTTTGTTGGCATTTGGTCAAACTCTACATATTGTCTTCCCTTCCTTGCCTCATACCTTCCACACATGTGTTTGTGCAGACACACACAGAGTCAGTTCATTATTATTCTTTATTTCATGTTACCAGTAGTTCAATGACAATGAAGCTTAATATGTGAGTTGCATACTTTCCATAGTGAGTATACGTTTATAGTTTTCTAGTTTGTGTCTTTGACAAGTCTTTGTGCTTTTTTAAACTAAACTAATATTTTTTATGAACAAAATAAGTTAACAGGCATGAATCTCTGTGTGGGAATTCCTTACATTTGAAACAGATTACACTCTATTGTTAATTTATTGTCTTTCTTGCGTGAGACTAAGAGAAGTAAAATCATATGTTCAGGGTCACAAAGATAATAATTGTCTAAAGCAAGATTTGAAGTAATGTGTTCCTGACATCAGGACTAGCTCTATCCGTTATGCAGTCACATTTCTAGATGATGCTACCTCAGTAATATGTAATAACCCATTCCTGTTCATCCACTATTATAGTTTTATTTAAATGTCCCTTTAACTTGTAACATGAGGACAGCATAAAAATGAAAAGAGCTATAATTGAAATCAGAGAGATTTTTAAAAGGTGCACAATTTTGATTCTTTTTCCAGAATGGTGTCAGAGGACTTTACAGAAGAATACAGGAAACATATAGGCTTGACTCAACTAAAGTCTATATTCTAAAAGTAGGATGTAAAATTTACAAATATGTATTTTTTTTTTTTTTAGGGAAAACACCCATTTTCCTCTAATATATTTTGACCTAGGATCTGGTTAAAAAAATGATTTTGTATGCCTGTCCTGGGAAGGAATACCTTCTATGTTGTGAGAAGGGACTGAATCTTTCCAAGGGGATGTTACATGGAGGAGTTTGCCTTTTCTCGCAAGGTTAGATGTCACACTAAAACACATTGGACATTTATTGAGTTTCTGAACAATTCACAACAGTAACATAAAATCAAGGAAAGGCTGAGGCCATTGCTGTTTTCCCCAATGGTCTGAAGATGATAGACAATGCTGGTGCTTGTGTTGTAGCATTAGTGGATAATGAGATGTGTAAGGAGAAGAAGAATTACTCTGCTAAATGTGCCTGAAGGTAGTGTACAATGCGTAAGGATGTGAAAATCCATGTCCTAACGTAACTAGAAGGATATAAAGGAGAAAGATGCTAGTTACTCTTCTTGCTTGTCTCCTCCAATCACTACTTTTTTTTACACAGAAAATTGAAACCAAATATTTTTAAATGGTGATCATGTTTTCTATTTTATTTTGTATTTATTTCTTTGAACTTATTGTCTCCCTAAAATTTAAGGTGATTTTGAAGCTTTGCCATGATAAAATCTCATATTAATTGTCCCATGGAAAGAGAAATGATTGTTATAATTGGCAAATATTTATTGAACTATAATGTGGGAGGAAAATAGAAATAAGTGTAGTTCTTTTCAAATTATACAGACACGCTCGCAAACACACACACACATATTTAAAGGGAAGACCATTTGGTTAGCGTTTTGAAGTTGAATTCAGGTGCTGTGACTTACATGATTTTTTTTTTTTTTTGCTATAAAATAGTTTCCCCTTGAATTCCTATCTTTGAGAAAATGATTTCATGTTGTTTCCACCATTCTTGGCTCTATTAAATTAAAATAATATCGTGTTATAAGTACCCTAGAGTAATAAAAATAAAGAATCTCAAGACATTCCTGTCTATGCTACTCCCCTACCTTGTGACTTTTATGTGTAATTATCTTTATGTTATGGACTTTATGTTATGGACTCAATGGACCTTTGGCAGGGTCATCAGTAGGACATTTCTCCCAAACTAGCTTAAGAGAAGACTTTGAGGAGTCAACATTAAAAATTACTTGGAGTTCCTCAGAGACAGGTGGGAAATGCTACATATTCATTTAATATCCATAATCACACCAGATTTGACAATGTCTTCTAAGGTGCCTTTTTAGATTCCATGTGACAGATTATTCCTTGGGAATTGATGGCTAGCAGAGCCCCTGTCTACTCCCTTATGTTAATATTGTTGTAACTAAAACAATCATGGACTTTGTCCCCCAGTATGATAATGATGAGATAGAGTAGGTCAAACACCTTGGAGGTAGCAGGTAAACTTTATGTGGTTCATTCTGAGCTATTTTTAGCTGCTGCCCACTTTCTCCGTGTTTTATAGATCCATTGCATGCTGCTTGACCGTTTTCTGCGCCCAGGATCATCAGACTTCCCATGAGGGCCTACCTCTTGCTTGCTGATTTGGCCAGAGCCTGTGTGACTGAGTGTGTCTGGTTTGGCCTCTTGACAAGGATGAATTGTTTGTTTGTTCGTTTGTTTCTAGTGCCCTAGGCATTTGGTATTTTTCCCTTACTGCCTTGGCCGTCACCAATTTTTTTTAGGTTCCTGACACTTTTATCCTCTTTGTCATTGCTCCTAGCATTGTGGTTTTCTCTTACACCTTGGCATACAGACCTTTTCTCATCTGTCCATTGGCTGTTGCCCTTGGGTGGCATCTCTTAAGGCTTCTACGATTTTGGCAACTTCTGAAATGATCTATTCATAGCTCTCAGTGAAAACTTTCTTAGCCTGAGTAGAACCTATTTGGGGAGTGTATTTCTTAGTGTTGGGAGTTTTTTGATTTCTAGAATGGTGTCATAATCTGAGCAGCCCAGTAGTTTTGAACAATGCCTAGAATGTGAAAAATATGTACCTGAGATGTATTTATATGTTTTATTAGTTGTTTATGATTCAATCTTAACTACTCATTCAAATATCATGAGATGATTGATTATTCTAACCTGCGGCTTCTGCAACTTTTGTACAAACCTTTTACGTAGTGTTTTATCCCTTCCTTAAACTTCCTTTATCTCTGTGGAATTTCTCCCAAGGGGTTAACACATGCTAGTGATAGGGCAGTTAGCAGGTTTGAGGTGAAATATTTGCTTGAAAAAGTAGAACTGTGTCCAAGCTATGACTTAAAACAGAATTTTAGCCAAAGGTATAACATCTCAAGAACTAGAGCTTCTCAGGAATATCTGAGTCCATAATAATGAAAAGTTGAGGGTATGTGTATATGAGGGAAATCTGTATGGTCATAAGAAGGCACAATGTTACAAAGGGTTCTTTAGCAAAATAATTGTCTGGTACAGTTTTGTGATTGAAGCTTCACCCTTTTTAGAGTGTAATAATATGTGCTTTCCATAAGTAATTTGATTTGATGATTCAGCAGTCTTCAAATGGTGGACATGGCATGTCCCTTCCTTGATCAGCCCTACTTCTCTCACCCCACCACCCCTGCCTTAATTGACCATGCCAATCATACTATGAGAACCTATAATATTCTTATTTAATCCATGGAATGACTTGCATTATCCAGATAACTGTATGAGACAGAAACAAAAATTCAAGTCAATCTACATGATATGAAATATGAAAAAGGT
Organism: Bettongia penicillata ogilbyi; assembly: GCA_023548195.1. Classification (NCBI taxonomy): domain Eukaryota; kingdom Metazoa; phylum Chordata; class Mammalia; order Diprotodontia; family Potoroidae; genus Bettongia; species Bettongia penicillata. The sequence continues at coordinate 658,698 of JAJHZJ010000958.1, read as the reverse complement.
CCATTTTTTCATTAGGCAGATAGAAAGCCCCAGTCAGCAGGGAAAGTTAAAATTATTTTTTAATTTCTTATCAGGCCAATCTTCAGGCAGAATTGGAATCCAAGTATCTTGATTTCTGGCATGCTAATTTATCCTTAGACCATACTGCCTTCAGAGTATTTGTTGTCCCTAAAATAGGATTGAATTAGTTGGCTTCTCTCATGAATGCAAATTGTTCCTTGAAAGGCCTGTGCCTGGGGTTATTGCCATCCACTGGAGTGAGACTAGCACTAGGGTGGAAAAAAATGCTGAAGGTATTGGCAGGAGGAGGTATGTCATTTAATTAAGGGTTCTTTCCTATTTATTCATTCATTTATTCATTCATTCAATGCACATTTATTAAGGGCCTTTCTGAGTATTAAGTAGGTAATTGGTCTTAATAACAAAAGACAACTAAATAATGAGGCATCGTAGAAAGAGCATTGGCTCTGTTCTCTCTTACCCTACTCTCACAGTTGCTAGTCCTGTCTTTCTCTCCAGAAAATATCTTGAATTTACTTAAATTTTTTTATAGCTACTATGTTATTTAGCATTTACTATGTACCAGGCGCTGTGCCAAGTGTTACATAAATATTATCTCATTTAGTCCTCACTACCACCCTGGGAGGTAGGTGCTTTATTATTATCCTCATTTTTCAGTTGAGGAAACAGAGGCAAACAAAGGTTAAGTGACTTGCCTAGGGTCACACAACTAGTAAGTATCTGAGGCCAGACTTAGATTTAGGTTTTCTTGACTCCAAGTCCAACATTCAATTCAGTGTGCCACCTAACTAAATATCCCCTGATAAAAAATAAGGTCTTTGATGTATGTTATATTTAATTTTTTATCTTCTTGTCCCCAATGACTAGCATAGTACTTTGGATATGTGTAGCAGCTGGAGTACCTTATCACAAGAAAATCTATCTCATATCACATATTTTTAGTTAACACCCATTCAAAATCAAAGCTTCTGAGCTACTACTGATATGTTTGCTTTAACCAACTGGTTAACTTGACTAAGCCAGTTAACCATACTGGTTATGATAGATATATTAATTTAAAAAGAGAGGCTTACTAGTACAACATAGAAAGAACAATGTCAAAAAAAGATCACTCTCCAAATGTGTGCATAGGACATGCTATCCCACAGGTTATCAAACCATCAGTGGGACAGAGAAGAAATTCAAAGAACAAGGAAGTTACATGAAAGACATAAAGAACACATGAAATGAGAGGGAATATTTGTAATGATGCACATGATAGGAATGCATTTGGCCAGGGAACAGCATAAAAACCATATAATTGGAGAACTGTAACCAAGATACATGTATAACCAAGGATAACTCAAACCTCCAGTTTTAACATTTCCCCCACCACACTATGTTATCTCTGTTTTCCACTGGATTTGCTGTCTTGTCTATGCCTCTCATTTTTGTGCTGGGCATTTTTTCTGCGTGATGTTATATCATCTCTGTTAAATGTTTTATCTCTGTTTTCCTTTGAGTATCCTGTTGTCTTGTGGGCATTTCTGGGCACTGAGCTGCTCTCGGTTACCATCTTGCTGAATCTCTTTAGGACCACCCATTGACACTCCCAGCTCCAGTCATGATAACAATTTAAGTTTTCTAACTCCGTAGGTTCCTAAGGCTATGGCCTACCGCATTTAGCAAAGGATTAACTAGCAAAAGCCAATTAAAGTGCACCAGGCTAAGAGGGAATCTTCTCTTTAAACTGGATATGTCTTATGTAGACTTGAAGTCCATGTTCCCAGACAAACTATCTCATGTATGGTTAGAAGATCCCTTAAAAAAGCAAAGAATGACATCTTTCTGCTCATATTTATCACATGTCCTTCTACTTAATTTTTTTTAGAGCCCTCTAAACATCATTATAACTTTCCAGTCTTAAACATCACTCCTATTCATTCATTCTAGCTTTCATGTTCAGACATCTTATATAAACTTGTATGTTCTCATATACCCCATGAGATGAAATCTTGAGGGCAAGAACTATCCCCTTATTCTCCTTGTATCCCTATCACCTGGCAAAGTGCCTGGCACTAGTAGGTACTTAGTAAAAGCTTATTGTTTAATGGACTTCACAGAATCATAAAATTTTCAGTCTATTATTTAAGACTTTGTAATATTTAGTAGTACTTTCTAACTTTTACTGTCAGTAAAATTTGTGTCCATATAATTTACTGGAAGTGGAAACTAGTTTTCTATTTTTTTTTCAAAACTTTGGATGTCCTCTGTCTTGGATCTGTGCCACAGTAAGATTACACTCTTTACTCTTGCTATCAGGTCAATGACTAATAACCCAAGAAACCCTGAGGAGTAACCAACCAGTGCTAATTGTCTCTTCTAACCCCTACTGATGATCACTTGTTATCTGATAGATTCTATGACTTAACTTTATCATACCTTAGAGGGCAAGTATCCAGCTTGTCTACACATAGCATTCAACTTTTTCCTTTTCAGGAATTCACAATTTTTTTTTTTAGCTCTCCATAAGTAGTTTATTCCCATGCCTAGTTTCCCTAAATTTCTTTATCTAGTATTAAACTTTGACCTTATTTTAAGTAATCTAAAGTTCTCTTAAACATCTCTAAAATTTCCTTGTACTTTTCATCTTAACTCCTTTCCTCCTCCTCTTTTCACAGGAATTGGGAAGTAGTACTTAAAGTGATTTAGTATAGTTTCTATAAACGGACACCATGCAATCTGGTCCATTTTTCTGAGACTATCCCTTATTCAAAAAGCCTATTTAAATAGTGCATGCAAGAGATAATGAGATTATAAACTAGGGCATGGGGCATATGAGTGGAGAGAAAAAGTTAGAAATGAGAGATATTATAGAAATAGAATCTACAAACTTGGCAACAGATAGGATTTGTTATTAAGCAGGAGAGAAGAATTAAGGATGGTTCTATGGTTGTAAATCTGGAAGAATCATGATGTTCTCAGGAAATAGGAAAACAGCGAAGAGATGATTTTATTTTTGGAAAATATAGTGAGTTCCATTCTAGATATCTTATATTTGAGATGTTCATGGTGTAACCAAGTCATTTTCTGACTTGCAACATAGAATTGGAGTTCAAAAGGAAATTAAGGTTGGATATATTGATTTCAAAATCTTTTTCATAGAAATGATCACTGAAGTTAAGGTAGATTATGAGATCACCAATGATGAGAATATATAAAGAAAAATGTTCCCCGTATAGAGCCTTTGGTGACATCCAGACTTAGTTGTCTTTAGAATAATGATGATTCAGCAAAAGGAACATGCGGAAGAACAGGGAAGAGAAGAACTGAGAGAGATGTGTGGGTACCTTAGAGAGCAGTTTCTATTAAGTCGGAAGGCAAGAGATTAAGATGTGAATGGGAGGCAAGAAGAGGAGTTCAATGTGCACAGAGAACCCTTTCTACCAGTTTGATTATGAAGGGGAGAAGAGATAGGTCATGGGAAGTTTATTTATGTATACATAGTTGACTTTCCTAGCTAAGTCTTTGAGGGCAGTGATTATGCCTGCTAGCTCTCTGTACAATTAGTAATCTCAGGAGACTAATTTAAAATTTTGAACTAGACAACAGACTTGTAGGAGTTATTCATATACCTAACATTTTTTCATTTCTAGAATCAATTTTAACCACTGGACCCCAGATTCATGCACAGGTGATTTAAATATAAACGAACACATGAACTATTATTAAAGAAAACAATGGCATCTTACAACAACGTATACTTTACAGTTTCACTGATTCATTTCTACCCCACCTTCTGAAATATGAGGCAATTATGAGGATTTAAAAAATTAATAAAGAAATTTAGATTTACTATGAGTTTGATGATAAATTGAATTTAATTCAGCAAGCATTTAAGTACCTACTAAGCTAGGTGCTGTAGATAAAGTAAAAAAGGTAATAGTTCCTACCCTAAAGTAGTTCATCTTACACAATCTATTGAAAAGTAATTTAAAAATCAAAAGAAGAAAGTATTTGAGTTTTCCGATTATCATTAGGAGATAAAAATGGAAGATTTTTTGAATGAAGGCAATGTTGTACATTTTACCTGTAACATTAGAGAAAGGTTGATATCACTTTGATTGATATTCCTCCTCCTTGACATAATATATGTATTCATTAAGTTTCTAATTATTCTGCTATTGTATCATATTTCATTTTCACAGTTGATCCAGTCTCTAATATATCCAGAATATATCTAGCATTTCCATTTTCAAATCATAATCAATTTTGAAAATATGACTTTTCAAGACAGTCTTTTGTTATTTTTCTTTCCACAATTAATATCATGAAAACTGTGTGTTCATGTAAAAAAAAAATTGGATTATTCTGTTAATTCAAACAATTGTTCACTTTATAATTTTTCATTTGACTCCCTTGGCCACTTTGACTACAAATGGTCGATTGGTTTCACCCTAGGTACAAAGGCTTTTATTTTATTTTCTCCTTTGAACAGCTGAGTTGGAAACTCCTTGCATTCTGCTCTTTTCAATGTCTGCCTGCAGTCTAGGAGCAACTGGATTGCTTTTTTAAAGGGCCAAACAACTAAGCCATTTTTATTGTTTCAGATGGTTTATCTCAGATAGACATACATGCGTGAGGACTCAGCATTATTTATCAAATACACTATTTGTTTTCTCACATTCCCCAATAAGTCAAATTTCTCTCTTCTGGCAGATGGCCAGCTTGGATTCAGGAATATGAAGGACTTCAGTGGAAATATTATTCCAATTTGAAAGTAATGCGATTGAAGTCTTTTCACTAGGGAATATCAAAGTATAGGTTTCATACACAACTTCCTTATAGTAAAAAGGTCTTTGGGTTTACCTAGACTGAGAAGCCCTGAATTAGTACATTGTGCAAATAAAATAGGCTCTAATGCTTTTTCAGGAACAGGCACTTTCCTGTTGAATTTCAGTGACTGGCTCTGTTTTATTTGGAGCAATAGTTGAGATTGTAAAGTGTTTCAGCCATAACAGATTTTCTTAAGAAGTTGAGTTGCATGAATCCACTGAAAATAACTTGTTCTCTAAGCTTCTAGAATATTCTATGCATAAAACCTTGCTTCAAGATTAGTTACAGCAATTTCACAAAGATAGTGAAATTCAAAATCATCATAATAATACCAAAAGAGAATATTGTTTGGTTATTTATCATACATTGAATTTGGCCCATAAAATCTGTTATACACACACACACATACACACACACAGATATACACAAACACATACATACACACATATATGGAAAAAATGTTGTATAATGAGAGAACGTTCTTGTGCTCATTGACTTTGGAAACATTTTGTGAAAATCAAATCTCTTGATTTCTTTATGTCCTTATTAAGTAAGATTATATAATCTCTCCTGACATGGTGCTAAGCACTGTAAACTCTGGAAACCCTGGAACATAATGGAACTGACAAACTGAGGCAGAATCATGGCCCATCCAAACCTAACTAGAATTCTTTTGTCAACATAGGATCCTAAGGAATGTTTTATTGGAGATTTTCTTTTTTCAGCCTTTTCCTGTTTGAGAGGACCACCTTCCTATCCTGCCCCTTCCCATTTCAAGTTAGATTGTTCCTTTTCTAAATTACATTCTTTAAACCTTTTCTTGGTCCATTATATACTTTTTGTAGCGTGGTGTTATTGGAGCCAACACTATGGTTAGCAAATTTGCCAGCATATCTAAGTAGCTATGCTTCCATAGGACTCTTGTGTGGAAGGTCAGTTGAAAGGGGCCTTTATACAATACTGTGTTGCAATCTATACTGTATCCATCAATTACTTCAGTACATCAAGGATGTAGCATTATTTGGTGTGGATACTCTTTCCATCAGTGCAGAGGTTGATGTTTTTATACTTTGTTAGATAGTCCATATGTATCATATAAATAAATACATCTTTCTCACACACCCCTATACACCTTCCACTCTGCTCACACAGACACACACCAAACTAGTAATGAGGAGTTTCTTCGAACTTGAGTTAGTGTTCTGCAAATATAGCTTGACAGAGATGTACTTGTACCTTTTTTGGTTTAGTAAAATTTGCTGATGCTTTGTACTCTATTGGTATAGCATATTGGCACAATGCTATCATGACGAATCACTGGAGTAGGATACTGATGGAAAGAACATGGTGTTGTGGATAGAATCCCTGACGTGGGAGACCTGGTTTCAAGTCCCACTTCTGAGCTTTGTGGCTATGAGCAAATCACTTAACCCCTCAGAGCTTTATTATCTTTACTTTTAAAATGGAGATATATTTCAGGTATTCATAAGGTTGTTGTACAGCTTAAATGAGAAAGTATATGCAAAGAGCTTTCTAAAACCTTACATTTAAGTACACTTTAAAATAAATGATATTCATGAAGTTGAAGAAAATTTTACAAAGCATGCACATAAAATTACCATCAGTTAGGAAGAGTAATCTCTAACTTTTTCACATCATACAGAGAAAGAGTAGACGGAGAGAATATTTTGATGATGCAAAGCACTCAGCACTGTGAGGGGAAAGAGTCTTGTGGTTTCCTTTGGGAGTAAAAGAACAATGTTACACAGTTTGGCTCCAATTTTACTTCAGCATTATCTACCAACAAATATGTCAACTCTTCCAAACTTGGCAGGTCATCTTTATAAGTTGTTGTTTCAAATATAAATTAATGCTTGGACATTATTTGCAAATAAAGAATTCCCATTCATAATATTGTCATTTGCATAAATTTCAATTTTGTCTGTCGTTGCTAGTGCCTGTCCACTGGTCTTCTTTCAGCTTAAACTTTTTTTTTTCTATTTACTGGTCCTTTTGATCCATAGTTTCTCCAAAGGGTACTGCAGGCAATAACAATGGACCTTTGTAATGACACGAAAAATCTAAGAACAATAATTACTTTGCCAAGGCTCCAAGAAGACCCACTGCGATGTCCTAACAGTTCCTTAGCAGATAAGACCTATCAGTGAAATCAACAAACCAAGGTTCAGAACAGAAGGATCAAAGCAGGCGCAATCTGTTAAGTTCTTGATGGTAGTACTAGTTTGTAGATAGCAACTGAGATGTCAGTCATACTGTT